>JANVCC010000033.1:13800357-14091878 GCA_025345505.1 Todiramphus chloris collaris | reverse complement strand
AAGAGGCAGCTGAGAAGAAAGAAGAGAGAGAAGAGAGGGGAAACAACATTTCCTCTTCCCAAAGAATCAGCAGCCACTTGAGGAAAAACTGAGTGCCCATCAATGCATGCAGCACAAACCCAAAGTATCTGGTTTTAACATTCATAACATGTATGTCATGAATAGTTTTCTTCCTCACAAGTACATTTTCTTTCTCTAAATTCTTACTGCAAGAGGTTTTGCCCCTCTTTCTATTTAGTAAAGCCCAGTTTACATGTTAACAAAACAAGCTGAATTTCCTTTATGTAATGCCTGAATACATAAATGGAAAGCCCTTTTGATTCCAGAAGATGCAAGGGGATTAAATCTGGTAACACAAAGATATTCTGAACACTGCAAAATGTTTATCCCACAATGTGGTGAAAACAGATGCACAGAAGCCACAATTTGCAAGAACTACAACTGAAAATACATCACAGTGAGAATCAATTACAAGCATATCTAACCTGCATGCAGCTTTTAATTTTTGTATCATTAATCCATGTAAAATCTAGTATTTTCAAAATGGAGATAAAAGAAATGAGCACTGCCTTGGTGAGATTTAAACACTGATACAGCATATCAGGCGAAACTTTTATACTTGTGTAACAATACTTTTACAATAAAACAACATTAAAGATAGTAGGCCAACTGTACGAATTTAGAACTCTGAATGAGAACTGTAACAAGACTCAGCAAGGGTTAAGAGTGCTCAGTCTGGATCTTTTTATTGGAAATGAGTTATAGCAACCTCTATTTGGGAGAAGATAAATATATACCAAACAAATGTGATTTGTCTGAAGTGATTCATCAGCTCATCTTCATTGATGCACAGTCACCAACATTCAAGGAAATATCACCCAAAAAAGTTTTAAAATAGAAAAGTAGCCTTTAAGAACAACCTACAAAAATTCACTTGACAACTGAACCTTTTCTGCTAGAAAGCATTTATTCATTTTAGGGAACAACAAAAATCAATGAAGTGACTACACCGTTAACTAACTACTTGCAATGGAGACTCTAAATTTTAATTGAAACTATTCAATTTCCTGGTACAACACATTTTCCAAACTGCAGTACTACTGGCATCAGGAACCACTTTTGCTTGTTACCACTCTTTTTTTTAAGTTTGTGCTCCTGCATTATTATGCCAAGCACATAGGGGAGAGGAAATACAAATCTTCCCTCTTCAAAAGGGGAAGAAGAAGAAAAAAAACCCCAAAACAACAACAAAACCAAGCACCAAACCACAACATGAAAACCTTTTGAGTTTGCAGCTATTCATCCTTTAATAAGGATCATTATTTACAGCAGGTTATTCAGTATTTATTGAGAATGCAAAAACATAAAAAAACCCCCATGAATTTCAAGCTTAAAACACTGGGTTCTAGTACATTGGCACTCAGAAGATAAACAGCTTCCAGATTACACTCATGCAAGCACTGACAGACAATGCATCTCTACAAGACAAATTAAAGGGCGATGCTCCATTGAACAGTTATATGACAGTACTGTATAATATGCATAATACAAACACTACACAGTTTTATCATTTTGTGAACTCATTAATTGCAAGTTACTATTCATAGGAGATGTTTAAACAGTCATATATGTAGAGATCTACCAGTCATTCAGCATCTGTAAATCTGCAGCAAAAAAAGATTTCATTTTGTGTGATAACGGGAAGGCAACTAAACCTATTCACCTAAATCCATCCTGAACCCCTACCTCCTCCTCCTCCTCCAGACCTGGGGCACAATTCTGCAACTTTCTTGGCATTAACTCGAACCAGTACACAATCATCACGAGTCAGTTGTGCAACAGAAACAGAAAATCCATTGTCCCAAAATGACCATTCTGACAGATCAGTGCCCCAAATCACCTGCAACCATATGCCCCTTTGAACTAAGGCAAAGGCTTTGTAGGTGAACAAAAACTATCCCTTTTAGTGGCAGCCCACAATTATTACACAATTATTTAAATACTTATCTAAACTATTCTTTTGGGAAGAGGGGGTACTTATAAATTACATTTGTACTTTTTTAATCCAGAGGAAAGCCAAAAAAATTGTTCTCTAGTCCATGCAGAAGTTTTAATTCTAAACAGTTTGTTTTGTCATTTGTTTTGTTTGCTGCTTTAACTCTGGTTTAAATCAGTCTGAAACTGATGACCAATAATGGAGCTGTTCATCCAACATAAAAATCCATTTGTTCCTCCTGTACAGTATTGAAACATACAGACAACAACACCCCTTTGCTTTAAGAGACTCACAAACCGAGAAAAAAAAAAAAAATCTGTTGCATTTGACGTATCCCAACCACTGCAGATCTACTATATGCACAATGCCACCACCAGATGTGAATCTCAAGAAAGTCTCATTCAACCGGAATACTGCTACAGTAGTGTTTTCCAGATATACCAGTACTGATTTCAAGCTTTATGTACAACTGAATGTAAAGAGAAATTAAAAACAGTAAAAATCAAGAAATGATGAGCTTCACACAGCTAGAGGGTGAGAGCATCACAACCCTGTTTCAGATAGGAAATAAATAGTTTTATCATTTTAATTTGAAATTAGCTGTATATCACACATTTAGTCTTGATCCTTATGTTCCAGCTTCCTGAGCAGCAGCAGTTACACAGTTAAAACCTGATGCCTATTAGAATAAACTTCTGGTGGGAAGTGCTAAGAATTCACCCCGCTGCCTACCAATCTATCCAGAAATCTGTTCTCACTCCTACTTCCTCCTGTCTGTTCCTTTCTGAAACAGCAGTAGGGGGGTTGGGAGTTTGCCTTTCCTCTACTGGATCACAGTTGTGTACATGAACTATGCTGGACCATATGGCAATCTCTTTCAATTCGTAAGAGGCAAAACAAGCTCTCTACCAACCCAATCAGAAGAGATCCAGGTAAGAGAAAGCTTACAGATACCAGTGTTCACATCTCTGTGTTCACAGAGACCAGCTTCTGAATTCTGACAATATAATGAAGTAATAACTAGGAACTACAGAAAAATGTTGCTCCACGAGTAAGAGCAGCAGCACTGCCCATACTCAACACAACCATTTACATTGAGCTCCAGCCACACACTCCAGCTTCTCCACCGTACACAAAACTAGTCAGCTGCCTGCATTACATCTTCGAGTATTCCAGAGAAAAAACAACAGCTCAGATGCATTATTCAGCACACAGGAAGGATCTGACATAAATAAGAATGCTGCACTGAAGGAAAAACAGTGCCTGTTTAATGAGCAATGCATGCAGAGGATGAGACTACTCACAGAAGACTGAAACTAAAGAGGAGAAAGGTTGAAAGCTGAGAAGAAATCTCTGTAGCTGCCTGGAAGCTGCCAGGCGGAAGCAGGCCAACCAGAAACGTAGTGGAGATGGATTTTCCTTTTGCGAGGGAAAACTTTAAAGTTTTACTGAACACCAAAGTGCAAAAATCCAATAGGAAAACAACCCCCAGACACAGCACCTCAGGAGAAATTCCACTATTTGCTCTCAGCGAAGGGACACTAAGTTTCTCACAAGGGCCCAACCCTTGGATAACATGAAGCTGTGTTTAGATTTTTGGTAAAACTAGTAGAGTCTGATCAAATACACTGGAATAGGATCCTGCTCATTTTATTTTCTGGAACCAGATTTTCACTAAGACTTTCTTTTCGATCTTACAAAATAATTATTGTATTTTACAACTGCTTCTAGCCCAGCAACCAAGTCCTTGTGTAAAACAGTACAAAATTTTATCTACGTTTCCATGCTAAGTTTTCATAAATACAACTTCCATTGATGAGCTTGCAAGGAACTGATGTGGCAGAAAATGGTCCCCTCAGCTGGAGCTTCATAATTTTTACTTTTTAGTTTAATTCAACTAGTAGAGTCATTAAGCATGTAACTGTATCTGTGTAACATCACAGTAATCTAATTTCCTTATTTTAAATTTACTGTTCTGAAGTCCTTTACTACCACATAGCTTATTGAGAATAACAAGAAGCAACGGTATCAGCAGGAGAAGGGAGCAAACTGAAAGCAGTATAAGGCATTGCCCATTACCTGCCATAAAGAATACCAAAAAGCCAACTAGCTGGAGATATATCTAGGATTTGTCTATTTTAAAACATAACATCAATAGAAATCAAAAGTAGACTACAGTTCACCATTGCATTATTCCTTCTTCAACTTCAAGATTGTATACAATGTAGAGGAATGCATGGGCCATACAGGATAAGATTGAGTTAATATTCTGGCCTTCAATTTCTAAGTATTAATTCACCTGTAGTCTGCAATCACAGATCCGGGACAGTTGATATACTAACAACAGAAGTGCTATTGTAAAAAACCATTCATTCCTCATGTTAAGGTTAAACATTAATTCCTCTCAATTTCAGAGATTTTAAAATTTGTCTCCATCTACACTTCATTAAAAAAAAAGGGGGGGGGGGGGACATAAGCTATTAAAGAAATAAGGAATGAGATGGCCAAGAGATTTTAACAGAACCTTTAAGTACTAACTAAGCACTAAACTAAGAGGAAGTCTGTATTTGCCTTAGAGAGAAAAATTCATCCTTTACTGAAAAGCCGCTCTAGACACGACTAAAAACTGCCACTTCCAGAATAACAAAGGAATACAATTTTCTTTTCATTGATAAGCAGCTATGAAAAGAAGGCACCTTTGTGTTTTCTTGGTTCTGCTTTATGTCATTAAACATTCAAAAACCTTAAGGGTTCAAATGCTAGCATGAAAAAGTTGAAGGGTTATAACCCTCCCTCACTTAAACCTTACAATGAACACCAGCAAGAGCATGTCACAATGTCACTAGCCTATCATGTTTTACAGAAGACAGCTGTAAAAAGCACACAACCAACCAACAAAAAAAAAAAAAACCCAAAAAAAACCAAAATCACAAACCCCCGAGTAAGCCCACTTCTGAAAGAAACTTCAAAATCCATGTTTAACAGCAATGACTTAAAATGCTATATAGTCTAAAAGTTAAAATACTAAATCTCGGAAGTCCTACATGGCAATGCAGATTTCAGAAAACTCACGGAACCTCTTTAGGAACAAGGTTCTCTAATTCACACCACAATAATTTAAGGTTCAGTTAGTGTCAAGCACTGTTATTTCTTAAGGGCTTTTCTCAGACAGATTATATGTCAAACAAATTTAACCCTAGAGATGTAACATGATCTTATAATAGTTATGACTAAATTACAAGTTTTAAAGCAGACAGCCATCAAAGTAAGGAGAACAGGCAATAGTGGATTCAGGAAATGTACATTCCCCCATAGTCAGCTAATGGCAACTTTAATAGGATGTGATGGATTTTTCTCCACTGGGAGAAAATACTGCCTGCATTTCTGCTTCAACAACCCATGCCAGCTGACTAATGGAGTTATATTTTTGTCTCGTGTGAGGACAGTTACTTGCCCATCCTCTAGCAGTTGCAGAATGAAACACTAACAGCAGCTGTGGGGCGAACAGAAAAGCTGCTCTATTTGGTAGCCAAGATCCGAAGTACAGGCCTTTCCCCTCAAACAGTGGAGCTCATTTTCTGTCACAGGGTGACGAAGAGACGCAGCACAGAACAAGGCCACTTTTAGGGCTTAAAGTAGATAACTGAAGATAGTTTTAAGGGTAATAAATCTTCACAGGGAGGAAAAGTAAAGCATTCACAGAAATTAAAAATAGCATTACTGGACAGATAAGAGCCCTTGGGAGCTTAGAAGAAATTGTTGGAAAGAAATACTGGTGGATCAAAACAGGTTTCTTAAAACGACCCCTATCAAACACAATTAAATGTAAAAACTCTTTGCCTTGGCATAGTAACAATCCTGATCATAACGGACCAATCCCAAAGAAACACTTCTGCCACGCTACTGAATAAGTAGCATATGCCTGCAACTAGAAACATCTTCTTATGCAAGCACTGGGGCTTCAGTCCTGCAAAAATTTAAATATATCACTCTGTGTAGTTCTACAGATCTCTGTGGAAGTCTGTAGAGTTTATCACACCCATAAAAGCTAACACTTATAAATAAGTCTTGCAGGATAATTGGTTTTGGCAGAATATAAACAACATTGCTCTAATAGTGTTTCAGCATCATGGTCTCCTGCCTTAAGAAACAGGCATTTCGGTGAAGTCTGTCATTCTTCATATAATGAGTGGCAGCTGCATAGCCCACAGAGACATTTAAACTTCTCTTTGCATTTCCTTTAAAGTTTCAGAATAGGGCTTGGGCATTCTTTAAAAGTAGCAATAAAGCTAACAAGTGAAGCCGATAAAAATTGCCTAGAAATGCTTTCTTACTAGTGCCATGGATACCACTGGTAGGACTAGAAGCAATTCTTAGACAAACTATCTATAGCTTCCAACACTTCCAAACAGTACATCAATTAGGCTGTGGAGTTTACTAGGTATTTTTCCAGAACTCAATGCACTGGGTGACAGGGCAATAACTCAATATGAGAAGCAGTCTTAATAAAGGACTCATGTTCACGGTACTATATACTTCAATGAAAAAGCTTAAAAATCTTCTACAAGAATAGCTTTCAAATAGCAAGACAGGCATCTGAAATAATTTTAGAAACTTAATGCCAGTAGTTTGCCTAATTGACTTTTAAATGCATACCTAAAACTAGGCCTCAGATTTCTCTCCTTGTCAGTCGTCTTTGTCTTTTCAGTATTGTCTTACTGTCTCTATTGCCTTTCACTTCAACTTCTAGCAAGGATAAACTTGAGCAAAGAAAGGGAACTTTGCTAACTGTCAGTGCCACTGAGAATGAAAAGAATGGTATATATCACCTCCTGCAGTCGTTACTGCTTCTGCAAGCCCCAGCTGAACAGCAGATCTTTCCTGGCAGAAGGCCCAGCTCTAATAAGGGAAAGGGAATTAATGTATTTTGTAGACATAGGTAGCTCTTACAGCAGGTTTGCTTTCGCCCTTCCATCCCTCCAAACCTTACTTTCATTTGATACCTTCATCTCTCTAATCTCACCTTGAAAAACCAAGACAGTTTCACTGATGATACATCATCAAGATTTTACAGCTGAGAAAGTGTTGCACGCAACAAGAACAGCCTTGGTATAATTTAGTTCTAAGAAATTGTCTACAAGAAGTCCAACAACACTACAAGCAATGAAGGGAAAAAAAAGTAATGTAAAATACTCAGCAGCTCTCTCAAACCTGTATGATTTCACATTTACAGTTTGTAAGTCCTTGCATTCAATTTCTGTATAAGCACACTGGTTAAAGAAAAAAAAGAAAAAAAAAAGAAAAAAAAGACCGACCTGCAGGTAAATGAAACACAGATTAATTTTGAAGTACTTCCCTAATTTTTAAGCAAGAAACGCTTTGTTTGTACCTAGTGTACAGCAGCATCGCTGAACAAATGAAAAAGTAGTTTCCAAGTATTAGGGAGCCAGTCCTTGACTGGGGACTGAAGGAAGGCGATACATGCAATCCTCTCCCCTCTTCAGGAGGTCTTTGTTCAAAGCCAAAGCCCAAGAGTACCAGCACCTCCCAGTCCCCTTGCCTTCTGCTGAAACATTGCTTTAGCATCCAAAAGAAAGCTGTTGACACTGACATGACTATAAAGTCAATGCATTTCCTAACAAAAGTGAATTGCTAAGTTTTTCTCTAGGACATGATGCTTACTGTTTTATCTCATTACCTCATTCACACAGTTCTTGTGAGACAAAGCGTTTCAAGAAATACCCATGTCGTATACAGTGCTCTGAAATACTCCGTTTAGGTACTAATTTGAAGTTCTAACATGCAAACATGAACAGCAAACTATACCAAAAGATTAAAACCTGAGTAATGTGGCTTAGCCATTTCCCTTCACTTCAACTTCTGCACTCTGGAAAGCACACCATTTGTATTAAGAACAGATAAGCCATCCAAAACGAAATGGCTGCCCAAGTAAAATGAAGTTCTACCAAACAGGCACATGGTAAAAGTTTTCCACCAAACAATCAAGAAACAAATAATACACTTCAGATCAAACTTTCTGACAAGGAAACAGATGCATGCAGAATTTAACCAAGTATAGCAAGTGGAAAAGTCAGAGAAAGGATGCCAACAGTATTTTTTTCTTGATCTTTTATGGCAATTCTTGTGGTTTTATGTCAAGTATTAATATCTTACAGTAACAGCAGCAATAAAATACAGTACTAAATCATTACTAATTTGTGACGTCCTTGGAATACTTCATGCATCTCTGAAGATCTCCAATATCTTAGTTAAGGTGATTGAATATTTTCAAAGAGAGATTTGCAGTCTCCCAGAAAAGAGAAACTGTAGCTGACCCCTTTGTAGTTTTCGAGTAGTTCTGAACTGTTGTCTGCCTTGTCACAAAAAACTTCCCCAAATCACTTCAAACCACAGATCTGCTTTACCATTAAAAAGCAAATAAGTGAGCAGTTAAGTTCAGAGGATTTTAAATAAATCTACTCCCACTCTCCCTCATTAACTGATCTCAACTGTAAATTTGCTTTAGATGATTTAAGAAGTGGCCATTAACTAGAGACAAAGTTATTTTCCATGTCAAATGACACCACCTGTGCTATTTATTTAGTGAAATGGGATATGTCCATGTTGGTAAAATTCAGGGCATTAATGGAATTATTTTTATTTCTATTTTAAATGGCTTGTGTACTTCTGCAACTTTACCTTATTTTGAAATACTTCACAGGTTGACCAAAAGGATCTGAAAAAAACCCAACAAATCAAAAGCCCTGAAAACAACACCAAAATCACAAATCCATTCTGAAGAGTTAAGTACTCCAAATGATGTAAATAGTCTATCAAAAATCATTAAAAAAAAAATCCACCCATAGCACATTATCAGTTATACCACTACAAAACTTCATATGATTTGGGTGAGAGGGCATTTAAAAGTTCGTTCAGATTTAGATCTCTTAAAAACACCCACAGAATTACGAAGATTTCTTGTGCGTACCCTTTTCTTCACTGTTTTATGAAGAGGCATCAACTTCCAGACCACCAGAGCTACAGACAGATAATTTCATGCAATCTCAAGTTCTATAATTAATACTGAATTCAACTTAATTTCTGTGGATCTTGGAACCTCATTTGGTAGCAGCTTTAACCACTAAACTGAGCAATTGCTGCTGCAAGGCTATGCATTGAAATGAAAAACCACATGTAAAACATTTTTCTTTGTGAAGGAAATGGTATATAATGGAGCTCAAAAGACTGAAGAAGTATGAACACAAATTTTATCAACAGGAAAAAACAAACCTTAAAAAAAAAGATAGAAATAATATAGAATCCTTCCTATTTCTATTTCTGTTAGATATTTGAGCAATTTCTGATCGTGCTCTCTATGGAAGTTAAAGACATACAAACACTACCTGGTTATTTAAACCTTCAGAAGTATCAATCCGGGCTTCTTGTCATCTACTGGAATAATGCATCAAGACAGGGTTAGACCAACAGTACTTCCTACTTTTTGACCAGCATTGTTATTGCCAAAGGACGTATCCCAAAGTCAAACAGAAGCAATTCCTGACAAAATTATTTGCTGAGCTATAATAAGAACTCATTTTAGAGGAAAGCAAAAATAGTCCTTTGGAGAACATCATATTCCAGTGTAAATAAAGACAACAGAAGTTGCATCCTACAGAAAACATGATACAACCAAACTGATTTTCTTGGTTGATGATAAAAGCTTGAACAGCATCTTTCAATTCAACTGTTACGGCTGCATTTCTTGGAAATCAAATATGCCATTTTATTATATAGACAAAATAAGGAAATATTTGTCTCAGCCCAGGAATACCAAAACTGCAAAAACCAAAACAAAACAAACCCTCTCTCACCAAATAAACCCTAGATCATAGATATTAATGCTGTAATTGGAAAAGGACAGTTTCACTTCCTCCAATGTAAAATATGTAGCTATAAGTTACATGAGAAACAAAAAAAAAAAACAAAAAAAAAAATGGAGAAAGCAGATCCTTTCTACTGTAGGATGCTATGATTTCTGCTCTGATTGTAATTGCCTTGGAAACAATCTCTGAAGCAACCTCAGAAAAGCTGGACAAAATTACTCCTGCCCTTGAGAAGTGACATGTTGCTTCCTCCAGCACAAGAAAGTTAATTAGGGTATCTCGTGCAACTTCTCTACTGAAATGATCTTTTCCTGAAGCACATGGCAGAGATCTGGATCATCATCCTTGTTTGATCAAAGCTCATTGTTTGCACTCTCCAGCTGGAAGGAGCATGAGAACCTTTAAGCTTACCTAAAGCTTTTACTTTATCCATTGAGCTTCAGTTGTGAGGGTCAAGCTCATGCAGCACTCATTTGCTAAAAGTTAAAAAAGCTAATCCTATTCCTCCCAATAGCTGCTCAGGCCTAAAAGCACAGCTGAAATAATAGCTTTGGTAAACTTATTTCCACTTACTCTACATGTTTAAACCATACATTTTGATTTTGTTCAGAAAAGAAGCTATACGTGTAACTGCAGTTCTACTTTGGGAAGATTTGTTCACTAATGTCAGAAGAGTTGAATTTTCTGTAGTGAAGTCATTCAACATTGATTTTCAACATTTCTGTAATGTCATTGTCTTTCATTGCTGAAAAGAGGATGAACTCACAGCCTGTGGGAAGCATTGTGCCTTTCCACAGCAAAGGAAACATGTTTTTATTTGGGTTACGTTTTTGTTGTTCCATAGTAGCAAAACTGAGAGTTCTTGCAAGCACTGCTCAAGGGTAAAACCTTGGTATTAAGACCTGCAAGGGTGCTCAGTGGGCCAGTCAAAATGCCTCAGGGACACTAACCAGCATCTTTTTTCCAGAGAGGCTTTTCAGAAGAAGTTGTACGAGAACACTAATACAGAGAAATCTTCAGGAAAACGCTTTCTAAAACACTTAAGACAAAACCTACAAGGATGGGTCTCTCTCCAAAAGCCAACACACTTAAAATCAGAGAAAGATATGCCACTTTCAGCGGGGGGGGGGAGAAGCAAAATACAAATAACATAATAAATAATGCAAGAAAACAACAGTTTTAAGAAGGTTCAGCAGAGAAAGAAAGAAGGGAAAACCTGAAAAGCTCCTCTAATTAGAGGACTAAGCTTATCAGTTTTCCCCTAGTTAACCACAACTTGCTCCAGAAGAAAAAGAATAAAAGGCTCCCACCCAAAGAAGTTATACTATACTAAACTGAAGCACTCAAAATTCATGACTTCTTCTGGAATATCATCCTTAAATAGACCTGTTCTTCAAACAGGATCCAACTAATAGATGAAGAAGAGCTCATGTTTTCTACCGTGCTTCAGGGGAGTGAATGTGGACATATTTTCACTTTGCAGGATTTGCAGGCAGCCATAGCAGAGACATGAAAGGTAATGAATTCACGCACTGTCAACCTGGGGAGCTCAAAGGAAAACAAAACTGGTTTTCTATCAGTAACAAACAGACATGCTTGCACAAGCATCTCCTTTACACTGTGGAAAGCACCTTAAGTATATGATGTAAGATACTTAAAAGAAAGTGATAAGGCAACGCTACTTCTTGTGAAACCATTTCCAAAAAGGCCTCTTCACCTCCCAAACAACTGAAAACAGAGACGTGTCTAACCCCATAACAAGATTCCCTCAGCCTGCTGGTAGCCAAGAGGCTGGGATGGAGATATGGTCACAGACTCAATTTTCAGGGCCCCAGGCAAATGTTTAACTGATTTCTGCAAATCCTCCATTACCTAACGCGGGGTTGTTAACATGCACGATTCTTTTCCATCACCATAGTAACAAAGCACGTACATTTTAAGGTGCATATGGGGGCTCTTCTAGAGGATGTGTCAAGTGGAATACAGCTAAGACAATACAAGATATTTTAAGCAAGACCCGTTCAGTACAAATACAGAAAGCATGAAAGTACTTCACTGAAGATCATCATCACAGGACTGTTTAAGCATTGGTTACACATCCATTAAAAAAAGTTTTCCAAAGCAGATAACGAGGCAGGATTCAGTCAGGACACTTATGGGCCTTGTGGCATAAAACCAGCTGTGTAATAACAGCCTGATTTTAGACACTCTCTCCAACTTCTTCAGGAGCCAAACAGCAGAACATAGGAAAAAAAAAGTTTAAGAACAATACACTTTACCCACGAGTTGCACAGACACAAAAATGTACAAAAAAGATCTAATTAGAAAACTATATTTACTGATTAAGAAATGACAAGCAACTGGTATTTTCATTCCAATGAGAGCTGCAAGTACTTTGCTCTTATGTGTCTTAATTATGACACAAAATAAAAATAAAGCAAAACCATAACAATCTTGTTAGAACTTTGCTTTACTTGTCAATATTTGTATTTACAGAATTTTAACACTTATTAAGATGCAGCCTTCAATTGCTCAGCCACACCTGCACGTGACCAAGAGGTGCAACTCTCCTCTGGCACAGGATGAGTGGCAAGTGAGGCAAGGGGCTGTAAAGAGGAAAAAGGCATTTTCTAGTATTGAAAGTTTGAGAGCAAAACCCAGCCATCTGATTATATTCCTGGCTCTGTCTCATTATCAAAATTCATACCCTCTGGTCACAAGGATTGCATTTACACAAACAATCTCTGTTCTCAAGCTTAAAAATTCTCAAGTATTTTATTTTACAACTTTGCATCCCCTTGGCACACTTATTATGTACCACTGGTACCAGCAATAATTTCCTCTACAGGGTTTAGGTTTTTTTTTTTTTTCTTTTTTTCCTCTTAAAATCTTGAAAAATTAGAGACAGCAATCTCAACATTTCTTTTTTCCATAACATCAGTACCACACATCAGTAGCATCTGAACTACAAGTGAAACTTGCAATGAGATTAGAAAATTGCCCCCTGAAGAGGGCACAAAAATACCCATCCTAAATTTATCCTACTAGGAAACTTCAATCTATTCTTCATCCTAAAGGGAGCAAAGACTGCTGATCAGCAAAGTAACCAGTGCTTAAAAACATACAAGTTTTTTACATAAGGTCAGCCACTTATGTAGATTTAAAAAACCCAAAGAAAACAGGATTTCCCATTTTAAATTTACAGGCCTCAATTCTAAGCCCTGAATTAGCTTCTTTACACCTTTCAAAAACGTGCTTCTGTTCAAGGCTCAACATGTCCCAGCCTCAGCCACAGGCTCTGTATTAACGTACGCTATACTGGGGTGCAGAGCAAGCATGCCATGCACAGAATCAAATACCTACGGCACAGAGTACTTCAGCATGCCTGAGAGGCTGAAAAGTTTCTAGGAAGCTACATAAAAAAATCCAAAATCTGAGCAGGCTCTGTACTCCCACCTTTCACTACCCTTACTTAATCCTTTCAAAAGGTTAAAGGGAGAGAAATCACTTCTGCCCTCAAGGTTTATACCATTCCACCACAATAGTTCTGCATAATTTCTGAAAGAAAAAAATCCCGGTCAGGAATCCTCACCGAGAGTTAGATCTAGACAATTCTGTGCTTACTGAAGGACAGCAGCCACTCTCAGTAACAGTTTTTAATAAACCTGACACTAGTTTTCAGTAATGACTTCTTTTATTAATGAAATTCTTGATGCTTCTTGTTGCTACACTTGTTTATTCACAAGATTTGACTTTAGTAAAACTGAAATAAATCGGTTTAATTTTTGCTTTGACAAACTACAGTTAGTGTTGCAACTCATCAGTAAAAGTCTCAGAAAAATGGTAACTGTCAACAGTTGTCAGGTCATGTTGGGGAAAGCCTATTTATTTGGTGCCTTTTTTTCTGGAGGTTTTGCTTTATAAATAAAAAAATAATATTAATTAAAATAAATAGAAAAAGGACAAATCTTCCATAGAGTTTAATGTCTGCTCTCATAAACCATTCAGACAAACATCTGCTCACATCTTTTCTTTAAGGGTTCTGAACTGATGTTTGACTTCCTGAGGCAGAAGTACAGATTAAAAGACTTCCTCACCTAACTAAAATATCAGAAACAGCAGTAGCCAAAATTTCAAAACACAAGATGTATTAAATCTGGGGGGGTGGTGGTGGGGAATAAAAATCTTTTCCACATCATTTTTAGGATGGTTTAGTTGTTCCAACAGTACAGATTTGGGGAATTCTTGTGTAGCACACACATGAAAACTATTTTCGTCTGAATGGAAGTTTGGTATCAGGCAGCAACGCAAAATGGAGCACAGTAACTGCGCAAGTTTCTATGGCCTATTTTCTCTGTTTGAATTGAAGTATTTACTGTCATAGGACAGTGAGTTCTTAGATAAAAAAAAACGTGTGTGATCTCCTTGCATATCATCACTAGGCTGGATTTTTTTTTTTAATTATTATTTATTTTCCCCGCATTATTTGGAGCACTGGGAATTGGCGTCTACAGCTATGTGCAGCAAGCTGGTAATTACCAGAGACACATTTATTAACAATTTTAATACTTAAAGCACTTAAATGCAGGGGGGTGGGGGCGTGGGGAGGTGGTGTCTGTGTTTGCCCCTTAGAATATCTAAAGATTTCTTGGTTGGTTGTTTTTTAAAAATTCTTCTCTTGTCATATGTAGGAGAAAAACAGTAAATACTAAGCACTGAAAAATCAATAAATTAATATATATTATTTTAACAAACTGATAGTGACAGTTATCAGCATGAACATTACATAAAAGATAAGCTTGATGTGAAAACACATGTACTTAAAATGCCTGCTTACTTCCTACAAGTGCTGTTCCATAGTCTTAGAGACCGATTCCTCTTACAGCTATTTCTCAAGTAGGAGAAATATCATGTTTACCCTCACACCACATACCATAAAATGTTACCATATACAACATGATAAGATACCACCCTCATGTATGGGAAAAACCACAGGGAGTAGTGCCAGCCAACAGATTTTACTGGATCATAGTCTAAGCACTAACACCAAAAAATCTTCTCGGGCAGAGTACAGGAGAAATAAGTGCAACAGGAGTTATGTATTGCCAGCACCTTAAGTCTAGAAATATATGTTAATACAGTATACCAACAAAGCACCCAGTACCTTACCTTCCCTTCCCTCAAAAAACATGCATTGTTGAAAATGACTTCTGCTGAATACCAAGACTGGTTAGAAGATACACTTTAAAATGTTGGAAAGTATAAAAAAAATGTTACAAATATGTTTACCCCTTATTGAAGTTTAATTTAGAATATTTGTAGCATATTAGTCACCAATAATTGAAAAAAAAAAATTACTTCATAACTACAAGTGCTTCTAAAAAGAAGAATGAATATTTTCAAGGGAGAGAAATGAGGAACAAATTCTCTAACTTCAGGGACCATTTAATTTTTATTTACAACCAATTACGGCCATTCAGTAACTGTGCAAACCACTAGTTAAAATTTGCTTGCTTATATGTTCTTGCATATTAGAGCAGAGAGGAAAAACACAAAGACGGTTATTTTTAAATACATCTAATAAAGAAACTGGGATTGTCAACAACATGGCAACTCACAGTCATCTTTGAGGAACCTGCACATGCTCCAATAGAGAAAGAAGAGTATGAGGGAGAAAGCAAACATTTAAAGTTTACAACGCTACTGTGTAAGACAGCACACACTGCATGCCACATCACAGTTACTTTTTTGAATCTAGGGAGCAAAAGACAAAAAAGTCAAAAGTATTTCCTTTGACACGAGTTTAAAAAGGAGACGATGTTCTGAAAAGTATTTTTTGTTTCTGGTGTTTGCCATATCCCATGAAGTCATCACCAATGCGTATGGTTTCCCCAGATATACACAAGAATGGCTAAATAACAAAAATGCCAGCCTACAAACCACCAGGAATGCCCTCAGCTGTAATCTGGTGACTTCCGACCCTGTCAAGATCTATTCCTTTCAAAAAACAGCTCTACTTTTGAAACCCATGCTGACGTCCTCACTACCACTTTAACACTTCAAGAACATTAAATTTTAAATGAACAAACAAGGAAAACACACGTAATTCAAGTAGTATCACTGGCTCCAGCTATGCCGAAACATACAGAAAACATTTTGCTGCAATACCACAGTAATCAAGGAATGCTGCAAAGGGGACCCTTTTAAAAACAAACAAATCAAAAACAAAAAATCCCAACTGACTGCCAAATTATGTAACATGCAATTTCAGTTTCACCTTCAAAATAATGTCATGTAACATTAAGCCAAAGAGAGAGCAAGAAGCAGTTCGTAAGACTGAAAAAGCCTCCCCAGGACCCTATAAATAACTATTCCCCCAAAAGAAAATAGAACAGAATTGTAATGATTTCATATAATCGATAGGTTTAGAGCATGCTCTCCTAACAAAAAAAAAACAAAAAACAAAAAACAAAAAAAAAACCTCTTTTTACAAATTCCTTACATTAAGGGATGAAGAATTCCAAAGTCCATATATGCCCTCAATAGCAAAAAAGAAAACAGCCTGCTCAAAAGTGTTAAAATCCTCACAGAACTAAAAATAAAAGCAAAGTAATTGGCTTTACTTTCTGCAATACGATTTCATGTTCATCTTTCAGTATTTGGGCTTGTAAAACAAGGAGCTGTGAAGCACAAATGAAGCTTAAACAGTATTTTCATAAATGCTGAAGAAAGACTTGAATATATTCAAGTAAGCATTTTATTTCAAAAATTTAGGTCACCTTTTCCAAATCAACACTTCAGGATGTTTATAACAACATAATCTAGAGGATGTTAAGCACAGAGCACAGTATATACTTTGTGTTTCTTTACTTCATAATCTCTTTATTATCTAGGAAAATGAGTGTAAAGTTACCTACATACATGTAGCAAAATAATTAGCATTAGTCTGAATCTGTAAAAATACAGTACGTAAACCTAACTCTGAATACAATTTGAGAGCAAAAGTATTCCCTGAAAATGAAAGAGGCCACCTGCAATACAGAGGAAAGTAAACAAGCCAATAAAGCAGTGCTCCTACTTTCAACAGCAGCAACTCAGACTCCATCTTAAGCCTGTCATCATTCACCCCTCCTGAATGGGCACTACAGAACGTAACAATTATTCTGTTTTACTTAACACTGAAATTCAGCAGCATTTCCAGACAGCCATAAAATCTGCCACCGAAAGAGGAATCTGGTACAGTGCTTGCTGACCTGCCTGCTTTGACAGTATTATGTTAAGTTGCATGAACAGCGAATTGACCCACGAGTCCACAAATCCTACTAATTCCTTCATTTAAGAACTGTCAGTATTTGTGCACACCACACCGTGTCCATGCTGACCACACTGATTGCAGAACACCACTGGGGGGAGGGGGGTGTATCCATTATCTGGAGGTATAGAAATATTTTCATTTAAATACTACTTAACTGACAAATACGATGACATCGTTAAAAGAATGATGCAAAAACCATCAATGAAGATTCATCTGTAACAATCAAAATTTTATAAGGCTGTCTTCCTTATGTACATGACTGACAAGAAACCTAATAGTCCTTAATGCAGCTTAATTAATTAATCTTTCCCACCACCACTGAGAATTTAACATTATTAACTGAGGTCAAACTCCAGACACCACAAATATTTACATCTTACTCCATAATATGAAGTTTTATAAACAAAGAATAAAGTTTAATTACCAGAATATTCCCAGTAGCCACAATGACACAAAAAAAGCACTGCAAAGTACCCGTATTCACCCTTATATGCCAAGGGATTTGTTAATGAATTCAGGGCCATTGATATAATCAATTACACTGATAAATGCAGTGAACTTTTAGTATAGGATGAATTTCAATTTGTAGATCTACCCCATTTTCACAAAGAGTTTCAATCAAATTTTCCAATTATTTAAAGAGACGTTCTTGTGCTACATTCAAAATCAACCAAAGACGAACCATGATTCTGACCTCACCAAAAATGCTGTCAAAGAAAGCAAATGAAACTGAGAAGAGAAATATTTTTTTTCTTATTTTTCTTCTCTGAGAAAAGGCATTGTTTGTAGTGCTTTGTATACACATTTATCTCTAAAACAACACTGAATTAACTCAAAACAAATACTGTACGTGAGCTTTCCTTTCTCATTTTCAGAAAAGATTAGTAATCTTTCAGTTCTTCTCTTGGATTGCACTAACAGCAAAGCTTCCTCCACTCCACAAACGTATAACCACCTTAGCATAATTTGTTAAGATAATGAAATAGGGTATTCATAAGCAGCAAACATCACCATTTTAACACTGGCAACCACAAAACAGTTACACCAAACAAATACATTGTCTGCTTCAGGGATCCATCATCACCGAGTTGAATTTTATTTTATTTCTTGAAAGGTTTCAAAATATTCCAAATCAAAGTTAACACACTGACCACTAAACAGTTTATGCCATATTAAAAATATTTGTGTGTTCTGATATTTCAGAGGTCACTTCAGCCATGGCACAGATTAAGGAGGAGATAACAGTAGCTAATCTGCCATAAAATTCCCCAAGTAAACAGACAAAAATGAACTGCATTGCTGATTTCCATAAATTTAGTTGTCTTCACTGTTACCTGTGTTTTATAACAGGCACCATTTTCAGATGTCTCATTAGGTATGACTGACTTCCTTCTACACTATGTTATCTTGCAGATGTAAGACAGCATTGTTCAACAAAATGTAAATTACCGAGAACGGATTAACATACTGTCTTGAAAGAGCATTCATAACAATGCGTTTGCTTTTCAGTGTTTCATTTCTGAGTCAGTATTTCTGGAGGGGAAAGTATTTCAGCGTTTTATGAACAAAAGTCTCTCCTGTTTCTATGTTCAACGGTACAGAAAGTGCTTCTGAACTAATTCTCCTTTATTTGAGCATTTATTTCTATTACATGGAAAAGGACAAACACAAACCTAAAAACAACTCCCCCCCCCTCTCCCCCCCCTCCATCTTTACAGTAACTCCCCATGCTCGCAGCCATAAGCCCTTTTTCTGCTGCCTTCTCGGATAAACCTGCCGACCTGGTTGCCTCTCCCTCCCTTCCCATGCAGGTCTGATCTGCGAGGCTGCTGAATGCAGACACTGTACTGCACTGTGAATGGACAGCCAGGTATTTTATGAATGGAGCGGATCACGTGCTCCCAGCACCTCCCCGAGCTGATATTTCCCACATAACTGTGTCAACAAGCAGCGAACAGCACATATTAATACAGCAGGTCCTGGAGACCTTCCTCCGCGAGCCGCTGGCTGCAGCCCGGTCCCGAGCACAGGGGCAGCAGCTCTGGGCATTCAGCAGGTCAGGTTTTGCCGCAGGTCAGCGGTGATGACAGCAGGGTGGTTTGGGTTTTTTTTTTTTTATTATTATTTTTTTTTTTTTTTTTTTTATGAATGGAGATTGTGGTATGCAAATGAGAGCGATTCACAAAAAAAGGAAACATGGCGGCGGCCCCGACTCCCGGCCCCGCGGGCGCCGCAGCGGCTCCCGCCCGCCCCGCTCCGCTCCGCGGCCGGTAGCGCGGGGCTCGCCGGGCTCCGCTCCGCGCCGCTCCCCCGCGGAGCTCCCGGGGGATCCGAACCCTGTGTTTTGGGGAGCGCACGGGAAGGCGCCCGAGCCCTGCTGGGAGGAAGGCAGTGAAATGGGAAATCCGCCTTTCCTGCCCGAGAGACCCGTCCGCAGCCTGTCAGCCGAGCCGGGCTGCTCTTCATCCACCCACCGCTACCTACACGTACAATGGGCGCAAGGCTCCCTCCTCCCCATCGCCATGGCCGCGGCCGGCGCCCGCATCATTCATAAAATCAGCCTCAGCAAATACCGACATGGCAAATCGGAACGCTAAACCTCCAAGGCTGGAGAGATCAACCTTAAACTTCCCGATAATAGGAAGTTTCAAAATACTTGATATCTGGGTTTCAATGCCATAAAGAACTCGGATGTTTTCTGACAAATATTTATCGCCTCCGACCCACAGTGTATTTCAAAGACAGATCACACGCAGGGGGATACAGCCGCACACGTAACATTCTCCTCTGGATTTCCTCCAAACCAGGCACATTAAAAATACTAAGAGATTCTTGAACTGTCCCCTTCCTCTCTTTCTGGGGGGGAAAGAGGGGGAAGAAAAAAAAAGGGGGGAAGAAAAAAAAAAAAGTAAATGAAAAAAAAAAGTCCCTAGTGCTCATAAAGAGGGAAAAAAAAAAGGCTTTAGGGTAGGTTTAAGCTGTATTTACACTGACTGACTCATCCAATTAAAATTCAGGAGCAGTTTCCTGCAGGATGAAGCTCCCACACACGAGTTTCCATGTGAAATATCTACAAGTAATAGGATATTATCAGAGGTGGTACGTGCCGATACCTCTCTGGGCATTCAAAACCCCTCTTCCCCCCCCCTCCAAGACACCATCGATACCTGCAGCGCTTTCTACCAGGCTTTAATTAAACCACGCTTTTCTGGCCGCTGGCTCGCAGCCCTTCAAAACCAAGCTCCTTCACAAAGGGGGAGCTTCTGGTCTTCCATACGGGCGAACAGAAATGCGCAGTAGGCGCAGGGGGAGGCCAGGACGCGTACGTGCCCGGGCCGAGGCCCCGGGGGGACGCGCCGAACCCCAGCCCCAGCCCGACCCGCCGCGGCGACGAAGGGGGAACGGCCGCTTACTCGTTGTTAGAAGTCGCCGTCTCTTCGCTCATTTTCTCCTCACCGCGATCCGACAGGGAGACGGAGTAGCACCGACGCAGCCAGGGCAGAGCCAGAACTCACCAGAAACTTCACCATTGTTACCCCCCCGGTCTGCCGCCCCCAGCCAGGGCACGGGCAGCGCGGTGAAGTGAGGGAGAGGCAGAGGAAGAGGAGGAGGAAGCGATCTTTATCCTGGAAACACGAAGTCCTGTTGTCCAGCGCTAGAGCGTATTTCCCCTGTCTTTAAGAGACGATGATGACGGTGAGGGTAGTGGTGGAAACAGCAGCAACAACCAGGGATCTTCTGCTCTTGAGCTGCTCCCAGTTAAAGGGGAACAGAGGGGTGGAAAGAAGGGAGGGCTCCCCGCCGCAAAAAGCTGCACCGCACCGTCCTCCTGCTGCAGCTCATCTCCCGCTGCAGCCGCCTTCGCTGCTGCCCTCCTCCTCCTCCTGCTGCTGCTGCTGCTCGGCCGCCTCCCGCGCCCAGCCGGGGCAGGCAGCGGCGGCGGCAGAAATTCCTCCAGACACCGGAGCCGCCACAGGCCGGGGCGGGAGGGGGGGCGGGGGGGAAGGGGGAAAGGGGGGGGCAGAGCGGCTCGGCTGGGCTCTCCCACCCCCTCCAAAGCGACGCCGAGCACTGCGGAGGGAGGACGAGCCGGCCCCAAGGAGAAGGCTGGTGACGGGGGGAGGGAGGCGTTTTAAACCAGCCTGGGGGTGGGAAGGGAGGGGGGGGGAACGGACGGAGGAGAGAGAGGATGCGTCACGGCTGTTTGTGCGAGGAGAGGAGCGGGGAGGGAAGGGAAAAGGAGCTGCCAGGGCAAGAGAAGAGCCCCGGGCCGGAGGACGAGAAGAAGAGGAGGGAGAAAGCCCGCGGGGAAGTTCAGCGGCAGCGCTCCCTCCCCGGCAGCAACTCCATTAGCGGCCGCCGCCTCGGCTCCTCGCAGCAGCGGCCGCCGCCGCCTCCTCCACCGCCGCCTCCTCCTCCTTCTCCTCACAGGAAAACTGGGCGGAAGCGTTGACTTCAAGCTCCTTCCGCCGCCACAGCTTGATCCAAAATAACCACGGGGGACGGGGAGGAGGGAGGAGAGGGAAGGGCGGGGGGACGGGAGCAGCCCCCTTCACCCCGCGCCCGCTGCCGGACGGCTCCGCGCCGCCGCCCTTCCCGCGGCGCCCGCCGCCTGCCCCGCGCTCGAGTTTCCTGAAAGTAGTTCCCTCCCCCCCGGCGCTGCCTCACGCGCTTCCCGAGGAGCCGCAGCCGCACACGCACGCACGGACGGCGCCGCGGAGGGATACGCGCGCGGCCCCAGCCTTCCCCTCCTTCCTGCTCCGAGGGCGCGGGGCAGCTAGCGCGCGGGGCGCCCCTCTGGCCGCGGCCCGAGGGGTGGGAGCTCAAGGGCCGGGCTCGGCTGGCGGACCCTGCGCGGCGGGGGGCTGCGGAGGCCCCCGGGGCCACCGTCTTGGGCCGGGCCGGGCCGGCGGCTCGGGGTGTGGCGGGAGTGGGCCGCTGGCGGAGACGCGACCCGGCCCGGAGGACTCTGGCGGGCGTATCTGAGCGCCGGCGGGTCTCCGTCGGGCCGTGCCCGGGCGCCTTCGTCTGCGGGCCGAGTTTCCGCTCTTTTCCTACTTTGTAAAGGCGAAGTGAACGAACGGGCTGAGCGTGCGGCAGCCTCTGGGGAGTGCGGGGGCGCTAGCGAAACGGGACCCCCGGTGTCTCCTTACAGCCCGCCGTTACTCTCCGCGTTCAACAGGAACGCGCCGGGAGAGAGGATGGAGCGGCGAGCTGGGGGACAGATGCGGATCTGCTCCGCTTCGGTGCCGCCTGGGGCTGCGGGCAGTGTGCCGGTATCCGAAGGTGCGGTGCGCGGCTCACCCCCGCCCCTCGGAAGGGGAGCCCTTCCGGGATCAGTCCCTGAGCTCTGTGGATCGGGGAGCGGCGCTAAGCGGGGGATGGCGCGGGAGGGTGTCTGCAACCCCGCCTTGGCCGCGCTCCCGGAGTGCACCCTGAAATGGAAGCGCTTGTGGTTGATCCAGGTAAGCAGTGAGATCAAGAAGTGGCAGCGACTGAGCCCAGATCCCTTTTGAGGACCCTGGCTGGTAAACTTGTTGCTTGATCTGATAGAGAAGTGGAGCAGTGCTGCAGACCCTGAGGACTCAATCATGAGTCAGACCGTCAAGTAAATTGGATTATAATAAAAGATTACATTGTGGGTTTGTCTGTTGGTTGGACTCTTATTTCTTTGTGCCTAGACTTCGCATCCGTGCTTGTCAACCGATAAATCTCATTGTCCGAAATTTATGGAGTAAACTATTGTGATGCTACTGTAAGAGACATCACTTCCCTGATGCATGTTTGTTAATCCTGGCTTCTTGTGTACTTCTTCACTTCCTTCACAGCTGCTTTCCAAGCACCTTCTCTGTCAACTCTAATCCCATTTCAGATTTTCCTGTAACCGTGGGATTTCTTCCCGACTCTGGTGGTGGCAGGAGCAGCGATGAGCTGTTCTCTCGTCGTGTTTGATAAAGATGGCGCAAGCTCCCTTGGCGATAATAACGTGTCCGATTCCCACTCTACCATTGGTTGGCTGCTTTTGCCAAGGAAGGGAGAGACTGGAACATGGGAAATCAAGAGAAGGCGTTTTCCCTGTTTCAAGGGAACCTGGAGTGCCTCACATCATTATAGGCCAGACTACAAACTCACTTCAGCTGTTTGAATGCACAGAAGCAGGGCAGTATTGAATTTATCAAGGGTATTCGTTAAGGAAATGATTTTTTCTCACATAAGATTGAAAGTACAGTTTGTTCACAGGTCTTAATGATGTCCAAAGATTTTTCCTGAAGGCTTCATTTTTGTGTGTTACAGTTAGCAAAATGCATATATAGTTTCAGCCAGGTTTTTTTTTGAGGGGTGGTAAGTTAAAGCATTTTAAACATAAATTTATTTTTAATTTATGGCAGGCAAGAGAAGGCACATTTTATTTCTAGGCAGTTTATGTTCGTTGCAATATTCCCATGGATTGAAATTCCCTGTTTGTATAAGAGGGTTCTACCAGAAACACAACGGAACAATTACAATAAAATGCTATCATGCTTTCTCTGATAAAGGACCTATAACACATGTTTCAAGCAGCACAAACCTGCCTTAATATTTGCTTTCTTATCTGGGAGGCTTTGGGAGGAGATTTCCAACTGTTTTGTAAAAAGTACACTCAAAAATAATTCAGTTATTCGTGACACTGCCTCATCCAAATATTAAAAATACATTACAAACCCATGTTTGTGCAGTTTTACAATTCACGTGAATCAGTTTGAGTATTTGATGGGAATCCCTCCTCAAGTGTTTTGCAACTTGGCTGGGGAGACATTTGACTTAGCAATGAGAATGCTTTCAGAGAACTTCCTGTTTTGTGACTGGCAGGTAATGTAACTTCCTCCTAATTCTCATTTTCTACTGGCTTCAAACTTGAAATATTTAGCATTCTGTAAGCTAATGTTTTAATTAATTTGATTAATACAATCCTGTACAGGAATGCTCAAGAACCATCTCAGTTTGTCAGGTGGTGATATAGCTCTGTTCAGATGCACGTGAAGAAAGAGGCATGAAGAGAGACAGGAAAGCATTAATCTGGGGTTTTATTTTGAATTTCTTAAATATGTAACATAAAAATTATTTTCACCATGGCAATTTAATAAAAGGAACAGTTTTGCAATACACCAGAAAGAATTTAAAAACATTTCAGTCTCCTTAAGATTTTTGTGTGTGTCTTTATTACGAATAAAGCACATATTTAGTTGTCAAATGAAAATGTGAGACTTCTCCTGTGACTTTGTTTTCCAGGTGTAGGAGGGCCTGAGGGAGAAGAGCCCCCTGCTGCTTCACCTGCGGTGGCTCTGCAGTTTCAGTCTCATGGCGCAGCTTGTCTAGCAGTGGTCTTGCAAGCAGTTTCTCTCCTTTTACCTACATATCATAAAGAGGACAGAAAATCTGCACTGGTCTGTGGCTTGATTTTGAAATCCTGTTTATTTACCTCAGCCCCGGTTGGAAAGATGGGAGAACACAATCCTGGACTGTTGGCGTCCTTCTGCTGGGCAGCAGCTGGTCTCAGGGCCTTTCAGTTGTTTTCTTTTTTTTTTTTTTGTTTGTTTGTTTTTTTGTCTTCTTCTTTTGAGCAGAAATAAGCAATCAGGTATTTTTGATGTAAATGGCTTATTTTAGAAGTACATGTTTGCCCTGCCTGTGGAAACAAGGCAGAAGGGGGCTAGACATGGGTGATACCTTTCAGAAACCTTGGACAAACAGCCACTTCATGTGCCAAGAACCACACGTTTGGAAGTCTTGTCTGTTTTCATGTGTTCTGTACCTCCTTGCTTTCTGATTTTCCAGACTTTACAATTTAAATATCCTGAGCTGAAATCTAGCCTTCCTGTATACGCCCTGCCAAAGCTAAATCTAAAAAGAAAAGCTTCTCGTACTCTTCACTAGAGCTGCTGAAGTGAACTTACTCTTTGGTGTGGGTACAGGGATGACTCATTGGCTAGAGATGAAATATGCCCAGTATGGAATGGGACAAATGTGGTTTAAAATGATGATTTTTTACATTGCTTTTAATGTTTTCCTACATTCAATGCCTCCTTCAGTTGCTCTTTACAAAATGTAATTTATCCCTTGATACCATTGCTCATCTGTAACATTTTGATAGCTGGGGACCTCTGAGGTGCAAGTATTCTCTGGCCCTGCTTCCAGAGACCCTTTTAAATGAGAAATGTGGAGGCAACAGTTACTGCTAATGGAAAATGAAGGCAATGCATGGAGTTAGGAAGCCATGTCACATACAAGGAGACAGCAACATAATAATCTGTAGTCTGAATTTCTAGATTTTTGTAATTCTCACACATATATGCATCCCAAACTCATCAGTGTTTGTCCTTCTGTGACTAACACTCAGTTAACCAGGAGTAATTACAATGAGGCAGCAGCCTGCTCTATGTTACAAAACCTATTTAATTGACTAAGCAAGACTAAAGCAATTCTCATATGCTATTACTGACCGTAGAGCCAGCATACATTTGGCCCAGTATAGCTTAGTCACCATTCCTTGAAGTGGATCCACTTGTGTCTATGAATGTCTCAGATAAAAGTGGTGGTCAAGGGTGGTCATGGAGTGTAGCAGGACTCCTGAGTCTGTGGCAGAAGAATTATATATAGAAGATATATTAGGGAGGCTAGGTTGCATAATTCTGATCGGCATGGCATTCGCATCTTAAAATCCATAATAGGATCAGTGGAAGTTAAGTAATGCCATCCAGATTAGTCGGTCATTGCAGAACTTAAGTGACCAATTCTTAGTTGAGGTTTTAACTCCTAAATATGAAAGTTTTGAAGGCAGCCTCTGCCCAACACAGTGACGCTTGTATTCATACCCAGGTGGTAGTGATAAATGGACAAAAATGAGGTCAGATGGATGTTCTGCCATTTTGAGGAAAATTATTAGAGGTCATCTGTGAATTTCTGCTGTAATATCTTTCATTCAGAATCCTAGTGTGAATTAAACACTGGGTGGTCATTACACACATCTTAATAAGGATTTAACTAAACTGAGCTGATTAAATCTATATTAGTATTTCAACAAAGTGAGATTTTGTTAAGTTCTAAACAGGAATCCTGTTACTTCATACAGGATAAATAAGCTGGTTGTTCTACTTGATGCTGCTATCTCAAAAAAATGTTTTCTAGCAAGATACAACAGCATGTTAGAGTCAAGTCTGTAAGAATTCCAATGCATTTGAGATGGATCTAACTCATGAGAGTATCAGAGTTTCATAAATTATTCCAGTTACAGATTTGTAATAACCTACATCTATTTATATGAGAGATAAAGATGCTGGCAATAGCTGCTATGTATGGAGAACCAGGTGGGAGGACGGGGGGGGGGCACATCTTGTGTGCTTTCAGATGTATCAGCTGTTGTACCTTTGATGTGGCTGATGTGCACAGCAATCGCAGTGGTGATTGTGGTACCAGTTGTTCAGTAACTATATCCTATCTTTTGTGAGCGTGCTCACAGGATGGTTTGGGATAAGCATACGTTCGGGTTCTGTGATACCTTATATGCCTTAAGGTATGGCCAGTTAGGACAGCATTGCTACCGAAAGAAGTAGCCTCACCTTCCTCCCACTCTGCCCCCTTCCCTATCTTGCACCTTAGGTGGCCCAAATATTTGCGTGTTGAGCAACAAACCGCACTGGGAAATTCACCCAGATCAAAACTAGAGTGGGAAATAAAAACTGATTACTCTTTCAGTATTTCCAGTTAATCACACAACTAGTGAAACACCCGTACCTGCCCAAGCATGGATAACATGGAGGGGGGGAGCAAGGAAATGGTGGCAGTAGTGATTTGTGCCAACCTGCAGTGTAGCTTGGTAAAATACCACAGAATTTGGGTAAACGAAAGGAAGAAAACAGACAATCTGAGTACATTGAAAATGACTGCAATCTCATTTGACTGCTACTGGTTATGTTAAGAAGTAAATATTCTGCAAAGGACATGAACGGGTTTTTTTTTTTTCACAATTTTATTCTAAATTAATGTAATTTTTCATGTTTTTTTTTTTTTTTTTTTTTAATTGGACGTTTTGGCATCTTATTATCAATAATCACCTAGAAAATCAGGCCCCAGGATCCTCCAAAGGGAAGCTGAGATGCTGTGGTCAAGTCTGTGCAGACTTTTAATTCATTTCAGGGCACAGCTAGGAGATTACTTTCAACCTATCACTGTGGGGAGTCAAAGCAAATCTATTTCTTTTGCAGTAAAATGAACAAGGAGCATTTACACAACTGTTTAATGTGTTCAGCCATGAGGAAGTAGGTTCCTACATCACTCAGCTTCCATGGGAGGACAATTCCTACTCCACCCTATTTTGTCTCCCTTCTAGAAATGAGAATGGAAATATCCACTATATTTTTAAATGTGCCTCGGGGATTCAAATGGAAACATAACCCTCTCAAGCTTTTCCATTCCAGTAAAAGAAGAAAGGAAGCAAAAATGGATGTGCAAGGTCTGAATGGAGCGTTAACTCAAGTGTGAGTGAATGTTGCATGTAGCCTTCACCTTAGAAAATAGACTGCATGATACCAGGATTGCAAAGAGAGATCTCGCCTTGCACCACTTCAGGCACCAAGTTACTCCAGTATCTTCTTCCACCATGCTTATTATTACCATTTTGTGGAAATCCTTAATTTAAAAGAATATTACAATCTCGGGCTTTCTGTGTTGTGCTTGTTTTCTTCCTACAAATGGGCTTGTGCCACAAACCAGTGTGACAGCTAAGTTACGTGTGCCATTATTTCTAGAAGCCACACAGAGTTGTGCTAAATTAACTAATGGCATGATTATACCATGAAACAAATCCAATTAATTGGTTATACGTGCATGCTGCCTGTTGTAGAAAAGCTTTAACTCAGGGAAGGAGATCAAAAAATTAAATTATAAGCAAATTTAAAAATCAAGCATCTGGTATAGAGGGTTTTTTGGTATTTATACTGCATGTTTCCATTCCTCCTTCTTTACTACAAAGCAAAAACTCTTCTTACTTACTTCCCCAGTTCCAGTTCATCATGTGTAATCTTAGAATCTCACGGCCTCTAGTTATCAGTACTCAGGCCAGGATGTATCTCTGCTTTAGTGGCTGGCTTAGACCAGACACCCAACTTTTACACGGCTAAGCGAACCCAACTTACAAGTTCTTTCTAGAAGCGCTTTAAAAAATGATCAATCTAGCAAATTGGTATAATACTCTAGGGTCTCTCAGATCCTGAATTGCTCTGATGTCTCTCAGCTGAGAAATAAAACAAGGTCCTGATTAGCAGTGTTTATTAAAAGCCCTGTGGCACTTTTTGCCCGAGCTGACTATAGATGGGTAATCACATCCATGGTTACATAACGAAGATAAACATTTCACGGCATTATAAACTCTCCTGCTGTGAAGCACAAGCCACCCACCAACTGCCTGATTTTAGGAAGAACCCTCTGTATTACATAAGTGTTCAGTATGGGGGTTTCTTGCACCTGCCTCTGAAGCATCTGGTACTTGTCACCTTCAAAAACAGGATTCAAGAGTCGATGGACAAGTAATTTGAGTCAATCTGGGAATTTTTATGTAACCAAAGGCTCTTTGTGACAGGACGACATGTCATAGTTCTTGCTGATGTATCTTCTGACTTTCCAGGGCTATTTAAAATGTGTATTGTATGTTCTTCCTTAAAAGTTCATTTTTAAGCTTCTTGATAGAAGGTAATATTGTAGGAATCGCTATACAAATGTGCAAACGAGTGGGACCGCATTCATATGTGTGATTGTGGGTGACTTTTAAGTACATTTCTGTTCATGAAGAAGCAATGAATTGCTAGCAGAGAAAGTGGGAGTGCTATTATGTAAGTTGGAGCTATCCAGGATATCTTTAACTCATTCTCATATGCTTTCTGCATTTTTCCTCTCTTCACAAAAGGGACAGAACAGGTGTAACTATGTATCATTGGCCCTATCTCACCCTAGATTCAATTCCTTCCTACAGTGTTTAGCTTTTAGCTACTGTGGATTCCTGATTGCTCTCTCAAGCATGTTACACAAATGCTACCAAAATGCTTGTGAAAGAATTTACACAAGAGATCTGTATCAGGGGATTTTATCATTTACAGGAAGGAAAAATGTAGATACCTTCTACTGAGGTAACAGCGTTGATTTCAAAGCAATCTTCAAATCCTAGAGAGGAAACCTGTAATTTTTCACAAGAAAGTATTAGGCTCTAGGATGGTAAATTGTCATTTTAAAATCAAAGTATTTTCTTTCTAGCCTGTATTTGAATCTCACTGATGTTCCCGAGCGTTAAGCGCATGCATAAAGCTAAGTGCATTCTTGACCGCTTTGCGGCTTTAGGACAGTGTAATTTGCTTCCTGTATTAAAACACGTCTAAGCATTTTGTAAACAAAAGTCTTGCAGTGCACAGCAGCGCAGTGAAACATTTTATTGTGGGACATTAATGATACTATATCTCATTGAAATGTAATGCTCTTTAAATAAAAATTTGGCAGCATTAGGCGCTGCATACAGGTTCCCTAGTAATGGTATTTAATATTTTAAGTATCAGATTAATCTGAAGTCCTCCAACCAATAGACTTAGTGAAAAACTCTCCAAACATTTTCATCCATTGCTGTGGTTTCCAAATGTATTGGCTCTTTGTCTTTTTCCTGGTTGCACTGATTGCAACTGTCACTGAGTCACACAGCTTGCTTTGGGCCTGCAGCCAAGTTGATTACAACAACAACTTGTGAACCATGAAAAGGTAGTCTCAGATCTCAAAGAGAGCTAAATTATAAAGAAAAAGGACACATTAAATCCATCTGAAAAAGAATGGACTCAAAAACTATTTTTTGCATCATTCTCACTGCTTTCTCAGGAAAGAATTTAGTTATCAATGGTGAAATTCTTTTGAGACATCACAGGCAGCTACAAATGAAAAAGATGTTGATGCTCTTTGTAGTCTATCAGATGTTAAGGCAGTACCTGGCAGTGCAAAGATCACAGTCACAACTTTAGGGGCAAATGCACCAAAATAAATGCTTTAGTTACTTTCAGTGATTTTCAGTGTTAGTTATTTCTTGGAAAAATGATTGCTCACCAGCTGTCTAGGAATATTTGACATTACCAGGGTGTAAACAATAAAATTAGCAAATTTCTTTATGCAGTAAGATTTACACTGATGAACTTTATACAATGGATGATAAATATCCCAAGTAGGAAAGAACTAAGCTGTTGTCTTTTGAGGCGGGGGGGGGGACGGGACCTGGAAAGCACTATTGTTAAAAATAATATCACAGCAGTTTTGGCTGACTGACTAAAAAGTTTTGTCCCTGTCTTCCACAGCATAACACGTCTCACATAAATCATTTGGGTAAAAAAAATACTCGTGTTTCCAATGTTTTAATCTACATATTTTAATTGCAGGTATTCAATAAGGGACGGGCATATAGATAACTTTAAAGGTTTCACTGAAACACCATTTCAACTTAAAAATGCAGTTTTGCATTAGATAAACTAAAAGTATTCCATAAAGTAATAAGGAGCAAGATATTAATTTGATGTATGTTGCTCTGCTGACAAAAGTACATATGTTATACACTTTTTCTTCTGTAGTGACCAAACTTAGTGGTTTTCCTCATGTTTTTCCTCCATACTCACAGTGGAAAGTTGATCTCTGTCTTCATTCCCCAATTAGGAGAAAACATCCTAATCTCCAGTTTAAATTTATTCATGATCAGATTATACCCACGCATTCTCATGACAACACTGTCTGCTATCTTAAATAGTATTTTCCCCCTTGATATATTTATAGCTCATCATGATATTGGTCCCCATACTCTAGATGAAAAAGACCATGATCTTCCATTTTCTTCTCATATGCCAGGCTCTCCATTTCCAAAACCAGCTGAATAGCTCTGCAACTATCCTAGCTTGAATTCATCCTTCTTGAACATGAAACACAGGAATTGTGCAGAATAGTTCATATGAGGTCTTGCCAGGGCTCTGCACTAATGGTATAATCCATGTCCCTGATACAGCTTATGAGTGCATTTCTCTTTATTTATAGCAGATCAGTAGCACAAATAGTTTTGTATCCAGTTAATGTATAAATATCCTGAGTTGTCTCTAGCTGAGAAGCTCAGATTTTATAGTAAAACTTTTGTTCTCAGTTTCTAAATGTGTGATGTTGGCCTTTGAATTTCACTTCATTTCTGTTACTCTAGTCTTCAACGTTATCCAGTTTTTCTGTGCAACATGTTTCTCTGTTGTGACCACTTTGGCAGTCCATTGAATAACTACAGATGTTTTCTGTGGCATCTACATCCATCCAGATGCAAATAAGACTGATCCTAAGCTTGAGGAACTCTGCTAGCTGTGTCTCTCCTGCTTGATGCTTTACTTTCAACATTGGATGAGAAACATCTGCAGTTTGTAAGGTGACATGGAGACCACTGCTCCTGCATGTTTTTCAAATGAGATTTTAAAATGCAGTTTGTAAACAGGAGAAAGGATAACTGATTGGGGTTTGTTTGTTTGTTTGTTTTCAAATAGATTAGAATCCTCATTCAAGGTCTTAAAGCTGTTTTGGTCTGACAAAGTTCTCCCTGCTTCCTCAGACTTCTAACATTTGCAGGCAATTCACTAGTTTATCTGAGAAACTTCAGAACAGTTAAGGGCAAATAAGCAATATTAATTTTCAGATTAAGTACAAAGAAGTATAATCTAATTTTGATGCTTCATTTGATTTAGAATTCAGATTAGAAGGCATCAGAAAACCTACAGTTTCTCTCCGCTTTCATCCAAGTTTGAATAAAAACTGTGAAAATAAAGCTAAGAGCTTTTGCGAGGAAGAAGGTTGTCAGGTTCATTCAGATCCATAAACTCAAATATATTGTGGAACATCAAGGCAGAAACCATACTTACTATTTCAATTTAATCTGCAAATTACAAAGCTGCATCAGAATTTGCAGCAATTTATAAATTCTTTACAGTTTCAGTATGTAAGGCAAGACATAAAGACTAAACTAACACCTACTATCTGCTTTCTCTCATTTCTTAGATTGTAAACTGTTCGAGGTAGGGCTAGTTTTACAATTATTCTGTTTCCATAGTGCTTAGAAAAATGGGCTCTTATTCTTAGTTGTCACTATTGTAGGAAACACCATTTCTGAAGAAGTATGGACAAAAACTGCCCTGTTGTCAATGAATTATGGATAATAGTAATGCTTTACATATTTCCTCTTAGCCTCCACATTCTGTTAAGATTAAAAAAAAAAAATCTTCTACTGTAAATAACAAAGTACATGTATTTGCTGTACAGACAGCAGTGTTCAGTTAATATAATGACTAAATCCAAATCACAAATATACAAAAAATTTAGTCAGGCTTTAGAAACTATTTTTAATTCTTCCATCGTACATATAAGCTGCAACACGTATGATATGACATTCCTACATCTCTGATCTGTGTAAAAGGAGAAAGGGATTTTAAGCATTATTCTTGATTTTTCTAAGATTGATTAAAATGCTTCAGCACAGCTGAATCGTGCAGGTGTAAATTGTCTGTGTGTGGGAGGAAGAGACAGAATTGCTTCTCTTCAGCCTGATCTGGCATACACTACAGCAAACAGCCTTTTCTCCTTTACAAAATGTGTGGTAGTCAAGAAGCGCCCTGCTCCTCTTGTGATCTGGGATACTGACAGAGTGATTCCACTTAGTCATTCTAGATGGGAAATGCGGACAAGTACAATGCATGGTTGGAAATGTGCTCTGAGTTTTTTGTGGAATTCTACCATTAGTAAATCAATCTTCTCCTAAATGTCTGTGAAGTGCCCTTGTTTTTAAGCTGTCTTTCATACACAGACACTCTCCTTCACAGGCACATCCATGTATAGCCATTCACATGTACACATGTGTGTGCACAGGTATGTGTACATACACATGAACACATATCTCACTTGTTCTTGAAAAATGAAGTGTTTATACATTAATAAATCTTTTCAGATATTTTTCTTCCATGGCATTATACCTGCTTGGCAGGCTTTGATGTTACTTGTGTCAGAGTGTCTACGGGGCTCAAAGATTGTATAATCATAGAATCACAGAATCACAGAATGCCTTGGATTGTAAGGGACCTCTAAAGGTCATCTAGTCCAACCCCCTACAGTAAGTAGGGACATCCTCAACAAGATCAGGTTGCTCAGGGTGTCCTCAAGCCTGAAACTGGATCTGGGCTTCATTGCAGTAGCCATTGAATGTGCACTCAGAGAAGAATAATCCAACAAAGAGTGGAAGCCCAACAGTGTTTGCAGGCAGAAATGGAAAGCATCTACAACTATTATCTGTCTATTGTCTGGAGATGTATAGGGAGACTAGATTCTAAGTGAGGCAGCTAAGTCATATGCCTGAAGATATGTGTTATATATTTTTTCTTGCTGTGATTTGCCCAAGCCTGTACTGAGTCTCTGTGGTCAGAGCATGAATTGATTCAAGATCTCTTGATTTCAGTCTAATATGTTAACTAGACTGCATGTTATTCTCCTATGGTTACTATAAAATATGTACCTGAAAATGCTGTGTATCTGAGATTGCTGGGAACTGTTATTTGGCTTGATTGGCTATGAATCAATTTTGGACAATAAGAGTAGGCATACTAAAAGTGGATTGGAAAAACTTTTTGGGAAATCGAGAAATTTTAAAAGCCCCAAGAGAGAATCAAACAGCAAAAGTTTCTTGGTAGTCAATGGAGAGAGCAGCTGATTGACTTCATAAAGAACTCAAATCTACCTAGTGTGTAAGAACAATTGTTAATGTACACGCAAATAACCTGTTTTTTCAGTTACTTGACTAGAAAGAAATTAGCTGTTCACAGCATGCAGCCTACACGGAGAGCTGCAAATGGTCATCCAGCGCAAAATACAGTTTAAGGATGTTCTTTAGCCTCTTTTTAGATTCCTGTCAATGAGGTCTCAAGATATCATCTCTGCTGATAAGCCCTCTTTGAATTAATGTAGTAATTACTTTTATTAAAATAGCAAATACCATCTGAGCAGCACTACTATAACTACAGTTCAGGTTTCAAATTAGATAAAGAAAGTACATTTATCTTCAGGAATGGGTTATCAAGCAAAACAATCATTCTCTTTTACAGCCCTGATCTCCTGAAACCACTGTAAAGATTTCACTGTGATGAGTTTCATAGTGTTAATGGTTTGATAGAATAAACAGTATTTGTTAAAAGGTTTTTAAAAGTCCAGGAATAGGCAAACAGGGACAAAGACATAGTAGGAAAAGTCAAGGATGACATTTTTCTTGGTCTGGTGCTTAGTACTTAGAGGCTTTCAAAGATCTGCTGTATTTTGCAGTGGAGAACTTGGATACAATACCTAGCAATAGGTAAAATAAGGTGGGTTTGGTTTTCTTTTTATGATTATTATTATTAGTTTAGTATTTATATAGTTAATATTGACTGTAACTACTAACTTGGACTTTCAGACAATAATTGTGTATGGCCTACTATTCCTGTATGTGTTTCCAACCACTGTCGCATGAATCCTACTGACAGGAATTTTCCGTCCTCACTGTACTAGTTTTCTAACAAAAGTTGCGAATGTTCAAACTGCCAAATATGCATATGTTTACATGTATATTTTCAATTTTGCTTTTAGAAATGTTTTGTATGGCTTAGAAAAGTTTTGGGATCAAATTTCTGCCTGCTGTGAGAATGTAAAATTGTATTACTGGAGAAACATTAGTTTAAGGCAGCCATAAGTGTATATGAAATATAAAGAAAACATATTCTTCTAGATTACAGAAAGTAGACTCTTTGATATCTTCTGCCAACCCAGCAGTGCAAAGGACATTTCTGGAGGAAAATCACTGTTACTAGGAATATATAGTCTTGCAATAATTTGTTAACAAAAAACTCTCTTGATCTTGTGATTTATTTGTTGGTTAAGGCAGCCCTGAAGCAATTTGACCTTGGGACCAACTTCCACACTTTGGGAATGTAAAAGGAGCAGCCTCTTGCCACTACTAATCCTCTGAACATTGCAACTGCATTCATCTAGGTTTGGCTAGATCAGGGTGCTTTTCCTTTGTCCTTTAATCTTTCCACAACTCTTTTTCCTTCCTCCAATAATGTCAGCGCTGTTCATTTTTATTTTATTTTCCATCAATGGCTTTCAGGATTGGTGAGCTGCTGACATTTGCTTTGGGATTACCCCAAACTGTCAGAACATTACCATCTCCTGTGTTGGCCATGATCATATTTCACTGTCTCTATATATGCAAACTACTGTATGATGATTACTTATATTAAATGAAACACATGGCAGAAACTTTGCCAGTGTCTTAATGAATCTTCTGAGAATGATTCTGTGGTGGTTCAGCTGTCTTGCTGTAGCTTCCTGGTCTTTCATTTTCAAATCTACCACTTAGTTTTCCACTAACTTTTGTCATTTGCTCACAGATAAGGCAAAGAAATGTGAAGGCTGAGTTGGTGCATGTTGTTGATTTTAAAATCCCACACAGATTCTTCAAACGCTGTAGACCACAGCAAATTTCTTAGGCAGTTCAAGCTATTTGAAATGAAAAAAAATCAGATGCAAAAAATGCTGATTTAAAATTATATACATTTATGATTAAAATGCTCTCATGGGATATAGAAATACACAATATATGTTGCTCTCAAATTACTCACTGGATTGCTGAAGAAGTCATCCTGTTATTCTTGGAAACAGTTCTGAGAACATTTGATTTGCTGTACGATTGCAAATAAATCCTACTTCATCTCAAAACCCACGGAGACTCAGAAGTCGTTTCTGTGCCACCTTTGGATTGATCAGGATACCCCATTACATGATTTTGGATGAATCACTGAATCTTTTTGAGCAAGACTGTTACTATCACATAACTACCACCTGGATAATAGAAATTATGCTATCTCTTCTTATTGCTGACACCAGCTGGAAAAAGCAGTAGCTGGTATCAGGCAATACACAAAAGGCAGGAGAGTCAATATTCATCAGCCAATGTGATGAAGAACTCAGGTGGAGTATTTTTCTCTAGCTTCAAATAATTATCTTTATTTTTAAGATTACATTTTTAACACAAGACTGAATAAGTGCATAGCTATTCATGTGGAGGCTCTTTACATAAATCATTGTTCTCAGTCTGCACCTTATGAAGTGTGATTAGCATTTGAAGTAAAATCCCTTTCCTGATCAGCTTTGTAGAAAGAAAAATTTAAGAAGAGATCCCCTATACAGGATATGACTTCTACTCCTGTTCATATTTGCTTGAAAGCTCTCTCTCTAGATTTCAAAACTGTCCCTGACTTGGCTTCACACTTCACTAATTTCATTTTCTGTTCTTCCCATATCATCCATTTGCCAGTTTTAGACTTTTTTCTCTCTTCTTTTTCTGCCCCTTTTTTTCTGTGCCTCATTCTTCCATGTGTATTACATATCCTTTCTTCCAAAGAAATGTGTCCAATAACTCTTACATGGAAACCAGAATTGGTGAAAAATGGAGTAATGTAATGCTCTTGGTGCTTAAGGATATGGTGTAGTAGTGGCACTGGTAGAGTTAGATAATGGTTGGACTTGATGATCTTAAAGGTCTTTTCCAACCATAGTGATTCTGTGATTCTGTGAAAAGTACAAAATGTTGACATTTTCATAAGGGTGTCACTGAAAATTTAATTTCTACTTTACACACACTTCCTCTGCCATATATTAGTGATTTAGTATATTGAGTACGATATATAAATCTGTCACATTTTCTAATGCAAAAATACATGAACAAACAAGTTCCTAACAATCAGAAAGAAGAATTATATCTTCATCGAGAACAGGAATATCCACTGAGATTGGCAGGTACACTATTGATCCATAGACTTCCAGCAAACTATTTGCATGAGATAACCTTCCCCAATAAAGCCATGCAATCATATACTATGCAGAACATTCCTATGAGGCATATAGTTGGGGTTTATTTTACCACTTCCATGTTTTGCTGTTTTGGCATGACCACTCTTAGGCTTTTGAGGTCTGAAAAAAAAGCCTACCATAAAATGTTTTTTTTTTTAACTTTAGTTATAACTCACTCACAGCATGAAGTTCATTACTCCTCATATACCACAAGTTAGGAAATAGTGTGGGATCACATTTGCTGGTTGCTATTTTCTTAATGTAATTTGTAATTTTTTTTTTTTTCCAATCTTTGTATTTTCCATAGAGGAAGATGACCTAACAGAAACCAACAAAAAGCTATTCAAGATATATGAAAAAAAAAAAGGAAAACAAAACAGAAGTCCGAGGAGACTAGTGCTATGGTCTGTGAAAAGTTGGCAGTGAAACTCACTGATAAAAAGTATGTGCCCATTCTTCTTCCTCTTGTTTAAAATGCATTATTAGATGGTATCTGAGATTAGAAAACACAGTAAACAACATCTACATATGCAACTAATTTAGCCAAAGGGATGGGAGGGGTGACTAGAACAGATCAAATGTCAAAACCATACTATGCCACAATAAAAAGCATGGAGCTGGGAGTGGAAGGGGTAAAAAATTTAGTCCATATGGTCTAATTATTGATGTTCAATGCCTTTGTCATCTGCCAAGCAGAGGGAGATGCAACTGGAAGTATGTTGTCCTGGTTGAACTTTCTGATGGTTGCCTTCCCCATATTTCTGTTTAGCAAATGATTAATCACCAAGGACTACTGCATAACCTTTTCTTCTTACTTGAGGAAAGTCTGTGCCCTCCAATTATAGTTTAATAAAGAAAAAGCCTGTGGAGAGAAGGACAAGAGAGCATGGGGTGTTGCTTACTGTTCAGGATGCTTTGTTGGCCTGTAGCACTGAGAGGTGCTGTGAGCAATATAGGCTGTGCTGAGCTTGCCCAGGAAAAGTGATAGGAGTGCCTGTGTTTAGGAACTGCCAAGTGCTAGAAAATGAACTTGCAGTCTGAAGAGACCGATGAGATATTTTTGCACTGACCATAAATATTTACGGTATTTCAAATTCTCTTGGATTATAAAATAAGGATTGTGAAACACAGGAATAGACCCTTTGGTGCATTTCCCCTGGAGGCAGGAAGGAAAATTGAGCAGGAGGTATGAAACAACCTAGAATTCATGCATTTAGGTTTCATATAGTGCTTAAATAGTTAATACCATTACAATTAGTTCTCATGAGTTACAACTGCAGTTTGGGAGTCGTGCAGCATGGAGACTTTGCCAGAAGACTTCCTCAGGATTCAATTTTGCACATGAGTGAGGGACTGAGGATGGAGGGGCCATGGGACCTGACCAGATAGTAGCACAGCCCAGGTCAGCTGCCCTGTGCACAGCACAGTGTTTTGTCCTCCAGGTTGTCTCATTGTTATTCTGGTGCTTTGTCATGTCTGCGTGGGATGTATTTTTTCCCACTATGAGAAATAAATTTAACTCACAGTACTCAAATGGGGTGAGGTATACATGTTTAATATCAGTGCTGGCTTTTTTGGAAAGCTGTGTAGATTACGTTTCCTGCTGTGTTCAGAATTCTCATCTGCTCAGTAAAACAGTTTCTACCCCTGTCCACTCCCCCAGGCAATCACAATTGCCAATTTTTAAATCAAAATACTCCAGCTCTTTTGAGCTTCTTCCTCTTAGAAAAGGCATATCTAGTGCCAATACTAATAAGCATATTTAGTGCCAAGCTTCAGCTTGGTTCAGTCACACATTTTAATCAAACTTTCAGAATTGAGTAAAGCATTAAGCACACTTCTTCCACTATTCATTTTTTAGTGAATTATTCAGCAAGTATAAAGCAGTAATTGGCTACTGTATCTTGTGACAGATAGCCTTCCCATCCCCTAAGCCATAAGTATGAATATTGAAGGAGCCATCTAGTTCAGACTTGGGTTGTTAATGTATTGTTATTTCTCAGGTGGACCAGTAGCTAACATCTCCACTTATGGGTAAGAACTTTTTAATCCACAAAAGGTTTAAACAGACAACTAAAGTTTACATGAACTTTACTAGCAAATTCAACAAGATCAATATTGGCTCTCAAACAAATCATGGGAAATCTAAGTGAATGCACTTTACCCAGATTTTTATCACTTCTATGTTATTGGTTGCAGGCAAGTTCAAGTCCATGAAAGGGCAAGTATCTGTCATTTAGCCCTCTAGGAAAGGTGCTTGCATACAAGCTGCGGTTTACACCTCCATATTTCAGTAAAAACAATATGAATAGTTCTGACCAGCGCAGGGAGCTATACTGTGCCCTAGAGCAGTCTAATCAGTTGCCAGTTTTTAGTTTCCAAATCAAAGCTGTTTATTAGACACTCAACAACAAACCTATATGCATGCAAAAGTCTAATTTTTAAAGTAACTCAACTTAGAAGTAACTCTGCTTACTAGGGAAATATGAAAACCCCAAGCTATGAAAACCTGACAAACAACAACAAATGTGTTCCCAGGCTGAAAGTATTCTAAGTTTGCAGGGAAGTTTAAATATTGTCTGTAATTTCATGCAAAGTGGTTAAAGTATTACCACTATTGTTCTGAATGTTTGCCCTTCCTCTACATGATTGTAATGACAGTCAGACTTACACTTCTCAGAATAATTAAATCATATGGTGATAACATAGAGAATAAACATTACAGACAACATAATTTCTTTCATTAATTCTGTGTGGCATATTCTCTGGCTGAGTATATCAATGAAATGCATAACACCTTATCATGCAAATATTACATGTGTTAAATGAACTGAAACCTGACCGTTTCATTAACAATTATCTTGCTGTATGAAGGACTGTAACTACATTCAAGCATGGTGAAATATACAGTAATGCTTTCCTAAGTTTTAAATCTGCATTTCATATAGTAAGCAAAAAATAACTCTGCTGGTGTGTCATATTATTATCCTGGAACTTGTGCTTCCCAATGATGATCGGTCAGATTGGTTGTACTTTTAAGACTGAAGAGTTACAAATGTGGGGAACCATTTCTGGATTGGAATCTGTGCATATTTACTAGTCTTTATCTTAATGTACGTGTGTGTTCCTGTGCACATACACATATACACAGTAAAAGATGGGGAGGAGTCTTGTAAGTAAATAAGAAACTTCTAAATAAGAAACTTGATGGGACTTCTGCATATGAGGAGATTAACTTAGGGACAGTGCAAAAGCTTTATCTACAGCTTTGCCATATGGATGTCACTGTGTTGACGGTATAGTTTTTATAATGAGGATAGGAATGTTGAGATTAACCCCCACAACGTAGATTTAGACAAATTCATTGAAGGACTTTGCTGTAGAGAGTTTATGCTCACAGTTAACCTGAATCACCCCATTTTCAGTGTTGAGGAGAAAAGAATCAACGTAATTGTATCACATAACTTTGCAATAGCAGGTTTCCCTACTCTCAGGCACAGGGAATAAAGCTGATGGTAGCACAGTTACCAAGGGTTTCAACAAGTGCTTAGTTTTGGTTAAAGGTTGGAAAATAGATTAGCTGATTTTATTCATGAATGAAAAATATCAGGCTGATAATACACTATTTAAAAAAAAAAAAAAAAAGAAGAGAGAAGAAAGTAATTTCAGAGTGGACAATGTCATATTTTATAACTGAACACAAATATATAACTGACCAGTTATGTATTTCTGACAGGGAGCTTTACAAGCAATCACATTGCCCCACAAGAAAAGAAATAGGGAGGTAAGAACTTTTTCTTACTCTGATACCTGCCAGTGTCTCCAGCTTAGTCACTTTTCCTTCCTAAAGAGTAGCATCCGGCTGCTAATGTGTTAACACGTTAAGAACATTCCCTTTAAAACTTCAGGAAATACATCCTACAAAAACTGATGCTGGTAACAGGCTTAGTTCTAAACAGAAACCTGCAAAGGTTTTGGTAATTCTGTAACCACAGTAACCAATGTACTTCCACACTGCTGTAAATCAGTATGGGTTAGGTTTTGTTACGGAACCCAACTTTTCTTAGGTCTGGTTCCGTGACCATTTGGGCATGCTTGGTACTCAGAAATTCTTTGGTAGTTTGCATGTGAAACAAAGAATAATATTTTTTTAAAATAAAGTCAAATGCAAATCATGCATCACTGATGTATGACAAAAGACTTCCATCACTGAAAATGGTTCCTGAGCTGCATGGACTTGCAACTCTGAAAAGGCTGGAAGCCACAATCTAGCCAAGCTGGACTCAGCATCTTGCTCGATATTTTCTTTGTTGACTTCCAGACACCAGGCTCTCTTCAAATGATTTTCTTCTCAGTTCTGTGTGTTTTGGTGACAACAATGCACACTGAACCTAGTATCTCCTGGTGCTTTTACTGTACCCCTGAACCCAAGCTATTACCAGTTTTTCGTGCTAGAGTTGTAAGTTTTGATTTAAAATATATGTACAGTCCCTTAGAATTCCCTTGAAGTTTTTATGCAAAAGGCAGAGTGGTGATAGAAGTAACTTTCAATATTGAAACTTTTATGGTGGTCCTTTGATACTGTGAAACATTATTTCCTTCTACCTATTTTGTGAGTCACTTTAGAAACTAATTTCTGGCTCTTGTGCTGACTACAAGACGCACCTACAACTCAGAAATAATACTACCAGCGAAAAATTAATGAAGTGAGCATGTTAATTTTTTTTCAAAATGGGATATTTTAAAGTTAAGTTAGCACTTATAACTGATTTCAGATGTTTTCCTTTTCTTCTTTTCATAAACTTCTTTACCCTAATTAATAGAATCTTTGTCCCAAAGCAACGTGACAAATAATGAAGCTGCAAAATAAATAGTTAAAAATTTCCTTTGTATGTGAATTTGCACGTATTTTATCCCACAAAGCATGTAACACAAGCAGAATAATGCCTGCCCTGACTTTTCTTCTTGAAATTCCTGTTCTCCATTGCTCTTTATCTTGAGTAATGATGTATGCTTGAACTGAGTGCAGAGAGTGTAAAATAGCATCTCCACATTTAGGAGCATTTATACCCAGTTTAGGCTGGCATTTGTGCAATTGCTAAGCAAGGAGAACAATGAGTGAAGCCCTTCAACTGTAAAAATGGATGATTCTGCAAACTGTTGCTGATATGAGTCACTCTTACTTTGCTGAGCAGATTTTTGAACTTAATGACTCTCTATACTATCCTGAGAAAGCATCCTGAAGAAAAGCTGTAAGGAAAATACCTCCTACCCATTGCACCCCTCTTTTGCAGGCAAAGCGTACATATTACCTGCTATCAGCTTGTCTCAATCTAGCTGGCAGGTTATAAACCACATACATTCAAATCCTGATTTGTCTTGCTACAACAAAATCCATAGTTTCAGATTTGTTGTCCACATACATAAACCCAGCATCGGCAAGTATATCTGCAGCATAGGATGGTTTTATTTAGTGAATCACTAATTTATCACTGGGACAAAGCCCATCCCTACCAACCAATTTGAGCAGTTGGGCTGGTGACCTTGACTTTACAGAGAAATCCTAGACTTAACTGCTGACTCCTAACAATTTAACTCTTCAGTAACAGAAAAGCATTCTATTACACTATTTGTAAATTACATTCTGGAATGATGTCCATGTAAATTGAATTCCCAAAGCCGTTGCTGCCTCCATATGAATGAAACTCATCAGTTGAAGTTGTGGCTTTTATTCTCAAATAGAAGTTTTTTATTCAGGTCATAAAAAGTTCAGTCCTAAATGAGAAACTTTTGAAAGGTTGTATCCATTTACAACCAGTAATTTAGGTCACTGTGACTATGTGGCCAATTTGTAAGGCAAGATGATGCAAGGACTGGGTAACTGAGTTCACCGCAAAAAAGTGTTTTATTTTAAAAGTAAGCCTAATTTTCCAAGATTGGTTATTTCTATATTTGTTGAATTATTTATCCTAGTAAAGAGCACTTCCCAGTCTAAGATTCTTTGATTCCTTATCTACTCTATTTACATAACTGGCAATGACCAACATGTGCAAAGCAGCAAAGGATTTGTTCACTTTTCTGTGTTGAGAGGCATCTGCCAGAACTGCATGTTGTCTTTTCAGTGGAGGCACTTTTTGATTGAAAGAGTGCTTTACTTGACAAATTCCAGTCTTAATCCTACAAACATTCCAAATGTGGAAACCTTTTAAATACTCTGACATTTAATTTTTATGCCAGACACAGACTAAAGGTGAACAAGGGTATCCATTTTGCTGGAATTCATCAGGTAGACTACTCTTCCATGCTATACATCAGCTAGCAAATATGTTTATCATCCATGAATGGGTAATTACTGGGAGGGCAACAAATGTGGTTCAGCCAGTTTTGACACCCACAACAAATGCTTTATTTTTGTGCCTATGATGAATGACACACCAAAATGTTTCCTCTTGTATGTTTTTCTCTTTTCTTGTATGGTTGGCATCCTGCTTCTTACCTTGATGAGTAAATATTGTAAATATATCTCAAGCTTACAAAATATCCAACTTTAAAAATCTGTCACCTTACTACCTAAGTGATAGTTTGGAATAGTCATTATGCTGAGTCCAGAGGAGGTTGTTTTTTAAACCAAAAAAAAGTCTTTTGCTTATATTCAGTGTAATTTTTAGGGCAATGCATTTTCAAAATCAGGAACTGATCATATTCAGTGTAACAAAATTCAGGTACTACAGAAACATTTTGCTGGTTTATCTTATAATACTTCCTAAACAATTAAAGTTTAACACCATTTTATAGCTGGAGAAATTGAGTGTGAGAAAGATAAAGTGACAAGACTGAGGCCATGAAAACAGCTAAGCAGAGAGAAAACAATTGAAGCTGTCTGTGTTGCAAAACTTTAGCCACATTCATGAGGGATTTATACAATTTTGTATAGAACAGATTCAAACATTGGGTTCTGCTCTGAGTTTTGGAATTTTGAGTTGTGATCTCAGCTGATATGTCTCTGATTTATGGTTATTTAATACTAGGCTGCTTTTTGGAATAATGAAAATATACATATTATGTCTCATATATTAAGTAATACTGAAACATCTTTAAGTCACAAGGAAGAGAGGGTAGCTTAAGAGGGTGGTGAACACAGCTAAAAAAAAAAAAAAGTCTTTGTATTTACTAAATTTTGGGGCTAGAATACAATTCAGTCCCACCAGAAGGTGACAGGTCGCATTCTCCTTCAAGTGAAGTGATTCTGGAAAAGAACAGAGTGGACAAAAAACCCAACTTTTCATTCAGAGAAATTAAAGGACCACTACTTAAACACCACATTTCAGGCAGAAGTAAGTCTGACAGGAACATACCCACTTTCTCCCAGTAAGCTGTTTATGCCAAGTCGAAAAGGGAAAGCTGAAGTTGTAGCCACTGGAACTACCTTCTGACCACCTGGGAACTCTCTTTATATAAAGCTTATCAGCAGTTAAAATTGGTTTGTCTCATTGAAGTAATGCAGAGCTGCTAAGTTGGTCTGACTGTCAGTGTCTTCATATTACAAATACAAAATTCAGAGACTACTCAAACTAAGGCATCAAGTAAAGAAACCTGATTTATGGCTTTCATAAATCCAGACTTCTATTTAAAGAAGAGAAAGGCTTTTGGACTGATTAACCTTGCTAAGGAAGGAGTTGGAAATACCAGAGTAGAAACTTATAGCATTGCTCTAGTTCAGAAAGATAATCGTTAAGTAAACAGAACTTTCAAAGCAAGATCTTTGCTCTACATAGCAAATAAGCATTTAATCAGGCATGTAAATGGAAGAGGGGCATTTCAGGTATTTTTGGAAGGTAATTTAGGGGCACTTAGGACTGCTGATATGTGCTCAAGTTGGTACCCCTAGTAGATTTATAGAACTAGTCAACAGAAGTTTTGAGAAACTAGATAAAGGTTCTTCAGAGCTACACAGAAGACTAAGGATCATCCTGGAAATGCTAAAATTGTTGGGAATTACTTCAGATTTATTTTTCTTTGTTAGTCCTGAAAAAAGGGCTCTGATTAGTCCTGCATTTGAGGAACATGGACAGATTCTTGCTAAAGTAGAAAAAAGATAGTAGGAAAAAACCGCAGAAACAGATGTATAATAAAGAATTGAATTATGCATGCATATATTTGAAGTTCTATATTCAGAAAGAAAAGATGGCAATGGGGAAGATGAGGAAGTACTGGGAAGAGGATGCAAATGTTCTGAGGGGAATTACTGTTGCTCATTTCTGTTTCTCAGCTGGTCGGTCTGCTTTCGGGTGAGTTACTGAGAAGATGCGTCACAAGTTGAGTCTCTGTTGCTGCAGGGATTCTGCTCAAAGGTGGACTTCACACATGTAATTTGCTCAGGTCTCTTGCTAGTGTAGGGATGGTTAGGAAAGATGGGGTCCTAACAGTGGAAAATTTAGCAGCAGGGGGACCAACAATGGCCTCTGGCAGGGGATCAGTGAACACTGTGCTCCTGTACCTCCCCTCTTCCACACGACACTGCTGTGGGTCTGCACTCCTAGCCAGCTGACATGAGACCACCTTCACAACTGGGGTTCCATCAGTTTTTGGGTACTATTACTGGAGAAGGAAGTAGCATGGGTGTTTTCCATGGAAAGGACTAAATGCACTTGTCTGGTAGTTCTCTAGTCAAAACAACATAAATTCACTTGGGCAGCCGAGGTACGACTCCTGGAAGGCCCTTTGTCATCTTCTGTCCCCTACCACACATTTCCTGTTTGAAAGTAGTCGCCACCAGTTTCCATGAATACAACAGGATGCAATTTAGATATTTTTTCTTTTGTATACACTGAACAAATTTAGAAGAGACACGCTAGTGATTTCCCTCACCTTCTTTTTTTTTAATATTGTGAAGGAAAGTGATCTTACTTCCAAAACTGGACACAATTTGTCCATGTTATATTTCTTCAAAGTTTTACTTATTCATTCATAAAAAGAACTTAATTGCAAAACTACCAGAATTTTCTTGTTAACTTGATTCTAAAGACTGTCGTCCAAATAAATAAAGCTAAATTTAGTGGCTAAATTGAATGGCATTTTACACATCTCTTCAAATAAAAATACCTTTTATGAAAAAAAAAAATGTAAAAAAGAGAATTTAGAGTAGACAAAAACATTTAAAGCCAGGCTGAGACTTCATCCCATACAATAAAAGACATGTACCACCAATGTAGGATAATTCAGTGGTTCTGAAAATTACAGTCTATTATACCATGCCAATCATTTTCTAAATCTGCCACCAAAACCACATACCTCACTAAGAGAATTTATTATTTTTTTTTAAAGGCAGTAAACCTGTTATTTTCATGACTTAAAGCCATATGGTCTCTTTCAGACTTTCCTCTGCAGCACAAATTCAGTTGTAATATTAAGATTAATTCTCTGCTCAGTAAATGCTTGTGAGCCACACCTTTACCCATCTGACAACCTGTGTCACTCCTGTATCTACAAACATTTTATTCACCTTGTTTTTTTGACTGCTGCTTTCAGACTACATTTTCCACAGATTTGATTTGATTTGATTTGATTTTTATAGTCTGTCTCATGTGTTCAGTCTCTTGTGGTGGATTCACTAAACTGTGATTGTAACAGGCGAAGTCACCAATCTACTGACCTGATTCAAGGTAGATTTTCTGAGAACAGGCCAAATGATCCCATTTTAATACACAATAGATCACACATTTTCCCCCCCCCCCCCCCCCCCCCCCCCCAAGAAGTTCTTTGCACTGCCATTAAGTGGTTGTGTTTGTAAATATTGCTTTATATTTTGTAATTAACTTTATTCTGACAAATACTGATTTTCTGTCCACATGACAGAATGTCCTCAGGTTGTTTGCAAAGCAGTTTATAGAAGACAGTTCTGTGTTGAATTTTGATTCTTCTTAAAGCATATTTTGGCAATTGTGAGTAGTTTACAGTTTCCAGTCTCATGCTGACTGAAATAGGTAAGGTTGCTCTTTAGGGAGCAGACATTCCTTTTTCTTCTGTGTGTGTTTATGTACGCATGTAGTCTTCCATAGTCTTTGGTGATGCTAGCCCTTTGCTGGACCTCACAAAGCCAACTGTATAATGAGAATAACATGACACTGGGAGGAGAATAAAGAAGATAAATCAACAGTGTGTTATGTTCCTGATGACTTAGATAAAAGTTGAAACTAAGTTGGTACCACACTTAAAATATCCCAAGACCTGTTCTTGTTCCTGTTTTCAGAGGTCTTGCCATGGTTGTGATAGAAGTAGAAACTACTGGCTTTATTTCTCATGCCTTTCTTTTTTTTTTTTTTTTTCTTTTTCTTTTTTTCTACATAAAAGGCTGCTGACATTTCAAATGACAAATCTAGTTTCCTCCAGTTCTCAAAAGAGGAAGCCTGACTTCAGCAAACATGTGAATCAGATACTGCTGCCAAATGAAAACAGTGTCTTTTTGGGATAGTTTCAAAGAAGGGATCCTGTATTAGCAGCACAGAGCTTACTGCAGATCGTGAACACAAAGCCAGATAAAGACATTCAAATATGAATATGCAGAAGGTACCTTTACTAGTAGGACTCCCAAATCCCACAAGAAAAGAGGGTTTGGCAGACAAACTAAGGAAGTTCTGCAATCACTCCCATGTCTATTACACAAGGAAATGCTGTTCAGAGGTAAAAAGGGGCAATTTAAGTGGGTGGTAAGGTGGGGTGATATTATTTTTATCTGTCCTTTCAAGTGCTGAGTGGAATCACTGGGTAGAGAAATTAAGTCACAAGCCACAAGGATCATTTGGTGACTCTTTCTACTTCGTTAAATCTGAAGTGGCCAGGAATAAGTTCAGTGTGTGTGCGAATTTTTAGAGATAAAGCCACCCACTAGTTTACCAGACAAAGCCTCTTGGTATCTGAGGAGGGAAAAATTCCCTTGTTCTAGTGAAACAGCCTGCACTGTTCTCTCTACAGGGTTCTCTTTCACAAGATTTACTATGATTGGGATGCAAATTAAAAGGCAGGGTGGGGAAGCATAAATTATGACCTATGTCAGAGAAATTTAAAGCAGAGAGAAATCTAAATACAAGTGTAAATAAAAACAAGGCAGAATAAATGAAAGTAGAGGTCACATCTACTCAGCACAGTCACTGCTGGTTTTTTTTGTGGGAGTAACAAGGGACTCCAGCAGAAGCACAGATTCCCGCTGTGTTCACTGCTGCTCAAAGACAGAATGTAACAGGTATCTCTGCCACCAAGAGCTTCTAAGTACAGCCTAATTTTATTCAGCATCTTTACAGAATAATGTGTTCTAAAAGAAAGTCATGTTTCTTTGAAAGAGGGAAGACACTGTAGAATATTACATACGTTTACAAAAGGAATTGTGTCAGAAATGCTTTCACTGATTTCACTGCAAAGAGAACAAATTTATATTTATATCTTTTTCACATAGATTTCTTTAAAGATCATGTTATTTGCTGTTCTCAGGAAAGTGCAGCCTTTCCCAAAACCCTTTTGACAAAACTGTATATAATTATGGAACAACATTGAGTGGCCTTAAAGCAAAAGTGTCCAATGTGTTCTGAAAAAAACCCTATATAATGTTTAGGACACTAGACGAATCATCTTTATTATCATAAAAGGAAGCATCCAATTAGAAACAGACATCTGAAATTTCAAGTGAGGGCATGGTAGACCACAGAGACTGGTAAAGTGAGGAAAAAGCATAATAACATGCTTGTGTTACTCTGGTATACTATTTAGTACCAGTGCAACTCTGGATCAGAAAGAAGTTACTTGCCAAATAATGTTTTTGCTTTAGTGGTCTGGATACGGTTACAAAGTAACTGTGAATGACAATCTTGGCATATAAATGGTTAGCAGATATGACAATCTTGGCATATAAATGGTTAGCAGATACTCTTTCCAGAATTTAGGCAGCTGTCTGGTGCAACCCGATATATTTTGTAAGTAGTTTTCCATATAAAATGTCTCACAGAAGGCTTTACAGCTAATCATCCTTTGTATATGCATACACAAGAGGATACTAGTTGCAATGTAATCCATATTTGGCATATAGAGACATAGCATAGGCAGAGGCCAATGAATTAGGATCCACTGTAAAAGCAGACATTTGTAAACAGCAGCTAATTAAGAGTTTATCATCATGTCACTATGCACAACAAACCCTAATATTTCAGTAAAGCATAATAGTGTGTGCGTGCTCAGCTGTCATATCAGACTGGAAGTTTGTGTGAGGTGAGGACATGACACTGCACAGAGCACTGCGCTATATGTAGGAGTAGCAGGGTAGAGTATGACAGGATGGTTCTGCTGTAAATCCTCATTACTGCTCACATTTTTCAGAATTAAAACCTTACAAAAATGCCTACTCTATACAACTTTTTACTGTTAGTAAGGTAAGACTCTGGGCTCTTTCCTAAAAACAGAAAGCAAGAACCAAGTCTAAGGTTTTAATATGAAAAGCATCCTACATTATCAGAAGACAGCTACTTTCACAAAACCAAAGAAGTGTCTGAACAAAGGAACAGTGTCATTGACTGCTGCTGGCCATTCAACAATACGCATATGATGTGATTATATGAAGTATGTAAGCACATCATTCTTGAAGTGGGAGAAACATGGCAGAACTAAAATGGTATTTGTTATGCCAATATGAAGAATATTCTCATTTCTTTCCATTTTCTGCTAGTCCTACAGAACTTCCATTTTCCTCACCACAAAGTAGCAAAGATTTCACAGCAACAATATGGAATGGACACTTTCTATTTTAACGCTTTAACATGTGACTCCTTCACCATGATCACTAATTGTGCAGCTTAGAGCTTGTTCAAAGTCTCACAGTTTTTCTGTATCGCTGAGAGGTCAGCTGGGACACAGTCAAAGTATTCTGAATGATCAGACCTGTTTGACAGCGGTGAGTCTCTGTCTGATATCAGTATCATTATAAAACGTCTTGTTTCCAACTGTTCCAGATTTGTTTTCTCAGGACTGGAAGAAGATTCATTATTCATGTTTGAAGTCTTTCAAGTGGACAAACAGCCTGCTTTCTGGATTGCCAAGGGCCATTAGACAGAAAGTGCTGCTGAAATCCAGAAACTCTGTGGGAATGGGAACAGCCTTTGATCTGGAGAAAAAAAAAAAAGTAAAGAGACTGTCCTTTCTGTCAATGTAGAAAGTAGACCTGATGGAGCCATTCACTTTTTGAAAAGAGGAAATATGATTCTGAGCTGCATCAGAATCCAAGTACCTGAAATGTTAATCTTTCCAGCATTTATTAATTAGGACCAACTGTTTACAGTCTCTATCAAACGCAAGAAGTAGTGCCCATCAAATGAAGGTATTAGCAGCCAAGATCAAAGCAGAATGGAACTGTGGAACTTGCTACCAAAGGACAATGTCGATGCAGAAAGTTTATAGGATTTCAGGGAGATGTCAGATAACTGGGAGAGAAATCTGTTGGTGGATTACTGAACAAATGGTATCAGGCTTAGGATGTCTGAAAAAAAAATCAAGAGGCTGGGAGAGTGCTAGAGAGTGTATGTTTGATTCATTTTTACTGGGGTTTAAGCATCTAGTTATGGACTTTGTGGGAGATAGAATATGGGGCTAGACAAACTATAGGCTCTTCTGTTCTTCTTATCAGGATCCTCCAAATAGAGAGAACGTTGACAATATACTCATCCTCTTATGTTCTTCTGTAGGTCCATGCTCTTGACCAGTGCTGGAGACAGGATGTAGGGCTACATGGGCCTTTGGGTCTAGTATAGCCGTTCTCATGCTCAAGAACACCAAACTAATTCAGGATACTACTCTTCCAGTCACCTTTTCTATCAAGACTCTTCACTGGTATCTTCTGGCATATCCTGCTGCTTTTCAACTGTCATGTAATTAATCTCTGTGGGTAATTCCAGAAAAAGGAAGCAAAAACAGAGTACTTAGGAGAATGACTGTGATTGTGGCGATGTTCCACAGCTGCAAAACTTTGAAACCCCCCTCCTCCCCACACACTATTCACAGTCTCTCATAATTGCAACTGGTCTCAAAAATTTTAAGAACAGTTGTTTACATAAACAACTCTTTTATCTTCAAACAATGTCTTTTGGTCTAAATACTGCACCTATGATCACAAATTTCTGCTTATTATGTGGCTTAAAATAAATAAACAAAGGACAATAGAAAAATTGCAGTAGGCCTTTTTGTTTAATTTCCTGAAAATACAGAAGTGGCTTCTTGGTGGGACTTTCCAGACGTATGTACTCAAGTCAGTTTTCTCTGAAACCACAAAAATGTCTCAAAGTTTATGCCTGTTTGTAATTGTACATTTTAGAGCACTTCTGATTCTCTGTTAGTCAGAACTTGATGAAATATTACAGGAATGTGTGCTTCATTTTTTTTAATGCTAATGTTAACAAAGGATGATTTTCAAAAAATATCCAAGTCAGGCATCTAAGCTCTTTTTCAAAAGTAACTTTTCCATTCAGAAGTCTAAGTTCCAATGAAATTTAAAGTCATGTATTCATGAGAAGTTAATCAAGGAAAGAAATAGTCTAAGTAATTAACTAGGACTGTTTTCACACCGAAATGTGAAGTGTCATCTAAGGTCACCAACTAAACTTGTAGGAAAGGCTTTGCTCTATCCACATTAGTACTGCATGCAAAAATATATGGAAAAAGATCTACAGAAATTACCAGAATGTGAATTTAAAATACAATTTTAATAATGTCAGAACAGAAAGACTTGATTTTTTCACTGTCTTCTATATTATGAAATTTATTAACATCTATGCTTAAAGTCACAGAGAGTGAGAATAAAGGTTTCCAAATGTCCATGGTGGCTTTTAATGACTAAATATGATCAAGGGTCCAGAGCACTTCCCCTAGGAGAAAAGTCTGAGAGAGTTGAGGTTGTTCAGCTTGGAGAAGTGAAGGCTCCAGGGATACCTTACTACTGCCTTCCAGTACTTATAGGGGGCCTACAGGAACGATGAGGAGGGACTCTTTTATCAGGGAATGTAGTGATAGGATGAGGGGTGATGGCTTTAAACTGAAAAAGGGTAGCTTTAGATTAGATATAAGCAAGAAATTATTTACTTTGAGGGTTTCAAGACACAGACAAGTTGTCCAGAGAGGTTGTGGATGCCCTCTCCCTGGAAGTGTTCAAGGCCAGGTTGGATGGGGCTTTGAGGAACCTCATCTAGTGGGAGGTGTCACTGTTCATGGCAGGGTGCTTAGAACTAGATGATCTTTAGGGTGCCTTCCAACCCAAACTATTCTATGATTCTATGAAATGTCCAATTTCAGCATCCTTTACGTATCGCTGTCTTCTTTTTCACTGAGTCATGGTGGAACGTGGCACTTCCTTGATCCAGTGAGGTCTATGTATTCTACATGCTGTCAACAAACATGTTGCAAGTTAGTTGTGATCACGTTTTTCTGGTTTCATGTCAGACACCATAAATCTGAAATGTGAGCATCAAACTTTATTATCAACACTTAAAAAGCCTGTTCTGTATGCTCAAAACAGCAAATATTCTGCAATGAAACAGTTTCTATTAGTCATGTGAATGCATCATTTCACTGAAGATATGCAAAGATTTTGCAAGAAGGCACCATGAATGTAGTTTTACCAAGGAGACTGCTAAATAAAATGGCAGGGATTTATTATACTAAATGCCATTTTTCACTAGTTTGCACCTGTAGTTTGAGTGCATGCTTTCCAGTTCTCTTCATGTTGGCCCACTGAAAGGCGTTCTTGGATTCCTTGAAAGAAAATGTATTAGACCATGAAAAAAAGAGTTAAATGGAAAAGAGGGAGAATGTAGGTAAACCTCCAGATCCACATGGCTGTACTGTGGGAGCATGTGACAAGTGGCATCAGATGGGAACATTAAAGTACCTTAATATAAGTGAGTCTGTATCTGATTTTATACATAAATGGTACAAAGACTGAGTTTCTAGTTTTCAAGAGGATCACACAGACGACAGTTTCTCAGTAAGGGCAGGAAGGAACTACAAGCCAGGAAGGAGAGCCATTAATGGCTGGGGGTTTTTTTTGGGTTTTTTTTTCCCTTCTCAAAATAGCACAAGGAAAATGGGAAATGAGAGAAAGAATTAAGTCTAAGAAGCTTTTGGGAATTTGCATGGGAACTGTGAATTGTGAATCAGTTCTGAATGAATGTACTTGTCAATTTTTGGTACAATTTTAGTGGAGGAAGATGTAAAAGCACAGTTGTTTATTACTCTGATAATGTAGGAGTGCTTACATTAATTTTGCTATCTTAGCTTTTGCTAGCTACCTCTAATTGCTGATAAAATTCCAAGTAAAACCTGAATAGAAGGCCAGGTCTCAGCCAGAAAACTTGAGCCATTTTTGCAGATTACAGTTTTGTTCCTGTTGTTAAGCATTTGGCTCAGATATTTGGCTATTTTACAAATATCTTGAGATTATCTGGTACAGAAATGGTCCAGTTCATCCGTGAGATGAGAGGCAAAAGAAACTTTACTCTGAAATCCAGTATATCTTACAGCCCCATTCACAGAATAAGCATCTGAAGTAATTAAAAAACAGATAATATGCCTCCTACAATGCAAGTTGTTCTTTTCTAAAATGAAGGACAGATTGCTTTAAATTTGCAAAAGGATGATTATTCAAGTCTATACATTTTTCATAGGTGTCTTGACAGAAAACTGCTCACAGCTGCTGATGTTAAGATTTTGACCTCTACATGCTCACTTAAACAGGGAGCAAGTAGACTGATGAATGGATTTGTATTTGAATAGCAGAGGTGATTCTTAAATAGAAACTTCGAAAATATTAAAAGGGAAGCCTCTTAAAGAAGCAATGGGAAAATTCTGCAGTACAGTGGGTATGTAACACACCTCAAGGACTTCCAGGAACCAGACTTGTGTACTCATTAATGTCTCCTGTGTGCCTTTCATAGAACAAGTATTTCCGTGACTTAGCTTTTAGTCGCATATGTTTACCACTTCATTGGAGAATTCTGAAAATTTTACAAGAAAGCACAAACAGGATGCTATCTGCACATGTAACATCCAGGAATTTGTCTCTCCACATAAAAGGCTACCCTAATATATTTTTTTATACAGTCCAACAATGATTAGACAGAGCAATACAGAATATGTCAGTAAATATGAAAGCTTTACCAACAATATGTTGCATGCTCAGTCTTGAGATGCCAGAATTCAGATTTTATTTCTCTGTTTCATAGTGTGGCCATTTATTCCTATATAAGATGAATATGAATTGTTACCAAACCAGAGTTTCACCTTGATCACTGAATGCAGAAATCCATCATGATTTTTTTTCTGACTATTTTGAGGTTAAATTTCCAATCAGTCTTTATTGGGAAGTCTTTATTTAGAGGAATAGAAGGGAAACCTCTGGAGCCAAACTAAGGCAGCTTCTAATAGACAGACAACTCTGTGAATTCGTAACCCTCCAGCACTGCAGATTGTGGAAGCCAAAGTGAAAGAGACCCTCAAGCTGTGAAGATGAAACTTCTTTGTGTGCACTTTCATCCATCTTTATCACTATGCTTGTGAGTCTTCTTGGTAGCAGCTGCAGAGGTAGCTTCAAGAAATATGCTTCTGCTCTGTGTTATCTTATTATTTTTTTTACAGAGAAATCCAGTGAGGATTGTGATTCAGAGAGCAGCTGCTTCCTTGATTCGCCTCTTCCTGTTCTCACTCAAAGGCTGCTGTACGTAAGCAGAAGGACATCGGCAGGGTCGCAGGCAGGGAGGGGTGGAAGCCATGCCCAGAAATAAGTACTGTTTTCCTCAAAACAGGCAGAGAGACAAAGATACATCCTTTTTTTTTATTCACTTCAAAGAGGAATTTGGCTTGAGTACGCTGAGTAATATCCCAATTCCAAAGAAAGTATGAGGAAATAGTGGCATTATATCTAATGACTCCTACATTTTAAAATATCTGTGAAAATTCTTGACATAGTTAGTAAGGAGCCATACACTAATTGTTCAGAAATAGAAATCATCTAAAAATCTTCACAAAAATTGGGGTTAGAGTTTATATCCCACTCGAAATATGATTTCCCTATGCTTCACCAACACCTGGAATCTAGTGTGTATTTGACTACCCATGACAGGCAGAACTGTTTAATTTAGCTTTCTATATACAGCCTGTAGGTTAGGAACAGCAGACAGTACTCTGCAATTTTAGTGATTGTTGTCTGTTTACCATAATTACAGAGATATTTTAAACTTCCACATTTTGTTGTAGGCATAATATTAGGTAGGGAATAGCAGCCAAACATTTTGAGTAATCTGTTATTGTGGACACATCCTGAAGACTAGCTGATGCTATATTTAGTTACTTTGTGGTTAACTGTAACTGGACTGAGGATGTTATTTTTTATTTTGTGTTTGAAGTTGCAAACATTGATTTTTGCAGCCTGAAATTGCTCAATTGAGGAAATAATAATCTCAGTTTTAATTCAAAGCTGTGTATATGAACACACACACACAGATTTTTTCTTTTACTTTCTGGTATAAAAGGTTCTCTCCCCACCTGGAGTACTGTATCCAGATCTGAAGCCCCCAACACAAGAAGGACATGGACCTGTTGGAGTGGGTCCAAAGCAGGGCTATGAAGATGTTCAGAGGGCTGGAACACCTCTCCTATGAGGACAGGCTGAGACAGTTGGACTTGTTCAGCCTGGAGAGGACAAGGCTGCGGGGAGGCCTTATTGTGGCCTACCACTATCTGAAGCGGACCTACAAGAAAGCTGGGGAGGGACTTTTTCCAAGGCCTCTAATGATAGGACAAGGGGTAACAGTTTGAAAGTGGAAGAGGGTAGAGGGTAGATTTAGATTGGAAATAAAAAGGAAATTCTTCACTCTGAGGGTGGTGAGACACTGGAACAGGCTGTCTAGAGAAGTTGTGGATGCTCTATCACTGTATATGTTCAAATACAGGTTGGATGGGGTCTTGAGCAACCTGGTGTAGTGGGAGGTGTCCCTGACTTGGAACTAGATGATCTTTAATGTCCTCTCCAATGCAAACCATTCTACGATTCTATGGTGACGAGTTTATATCGCTGTAGCTCAATTTATTTCAGTTAAGTTTCTTGTGAAGCAAACTATCTGACCAAAATAAAAATATAAATTCACATCCAACTCCAATATAACCTTTATGAAGGATATATCCTTAATATATGAATCAGAGAACAAAGGAACAGAAGTTTAAGAAAAACATGCACAGAATTTATTCAGCAGGTACATTTAAAATGCCTTAAAAAACCCAAACCTATATAGCTTTAAAAAAAAACCAAAACCTTTATAAATTGATAGTATTCCTATCTGCAAGGACTTGATTTAGCATTTTGGGTTAAGCTGTGACTGCCACAACCTCTTCGTTTTGTGCTTACTCTAAGTACCCAGTAACTGCAGCCTCTGTTTGGGGAAGTTCAGGAATTCCTTTTCTACAGGATCAGAAGCCCAGAGACACAGAGGGATAGGGAAGGAAGCCAAATCATGATATTTCCTCTGCACAGGACAATGCAGTTAGTAAATTACGCATTATTTGCAAAAAGCACAGGCAAACTGTGAAACAATTTAAATCGATTTGGGTCTAAGGCTAATGTTCTGTTTTTATCAAAGATCCCATTTGTTGCACTGAAGCTACAAAGGTACCCTGGAATTTTGTGGCTAAAGTTTACTGAGATGTGCAATAAGTAAGTTTACATAATTTTGTTTCATGTGTGGAGCTTACACCGATATGGAGCCTGGTTGCTCTTAGTAAGATGTAAAACGTGTACCTTTCTTAGGACACAAAGGATGACCCACAAAAACTCTGGCTTTCAAAGCCAGAAATCAACATCACAAAACTTAGAGAAATACTAATTTTGCAGCCATCAGTCAGTGCTTTCTTATATTATTTTTCCCAAGTCTGTCATGACATCTCTGCAAGAAATTCCCCTTCCTGCTTCTCTACCAGTAGACTAGTTCACAGGGGTGCTTCCTAATCCACATCACACTAAAACAGGAGGTAAATTCCAGCGTTAGCTAAAGTAGTCTGCCTGGTTTAAACACTGTGAGTTCAGCAGTGCTCTAAGGAATCTCTCTGCTGATAAACAGTGATGACCAGCAACCTTAAACACAAGAAAGGTGATGCACCTGGAGATATAAAAATCTATGTAACACCATAAGAACTGCAAATTGTTCCTGCCCTTTTCAAAAGGGTACATGTCTGCTGTTCGAGTCACATAGGTACTCCTGAAAATTTTACCCTTTGCTAGTAGGAAATGATCCATGTTTCCAAGAGAACTAAACATGTTAATTATGGGAAGATCCTGGGCATTTCAGGAGCACACCCAGCGTTTTCCAGCTTATAGTATGTAATGACTTCAAGGGACCCATCTAGAGATAATCTGAAATAGTATTCCTTGAAGTACACATAGTATTTCACATCTTCAATACCAACTGTTTTATTCCACATATCCCTTCTCCTTTTTGGCCTCCCCACTTACTGGTAACAACTTTAGATCTGAACAAATCAGAATTGTTTTGCCAGTCTTCTTTCAAAATTGTCTTTCAAAATGCAATTTAGACAGCTGCTCCACTGCATTTGTTTCAGATTTATGCCATAACCTTTTCTTCCTCATTCATATGCCTCTAGGCTCTTTCATCTACTCATGAACCCTGTGATCTTTGGAGATCTATCTCTGCCCCTAATCAAAACAGTCAACTGTTTAGCAAAGACTATGGGGCATGCTCAAAGAAGTTGACTTTGGGGATATAATAGGGCTAGCCTTCCTCAGTCACCTACATTAAATGGAGAGAGAAGACTTCAGGAGTGAGGACTGAGGATGATAAAGTGACTAGAATTGTCAGCTGTCAAATATCAAAATGTCAAATGTCAATCCCATATTACGTACAGATGAGAAAATCCTGCCTTCTGAGATATTCATAAATGTTTCCACATGCCAGAGAAAAAGAATGCTCTGTATTTTCAGACAAACCTGCAGTAATCATCCTAAACTGCTTCATAAAGTACAGGTAGCTATAGTTACCCTCATAGTACAATTTGGGTAAACCAATGCACAGAAAGATTTAATCATTAATTGAAGATATGAAGCATGTCAGCATTAGAAATCACAGTTGCTTGACTTCTGTGTATCATTTGACTCCCTTAGAACGCACACCTTCTCAAGGAAAAAATTGTAGTACAAGAATATAGTTTTAGCTAAAAAACATTATCTGGCAAAGAGTCAGTATTAATCATGATTAATACTGCAGCCACCCAGATACAGCTGTACCACATTTCAATCTAAGATAAATAAGAACTTCTTCCTATATTATATGTTGGCCACACCCATATGACCTTGTAATGATCTCCTGTGCTGTTCAGTGGCTTATATACACCTTGTCAGAATCTCATAGAATCACAGAATGGTTGAAGTAGGAAAAGACCTCTGGAAATCATTCAACCAATTCCTGGCTCAAGCAGGGTCAATTACAGAAACAATTACTGCTGCTCAGGGCTTCATCAAAGTGACAACTATCTCCAAGGATGGAGAATCCTCTCTGTGGCTAGAGAAACCTCTCTGTGCAACCTGCTACATGGTAAAAAACGTTTTTTCCTATTTATAAATGGAACTTCCTGTATTTCAATTCGTGCCCACTGCCTGTTGTCCTTTTACTGAGAAGAAACCTGGTTCTGCCTTCTTTACTGCCCCTCACCTTCAAATATTTAAACACATTGATAAGATGCTCCTTGAGCCTACTTTTCTCGAGGCTGAAAAATTCTTGTTCTCTCAGCCCCTCCTATGGCAGAAGCTCCAGTACCTTAATCATTATCATGGCACTTTGTTTGGACCAGCTCTACTAAGTCCATGTTTCTTGTGTTGAGGAGCCCAGAAGTGGACCTAGCACTCCAAATATTGCCTCAGCAATGCTTAGTAGGGGAAAGGATGACCTCCCTCAGCCTTTTGGCAATATCTTCCTAACACAGCCCAAGATGTTGGTTGTTGGTCTTCTTTGCTGCAAGGGCATATTGCTATCCTGTCTACAACTTCTTGTCCACCAGTATGCCCAGGTGTTTTTCGGCTAAATTTCTTTCTAGCCAGTTGGCATCCAGCTTGTACTGGTGTATGGGGTTATTTCTCCCCAGGCACAGGAGTCTGCACTTCCCTTTCTTTGTTAAACTTCATGAGATTCCCATCAGTCTGTTGAGACCTCTCTTAATGCCAGCACAGCCATCTGATGTATCATCTGCAAAGTTTCTGAGGATACATTCTGCCCCATCATCCAGATCATTAATGAAGATGTTAAACAATATGGGGCATTAGCACTAATTTGTAAAAGATTAGTCTGGAAGTGACTGCAATGGATTATAACAATCTGCTTCTGTTCATGGTGAAAATCATGATTTTGTAATTGCTTCCTAAAAAAGATAAGATACTATCATTTTTCTACACCATCCTCCTCCCTCCCCCCCTTCTTTTCTCCTTTTCCTTCCAAGTAGGAAAACTCAATACAGTCCTATTCCTATCTGGGTGACCTTCCTCATTTTTCCTTGTAGTTGTTCTTTTTCATGGTCCATCTCATTTATTGCACTTGGCCAGCGTGCCAGTGTCTACCAGCTGCCAGCTGTTTAAATAAAATAAAGAGAAGAAGCATCCATACTAAACAGTTTCTCTGTCTTTCACGAAAACAGTTTGCATTCTGCACAAAAAATTCATTCGTGGTGTAAGGGAATTGACGTCAGTACTGTTACACCCAGGATGATTTTGGCCCTGCATATCTATTATGCAATACTTTCAGATGCACAATTCTGTGATGAACAAATGACTGCCAGATGTGAGAGTAGTATTTTCTTCTTTTTTTGAGGTCCATGAAGAAATTCCTGTGTGTGGACTGTAAACTTCCTCAGCGTACATATGGGTCTATACTTTAAGAATAATTCTACAGAAAATATTTTAAATGGCAACATAAAGAAGAGTAAATGAAAGAACCCCTACATTTATTGCTTAAAAAAAAAAAAACAAAGACCTCTTAAAACTTCCTTTCAAACATGTGATACAGGCTCTTCCATCCTTCCTGCCAGGCAGAAACTGGCAAATTCTAACAAAACACTGATCACATACTGCTTTGGGATAGAAGACCCTGGAAATAAAAGAAGATAAAATTAGTATCTTGGCCTTCTCCTGAAGTCATGATAGACTGCTGTATAAAAGGACCTGTAGTTAAAGATGATAAATGTCACAAGATGTGTGGAAGAATCCAGTGGCATGCAGCCACTCATTGGCTTTCCAAGTATATCCACAATATTTTCAAAGAATCATAGTAAAAAGCCATAACATTTTCAAAGCTGTATTTCCGCATTTAAGCATCTAAGTAAGGGCCTGAAAGTTCTGTATATTCATTGTTCCTATGGATTTAATCTTGGTTTCATGAGAGCAGGTCACTGCAATGTCATGGTTTGCAAGGATGCTTCATCAAATACTGGTTTTGTTCCCTTACGTTGATTTCTGCCCTTTATAACAAATGTCTTGGGCTGCTACGTCTTCTTGAAAAATTATTCCCACCTAAGCAGCTAACTCTACAACTGCTTAGCTTGCCTGCTGCCTAGGATCCTAATGCTACTGATGTAGCACTTTAATGCAGAAAATAAACAGCTCAAGTGAGGAAAAAAGTTCATTCCGGATCATGTTTTCATTGCATTTACAGATATCTCATCTTCTATAAATGTAGGTGATAAATAGAAAATATTTCTTGCTTTATCCTTTCCTCTATTTTAATTTGATCTTTGTGCTAACCCTTCCCCTGAGTGCCAAACACATTGGATTCCCAGTATTTATGGCTGGGACTAAAGTATCACATATGGAATTAATTCCCATTGTGAACAAACTGCATGCAAAAGTCAACACATTATTACACGACTTAGGTTCTCTTTGCAGTACATTCGGCATTTGAAGCTGAGTCAGTCTCCTGCACAGACCTTAAGCTGACTATCAGTACTGCCTGATGTTAGAAGTGAAGCCTTGCTTCTTGCACTAGCCCATTCCTGATGCCTGTCCTGTTTACTACATGTGTCGTAAAGCCAGAATAACAGAAAAGAGGATTTTTACAATTAGCACTACTCATTAACATCATATTCAGGAAGTGGTAAATACAGCGGCAGCAGCATAAATCAAGAAAAGACGTCTGATTTTAAGTCTTTCTCAGACTTATCGATAGTGGATTTTGGCCAAAATACCTGGACCACCAGCAGCAGCCAGGCATCCTAGGTATGTACTTCTCATGCCTGCTTTGCAGATATTGAATGTTTTTCAAAATTCAAGGAAATTAACAAAAGCAATGTTTTGCCACTGAATATCAGTAGGATGAGTAATAGTATGACTTTTCAGTTTCTTGTCCTAGTGTGATTTTTGCCCTGTATATTTAATCAACAATAGAATATCTCCCACTGTATTTCCTCACCAACTTTGCTTTCCAGCTCAACATTTTATTTTTATAGCCTACTCTTAATACAAATGGCAATATAGCTTTACCATATCCATGAAGACTGTGATATGCTGCAGGTACTATGCTGAGCCAGTGATTAGATTCCTGTTAATGCTTTGTTTTCTTTAAGAAATAAAAGAAAAACAACCCAAGCTTTCTCTTCTCAAGTTTGGTAAAATACGTCTGTAAATTTGCCTGGAGCTTTGAAATGACATATTTCATAAGGCTGAAGTAGCCTTGTGTTTCTAAACATAGGAACTTCTGGGGGTATCTGGTCTGAGGTAGACTGAAGATTACAATATTATTTAGAAGACTGCTGCTTTCAAATAAACTGTATAACATTTCCTGACCTTTAGGATACAGGCTGAAAGTGTGCCAAGACTTATTTCTATACATTTCTATCCTGAAGTGTTCTTAGTTTTTAACCAATGTTGGACAGTTGGACTTACATACAAAAAGCAAATACAATATAACTAAGAACTTCAGGATTGTGATGTGGCTGCACCAAGAGATGCTTTGAACAAAAAAGTGGGGGTTTAGCACAGATTCCACCTTTTTTGTTTAACAATCAGTAAGATAACACCTGAAAATAAGCCTATGTAGTTCTTAATCTTTTTGAATAGTAGGCCTTCTTTGGGATTATGTCAGATTTCCATCTCCAGTTTCCATTAAAGCTAGGAAAAGTTGTAGAAGCTCATAGGAAATAATTAAAACTTTAAAGGACCACTTCAGATGGATGGCTCAGGCAGAGACATTTATGTCTACTGTAGGAAGCCACAATTGCTGCTGCATGTATATTTTCAGACACAAAATGTCTTAAATAAAACACGCTTTCCCTGTGAATCAGGATTAACTATTTGTTTCTCTGCTTTTTGACTGAAGAGAGAAATGCATTCTTTTTGTGACAGACAAGAGGCAAGATTCTATATGAGGCAACACTCATCTGCCAGTTATGTCCAAACATTTACTTATGTGGGGATGGTGGGGGGAGAGTCTTATGGAGGGCAACAAAATCCTCTCCCTGGTAGTATAAGAACTCAGATCCAAAGCAGTAATAGGAAGGGTGCATAAAGTAGAATTGCAGAAGCAGAAACAGTGCCCAGGTGAGAATCACTTTTGGGTGGCTTAGTCTATTTTATTTTTCACATGGATAACTGGAAAATATGGAAATACAGAAAGGCTCAGATAAAAGAAAGTCAATATGCCTAAACTGGAAACAATCTTGAGATCTATGTTCTAGTCAGGGCTCCACATCTGTATGCATAACAAAAGCACTACATGGTTCATCACAGAATTAACAGCCTAGAGCCATTAATGAGTGATCCAAAAGGAAAGTGGCAGAGGAATTGTGGATGAAGGCAGAGTACTGGAGCTGAGAGAGCTGAGAAGTTGTGTAAGACCTGCTTGCGGTACTGCTGATGCTAGCTACCACTCTGAGACTGTCACTTTCCAAGTTTTCTAAAAAAGTATAATATGAAAGTCTTAAGACAAAAGGAGAGGTATTTCTGCATAATCCCCTTTTCTTATTCATGGCTGTCATAGAATAGCAGATTTCTAAGATGATGTACTCTGTAACCTATGGAACACTTATAAATTCCAATAATTTATTTAGGGTATAAATCAGAGTAAGTTTTGCTCTGTTGCCTTTAGATTTCGTATGCTTATTACCCCCAAAACTAGCTGGTCCCTCCTCCTTTTATTTCTGCAACTCATTTCCCACAGCTGTAGTTTTTATTCAAAATCCTTGGCTGCTTGTTTTGCCTGAATAATTTGATCCTCTGAAGTATACTACTTTAAAACTCTTGTACACACCAGATGAGGGATATTTTTGCACCTCTTTTCCAAGGCCAGATTAGAAATGAAATTATTTCTGTTCAGATAGCTAAGTGCTAATCTCCAACTTTTTTTTTCTTCTTTTTTTTTCCTTAAGTGTGCATGTATCTTTTTCAGTATATACATTGAAACACAGACTCTGACATCATTATTAGGGCCACAAGCAGGGCATTGAATGGGAACCAGAGCACTACTTACCAAGAAATTCTGGACACTCAACAAGGTAAAAGCAAGTGATTTATTTCGTATATATCAGGCCCCTTGACTTTATTTTTGTTTGTCATGCTAATATTGTTCTAGATCTCTGCTGTGTCAATTGCAGTCAGGAAACTAGTCAAGAGTGGTGTGTCCTTGCCAAAATGCACACTCAGAAACAATAAACAATAATTACTTTGAAGATGCAGTAAGAGCAGTAGTTGTTAATTTCTGAGGTCCTTGTGGAGATAACTCTTTTTAGAATAGCTAGCACTGAAACAAAAAGACAACGGTTGCTTGTCATTTCTGTTTAAATTCTGGAAGGAAAATTTTCAAGATTCATGGAGTGGACAAGTGGATAATATAATATAATTACAGATACATAGCTCTAAACATTAGGATTGCAATTTCAGTCCTCTTTTCATGCTGACGTCTTTTTAATCACTCTTCATCAAAACATTCCTTCCTGTAGGATCACTTTTGATCTGTTTTCTGTGAACTTACTATTTTCATGTATTGATGTTGCTAATCCTACAACTAGTGCTTCCGGTCTGTCAAAGTCCTGGATAAAAGCTCAAACTGGTGTTTTCTTTTAATCAGTTTGGTTTGACACCTGTTAGCCTGGATTCTCACAATATGTTTCAGATAATTAGTGACCTATAGTACTAGGCTCATAACTAGGACTTCAAATGTAGTTTGCCATAGATAAGAGCTGGAAACCCCACGTATCAGCTCAACTAGATGATTAACAGTATTTTCACCAATGGTTATAAGAACATCAGATATTTTGTGTCATTTTTGTCCATATTCACATTCTCTTATGTATATGTGTTTATCTATATTATTTATATATTTACACTGAAATATTTTACACACATACCAATATATGTGTGTATATCTGTATGTATACAAACATACATATAACAGGCATGACAATTTATATTTAGTTACTACTGTAACCATTACTAGGCATTGCAGACATCTGAACAATAGTTCAGAACTAAAAAGTCCATGGCAGCTGTCTTCTCTGCTCCCAGGAATATTCTCACTTTCTCTTAAGAGATACTGAAATTTTCTATCAATTTTACCCTTCCTGTGGTGCCTGGTGAAATCTGACAGACCTCCCTCTGCTTTACAAGTTGGACTATTTTACAAGTTAGCAAACCTCCTCTCTAGTTAATATTGTTTTACTCGGCTTTCCCCCAGAAGTAGTTGTGAACCAGTGTTAGGCATTTCCCTACTCAGTTTTAAACTTTTATTAGTCAGTGTATTTAGGGTCTAATTATCTCTTCAGTCTTCTGTGGGAGAAATGCACAGTGGCGACAATCAGCAACCGATTCTTCAAGTCTGCTAAAAAAACCCCATTAGTTTTATAGCGATAGAGTGGTCCAGTCATGGCTTTGAACACTCAGCAATCAATTGTTGCTAGTTACTGGCCAACACACAGTTTTCAAGCTGTAGCAGGGGTCTAAGATGCCTTAGGGCATGCTTTGGATTCATGTGCTTTAGCAAAAACGGAACATGATGCAGTACAAAAAAAAAAAAGAGATATCCCCTTTAACTTGCTAAAGAGCATCTTTTAAATTTGGAGCAAAGTTTCACATAAAATGTTTCTCATTACCATTGCCAATACAAAGCTAATGTTTAAGACAATGGTTAGCACATTAATCATCCAGAGAGTGGAGGAAATGTCCCAGCTGAGCTTACTAAGAGGAGGCATTCTGGATAATGTTTGCTCTGGGAGTTAGTCACCCTTCCACAGTCACAGAGCTGGTTTCCACTAACAGAGAGGTAGCTGGCTGTGGGGTTGACTATTTTTAGTATGAATACATAAAGATGACTAACACTGCATCATGCCTTGGAGTGAACACGGAGCATTTGTCAGAAATACACATTCAACGGAATTTAAGAAATATCATAAGTGAATGTATCTGTGTCTAACAAATGTACCACAGAGAGGAAGTGATTGAGCACACATGGCAACATCTAGGTATGAAGAAATAATGAGTTTTGTGAGCAGAGAGGAAGAAAGGTGTCTCTCTTGAAATGATCATCAAGGAAATGAAAGTAATGAAATTAGCCAGAAAAATCATCCTATTACAATTTGCCTCACTATCTCTCATGAATCTAGTGAGAACTAAGTCCAGTGAAAGTGACTGTATATATGAGATTGACCAAATCTCAGCAGGGAGGGTGGGATCTGAGAACAAAAATGAAGTGTGCACTTTGTGATAATTACACAGAAGATGTAAAACATGTAAAGCTGTAAGATGAGGTGCTGAAGGAGATACGAAATATCTTTGTGCTACTACACTGTTTATCACATAGAAGAAATACTATTGTGATGACAATCAGTGGATGCATAAAACCAAAAAAAGGAACACAAAACCAATACAAATAGTGAGGAAGCCCCTAAATTACCCCTTCTCCATACATGCACACAATACATCTTTTCAACAGTCAAAAGGGGAGTTGAAGTTCAGCTTCTAGTGTGCAAAGAATTATAGGAAGAACTGAATCCCCTTGCATAAATATCAGATTATAACATGGTAAAACACTCAGTCAACTTGTATGGCAGCATGAAGAGAAAAAAGGAAGAATAAAAGGAGTGAGCAAGTTCACAGAAAACAGACAGTAGTCATGCAAATGGAAGTATTCTTTCCTGTTTCACATGCAAATCACCTGCAGATTTGTTTCTACTGTTGCACTGTGTTCACCTATTCCTAACTTTTATGGTTTGAGGAGGAATGATATTTTATCCCCAGCAAGAACTATCTCCATAAAGGAGCTTGTTCTCCACACCCTGGCATACTGCTCTGTGATTAGTGAACAGTACATGAGAACCTATGCTGTCATTTTCATCTGCAGGCCCTGGCTTGGCAGAATTACTTGAAACAGACTTGGCTGAATTATTGTTGAAATAATAAAATATAAGCATTGGACAATAAAGACTCATGGATACACAATATCCATATGTGGCTTGCACAGAGTGAGGGCTCTGGTGAGGAGGGTCTGAAGCTGTCTAAATAAAGTTTGGTGAATGGAGGGACAGAAATTCTGTCTCAGGTTTCATTCCATACAATTCAGTGATTTTTGTACTCTGGTAAAAGTAGATGCTACAGAGAATGTGGACTGTAAAATCCACAGTGCAATCACAATTTTGATGATTTCCACTTACTGAGAAGTGTCCTGAAAGGGTCCTAAAATATCCATCTTTAAAAAAAAAAATAGGACCTCTCTGTATCTGAGAATATAGTTGTTCATATGAAATGAAGGATGATTCTGTTTGAAATGACATAAATATGTCACATTAAAAAAAAATAATTAAAATTTTAAAAAAGATGGGATATAGACTGTCACAGATATGAGTGGACAATGACGGTCTTTAATTCTTATCAGGGGGCTTGAGTACTGCACAGGAAACACTGCATAGTGTATTGTAAGGTTGTACCTACTACACGTGTTATAGACTATGTGTGGAAGAGCTTGAAGTCGGTGCCATTTCATTGAAAGTTTTCCAGCTTTCTGACATAGGTCCAAATGTATCCAGTGGCAAGATAAGGGGAAGAGATATGCTTTCAAATTGCTTCACCTTTGCAGCTGGGCGTGTTTCAGCTACAGCACATAAACTGGGGCTTTGGAGACCAGACATGCCATCTTCCCACACAGGAGAAAGATGACCAAACACAACAAAACCTGAAAATAAAGCTCAGGCAGTGAGTCACTCATTTGTGACATTCTCTGTTATGGTATGAGAAAAAACTTCAGCATATTCTTTTCCTGTAATGTTCAGCTGTGGAGCTAATTTCAAATGAAGCCACACACATATCTGACACACCCAAGCCCATACTCCATTATGAGGGACATCCCATATTTTAGACCCAAATTTACCTTAGGCATGTAATGACACAGCGTTCACATTTCAATTATAGTAAATTACTTGTATGAGAAACACTGAATCATAAAGTTCAGGTTACAAGCCTTCTTATTTCATTTTAACCCCCTTGCACTCTTTGTTTGTATGTTCATTTTAGGATTTGGGCTATGTCATTAGGCTTGATTACAAAATCTCCCTTTGCCTCACAGAATATTGGGACTAATTCTTTTCTTCATAGAAATTAAATCGGTAAAAAAATCTTGTAAACAACGTTCTGTAAAAACCTTGCCTCAGAAAATATATTTTTTATCCTTAGTAATCTGTATGAAGTAATGGCATTTGAGCTCACTGGTGATATACCTACTTATCCAATTATCAACAAAAGTTCTAGAAAAAACAGGAAATCATTTTTGGAAGAAACATTCTAGGGCACAGTATTTTACCTTTGAAGAAAAATAAATCTATTGACTATTTGTTGTTTACTTTCTTTTTCTGTTTTCTGAAGAAATATTTTTGAAAGCAAGTTTTAGAAATTGCATTTGTTCTGGAACATTTTCTTTGAAAATACTTCATTTGCTGTAGTAATGTTTATATCCTCTTTTGGTAGGGCTCGGATACATTGTAACCAAAACTTTTATATCTGTCACTGCAATGCAGTCATCTCTGAAGTGAAATGCAGAATCTACTCTATTAGCAAAGATGTTCACTATTGAATTAAATAGTAAATCCTCTTATTGCTTCTGCCTTAAGCATGTATTAGGTATTTAGATGATTGCATGAGAGAAATGTGTACTAGCATTATTTTACAGTAACCCCGAATCTGTAAAAGTATCTAGCCTCCTCTTGGTTATTTATTTGTCAGATTTAAGTCAGCTTTTCACAAATCTCTGAATGTCCACCTTATAAAGAGATCACTGTAAACTCAAACAGCTGTGATTTCCTAAGGAAAAAAACAGATGAACCTGAGAATGTAGGGGAAAACAGACTGTTTTCCCAAGCTGTGCACATTCTTAATATGCACATAAATTTTTTTGGTCTTGCATCTTGCTTTGTTTTGTATTAAATCAGTCTATGTTCCTGTTTCTGACAGTGAAGCTATGCCAGATGCAAGGAGGGTGACCAAGATGACAAATTCAGATACCATCATCTCTCAGAGATATTTAGTGACTCAGAGAGGTACAGTAAAACTGCCTGCCTGCTAACTACCCTTTAAACTCAGGAGAAAGATGAAGAGTATAGAACAGGGCCAAAGAGATGAACAGGGAACTCAAAAAGGAGTTTGATTACCCTGCTCTTACTGTCTTTAAAAGTAGTTGTATTGAAGGATGTAGATGCAATTCATTTGCTATCATCCTTTTTCTTATTGAATAATACAAAGCTGTGCAGAATTCAAGTATATGGTGAAATCAAAGAAAGAGCATCAGCTGAAATGTAATCACAGCTCTGCCATAAACACATATGCTTGACAATATTAAATGTAACACATCACTGAATCATAGGGAATGGCAAAACACATACATTTTTCTCTATATTTTAAATTTGTTTACATTAGCTTTTGACAGCATTTTCTCTTCTTCTCCTACAACGTCTGTCCCCACTGTTGATTTGTGGGTCTTTCAAACAGCACAAAGGGTCTTAAGGGGACAACAGGATTCTGAGTCATATTCCAGTACTTAAAATCCTTTAAAATATTTGGGTTTTTTATTATGGCCTTAGATTTCAATAACTGTGATACTTCATGTAATAGGTAGTAACTGTGTATATACAGACAGTACTAGAATTATACATTATACCTGCCTTTTGCTATTCTCTTTCTACTAAAATGTCAACCACTTTTCATATTCAAAGCCTTGTGTAAACATTTATTTATTTATCTTGAATGCTCACCTATGAGAATAGTCAATATTACCATTTATTTCTCCCTCCACAGGAAAATATGGGTTGAGAAGTATCTTATCCAAAGACTTCATTAAATTCTCAGACTTCAGAAAATTCTCTGGATTTTAGGCCTGCAAGTGGATTACAATATTGAACTTCTCACAGATCCCTTGCTCCACTTTTTTCCCCCTGTCATTTAAATGCCCTGGACTTTCTAGACCTTCTTCCATTCTCCCTTCCCAAGAATGACATGGCCAGGATGTAGCCTACTACAAAGATCAGACATATTTTAAATACCAGTTTCCTTCAAGAATGCTTTTAACTAAGGACAAGCAATCAAGTACCAATTAAACTGATCTACCAGTTACTTGGGGAAAAAAAAACCAAAACAACAGAATTTGTTGTTGAGTTCTTGAAGTAATTACCTGACTCTAACAGGCAGGATTTGGACTGAATCTTGACTAAGGCAGGCTTTAAAAAACCAAACCAAACCAAACCAAACCAAACCAAACACCAAGACAATTAATAAAAATAATCTCCAAACCCAAAACCAATCAGATAATGTGCATTCAGAAAAGGGAAGCTGAAACTAGAGGAGAAAGAAAAGAGCATTCAGTATTTTTCTGTCTCAGATAGACTAATTTTTCCATGTAACCCTGCATACAGCAACAGTGCTGCATGCCACAAGCAGATTGGCAGTGATGCTCACATAAGCCTTAAATTTTGAACTTTATTCTTTTTCCTATATAGAAATTCACTGAATTAATGGAAGTAAGGCTCTGCTTACCTGAACCTAAATACAGAATCTCAGACACCATAAAAGATGTTTATATGTATTATTTTCAATATAAACAAAGAGAGAAAAAAAAATCCCTTCAGATCACTAACATCAGCTGGAAAAACAGGAATAAACTTCAGGCAAGAACAGTCTTCATTTTATGTGTATGGAATACTGAGGACAGTGGAGCACAGATCTCTAACTGATGCCTGAAGGTGTTGCAATGATTCAAATAATATTGATAAAAAATAGCTGTCACTGACTTTTTTTTTTCTCCTGTGGAAGAACCAAGGTCACAAAGCTCTGTAGTACAGCTGCCTCCAAGCATATGACTAGTTGTGATTTGATTTTTTATTATTGTACTTCTCTGCTTGTAAGTTTTAAAGACATGTAAGGCCAAAACCATCATGATCTTGAACAGATGAGGATGGAATTTCAGAATTCCTGTATACAGAAGCTGGCCAAAACTCAGTACAACCATAGCACCTGTGACTAATACCAGAATTCTTTGCAAACCTGAGTTGAAAGGGATTGGTATTCTCTAAATGAGGGATTTGTTACAGTTTCTAATTTATAATTTCACTTTGTTATAAAATTGATAGCCCTCCATAAGCAGTTGCATTGATTTCTTGCTCAGACCAGTGTAGATGAATGCTGGTATTCCCCTCAAATTAAGTGTGATATAACTGCTTTAAAATACCAGAATCCTTTGGGTGCTGCATTTGCATTTGTACCATGATGGTACAGGAAGAAATAAGATGACTTTGCAGCATTACATATTTCCCAGGCCATTACAGTAGCAAGTATCAGTTGACTGATTAAGCATACTCTAATTTATGGCAGGTATTGCAATGGCTCTTAGACAAGAAGCTGAAGTTTCATACTTCTGCAACTATAGCAGAGGCAGAAGTAGAGGGTATTACTGAAAAAGGGTAAGGCACTGAGGCAGAAGTGGTATTCCAGAATGTAAAATACAATTAAAAATAATGGGTGAGATTTTGAACACAAGGACTCCTACAGATGAAACCAACTGCAGGACCATCCTGTGATGTGAAGAAATACACACCAATTTTGCAGTCAGAAGTACCTGACTTGTAACATTATCACTATAGCAGCATAAACTTGGAAAAGTAATTTGTCAGCTTTTCCATTTATAAGTGGTGATGATACTGTTCTAATTTCACAAATAACTAATTTGTAAGTTTTTATAGAATACTTTGATCATTTAACTATCACGTCTCATGGGAAAATGATGCTAGACAGCTCTTAATGTAACAAGGTACTTAAACAATTACCTATGTTTAAATGTGATATTATGCTGATGAAGGTTTCAGATCTTCATGTCTAATATACACGGCTGATAGATGCTTCAGATATCTCAATGATATAGTTGTCTTTTGGTTTGTTTTGTTTTTTTTTTCCTAGAGTTATATGAACAGATAATTATTTTAAACTGGTTTGATTGCATTACCACAAAATTAAAAAAATCACTTTTATTTATGCCCCTGTACTTATGAATCAGGCTAATTCAATGCTGTAGAATAACTCGGTTGATTTTTACACTGAGAGTAGAGTAACTGTTTTTCTATGTGGTAGTTCTGTGGTAATTCAATATCACCACATCTCACCCAGCATGGTTTGTCAGTGGATGATAACAGAATTACCACAGAGAGGAGGGAGAGGTAGATATTTTAAACTGGAATATGTAACTTTGAAACCAAGAAAAAGAATGTCTCCCATCATTAAAAACACTCATGGAAATATGTGCAGAAAAAGATGAAGACTCAAAAAATGTGTGAATTTTTTTTTTTTCCAAAAGCCAGGAAACAGATATAAAGAAAAAATAGTTTGCAACAAAATTATCCGGGTTACTTTTTTTTCTGGGAATAACAAAGTGACTATTAGGGTTTTTCCCCAAGATTAGCTTCTATGTTTCCATAACTGCAAAACTTTGATGAAAAAGTTTATAAGTCTCATCATCTTGCCATGTTTTTAAGATAGAGTCCATGGTAAATAAACGGAATTGGATATCAGACCTTGAACAAGGCACTGATATGTGCCTTACTACTGCCACCTTACTTGAAGTTTCATCATTCATATTCCAGTATTTTGAAAGAATATACTGAGTACTTCCTGGAGAGTGCTGAGCATCTGGCCTGCCCCCAAGCCAGGACTCAATATACCACAGTATCATAGGCCAGCAGTTTTTTCCTAGAAGTGCTCAGGACTATCAAGATCAGAGCCTACTTTATCCTTCTGAAAGAACTTGATTCCACGTAGTGCTAAAAATTAAATTCCAATTTGAGAAAGAAAAAGAAATATGGAAGTAATAAAGAGTTTGGTTGCTAAAGGTTAACATTGATAGAAGTCTTAAACTTTTACAAGGCATTCAACTAAATACTGAAAAAACCCTGAAATCAAACAGTAACAGATTCTTCTTTGAGTACCACCATTACAGAAACATGGTTTTCTGTGGATTTATACATTGATAGATACTCTTAGCTCAATACCTTAGGCTCCTACCTACATCTTACATCATGTCATTGCTCACAATACTTTCTATAGGCTATAGAGCCATTCCACTAATCTGTTTCCTATGTCTCTGTTTCTGTCCTGGAAATCTTACGGTTTTTTTTCCTTTTTTTTTTTTCCCTAAAAGATATGCCTTAGTTCAAACAAGAAGAGAAAGAGAAGTCCTCTGTCCTGTATTGTTAACTAAGTAAGACTATAGTAAATTTCTGAATCAATAAATCTGGTCACTAAAATATATCATTCTTCCAGTGAGATCAAATGTACTTGTCAAAGAAACTAGAAGTGATTCATACCAATCTGGAAATATTTAAGAGTGGGAAATTATCTTTTAATGTCAAATTAATTTCTTTTACTCACAGACACTATAGAATAATATAGAAACTTTGCTGCTGGACCTGCAAGGAACTAGTGAATTCTACATTTATCTGAAGAAACATTTACAAATGTAAAATCTCCAGAAAAAAAAAAAAAAATTAAGGAAGGAATTTAGGAAGAACAAGCACAGAAAACACATTTTAATAAGCACAAATACAGAAAGTATTATTTTCAGATACTCACTAAAAAAAAAACCCAACAAATGAGACACATTTCATTTTAAAACATGATAGCTCAATGTGAACAAAAATACTTGCTGCTTGAAAAAAGAAATTAAACATGATTATAGAAATCTTACCATTTTTTACCCCGATATATTTTCAGGGGATGAAATAGTGGATTTATGTAGATATAAATTCATAAGAAGGGAAAAAAGATGTTAAACTACTAAAAGCCAGTAATAAAAACACTTTTCCAGAAAATGACTCCAAGTAAAACAGGCAGTGAATTTATGCCATACATGATCAATGGATACTTAAAATGAAATAAATTATACATATAAGAAGAATTAATGGATGTTTACCAATGTGCCCCCTTCTAATTTGATGGTATGACAGAAAACCACAAAACAATCAGGAAAAAGTAGGCAGATTACAAATATGTTCTCTGCTGAGAGAAAGCAGAGCATACTTAAAAATTATACTGCTTCAGAGATTCAGAGGATAAAATCCTGAATGCACTGAAGTTGGTTGCAAGTTGCTATTGATTTCAACGGAGCAAGGAATGATAATTTATTTTAAAGTCCTCATGGTACCAGAAGCTTCATTACTAACATTACATTTAATCTTTTTTCAAAACACAGCTATGGAATTTAAACAGAGAAAAACCTTTCAAACACAGAGAAAGACAGAATGCTTCCCTCTGACAACTTAGTCCTATTTTTGATGAAATGGCAAAAGAAAGAAATAAAAACCAGATGAAATAAAGAGAATGATAATAAATCCATCTGTTTTTTAGTTATGGCAGTGTGCATAGCTTCAGGTTTGTATGCGTTAAAGGAATTGAAAAATATATAAAAAGAAATAACATTTCCACAAATATGCAAGATATGTATTTATGAAAAGATACTTCCTTAGGAAGTATTAGAGAATGAAAAAAGATTGGTTGTTCAAAATCTACAAAGGCATTGTAGATTATACTGATGACACAGGTGACATAGAAATGAAGAAGTGTAAAGGTGGTTGGAACAAGGAACAGTTTGTAAGACTTCCTGGCTTCGACTGTTGGTTCCACCACTTGCTTTTTTTGTGTAGCCTTTTGTACGTGCTTACCATTTTTTTCTAACCACTAGAGTCTATTATCACCTGTTTTTTTTTTACTTTTGCTATGTGGAAATAAAAATTAATCTTTTTTAGTTGAAGCTACAAGATAAATACAAGAAAAAGCTTTAATCTTAAAGCCTTTTTCCCCTGAATGTTTGCTACTCCACACTCTGTGTAAATCCATAGTCAAAACCAAGGAATGACATATGGAAACCTCAGATACACATAAAAGTGAAGGGCTGCTAGTGAAGTTTTATACTTGTGACCACCAATAAGTGCCTTTGTTGAATCCCAAAGTCATTCGCGTACCCTGCATGACAGTTGAAAGCAGGATTTGTGTTAAATATTCCATTCATTAACATATAATACAATGGTAAATGAAAAATGATCCCTCTCCCACTAGAAAGTTTATGGAAAACAGATTTCAACAGCTGAAGTGTGTACTGAAAAAAGTGCTATAGAATGTGGATACAAGAAAGTGTCTTTTCATCAAAACATATTATTTGATAATACCCGATATAATAATACATGACACATGATGCACTGGGATATTTTTTGTAGTTAACCAATCACTGACACAAAGCATTCATTATTTCTCTCTTCTGTAGATACTGGAAAACATTTTTTAAAATAAAACAAATTCAATTTTTTTTTTTAGATGTTGAAATCTCTACATTATTCTCGAACATAACATCCTTGTTTTGTTTGGTTAGTCTTTTTTGAATTAAACCAATGAAGATGATCTTCATAACTGGGAAAAAAATCACGGTGCTTCTTGGTAGGGCCAGCAGTATTTTTGTTTATGAGTATCATGGTTTATTGCCAAAAGCCATTGAAAGCTAAATTCAGAACTTCTGAAATGCTACATACAATTCATTCAGCATTTTCCTAGACATCACAAGGAATTTAAAGAGGATTTTCACTAAGGACAGATACATACTACAAAACTGAACATCCAAAAAGCTCTTTCTATCTATTCCCATCTATTCCCATCTTTGTTACTATTGGAAAAAGAGGTGATGCTGAATCAGGTAGTATCTTTAAAGAAGAAGGGGTATTCTTCCATGTAAGCAAAGAACATCAGTAAATTCTGGAGTTATAAAAAAGTTATAAAAAAGGATTTTAAGAGAAACCATAGCACTTCATTCACTAATAGCACTTCATTCAACTAAAGCAAGGACCTGCACATTATATATCAGTCAGAGACTGGCTAAAAACAAAATATCACCATAAAATTAGAGGATCATTTTGTACAATGTCTGAATATTTTCCTTAATGCAGAAATAATTCCACTTACTTTACTGAACTCTCCTTTTTTACCATCCAGTTTAATTTAATCCCTAGGAACCTTAAGGTAAATGTCCCAATCCCCTTATGATGAATTTTTGGTTTTGTTTGTTCTAAAATACTTGGTAGTTCCCCGTCAGTGATGAAGCAGAGAGAAACAAACACACAAAATAAAAAATCAAAAGGATCACACAGAGTTTCTTTTGGGTCAGACAGAAAAATAATTGTGAATGTTACTACAAAAACAATTAATAAAATGCTTAACCAGACCCCTATAACCATGTTTCTTACACAGAAACGATTCTGAATATAAAGTAAAACAAAGAAAACATGAGTTCATATAGGTACTTCCTCTGATCTATGGGCGTTCTATATTTTGTTTTACTTTTAAACAAATCATCCAAGATGGTTAAAGAATAGCTTTGCAGATTCTGTTTTTCTGCCTTCTCAGAAAGCAGACTAGATCCCAAAAGAAGCCAGGTTTTTACTGATCTACTGGTTCTCTACATCAAGGCATATTAGCAAGCAACTCTAATCACATGTAAAGTAAAATTACTTCCAATTTAAAAGGTTCTTTTGTTACAACTGTGGCTAGCTAAATTCTATTATGAAGTGGCTATTTATAATGCGTGTAAGCAAAAAAACACAGCAGGATGTGGGTTGTTGGAAGATAACCACATGCCCAGTGGCTTTCCTTTTATACCCATAAATATTCATTTAAGATGATCCTTTCTCATTGAAGTCGGTGACGAAAATCCCACTCATTTCAGACTCAGGCCTTAGTGCAAGAAACATTAGCTTCTATCTTCTTCTGGTTATGGGGACCTCATGGAAACCTATGGGATTCTTAAGAAAACTCAGGACCAAAGTACACAGATTGAAGTGATTTAGTTTGTACTAATGTGATGGGAAGTTCTTTCTAATCATGCCGGAGCTGAATGAAAGTCAGAGCATCATCTGTTTGAGACTAGATTGCAATACTTTCTTTCATCTCAGAGTGAAACAAAAGCTGAAATTCCTATTTATTGTGTTGAACAGAATATTTTGAAAAATTCCAGGGCAGAAATAAAGCAATACTTAATTTCAGCATTTTCACAAATGAAATATTTTCATCTGGCCAAACTGAAGTGTTTTTCTTAACACACAGGACATGTGTCTTTGATGAAGCACCATCCATCTCATTTGAACAGAGTTTGGCCAAGAAACAGTAGCTTGCAAGAGGGAACATGGGTATGAGACATATATAGCAAAGCAGCTGCAGAGGGATATGCATTTCAGTATGTGCTGACTTAAAATGAAACATTTCAGATTAGTTCAGCAAACCAGAGGATTTGGTTTCATATTCAGCCAACTGCAAAGAATCTATTTCTTTCCTTGCTTTTCCTGATGGGAAAATGGGAGGGAATCTACTCAAAAGCTTTTCCTAGTGGGGGGAAAAAAAAATTTAGATACTGAAACACTGTGTTTTCTATAAAGGTGAAAAAGAAAGCCCAAAACATTTAGCTATAAAGTCCTGAAGTAGCTCTAAGGTATATGAAACTTCATGACAGTTACGCAGTCCAGATCTATTGGTAATAGGGCCCAAAAGAAGTTGCTTCTTGAATGCTGCTTAAAAGTTTTCATGAGGCTAACAAAGATACAAGGTTGTTTATTTCACAGCTTTTATTTTGTTTGTTTGTTTTTGTGGTTTTTTTGTTTTTTTTTTTTTTTTGGTGTGTTAGCAAGATGAAATATGCAAGGAACTTCTTTTAAACGGCCAAGACTTGGATGAAATTAAAAAACAGAAAAGCTGGAATTAATTAGCACTTTTTTTAGAGTTGTTGGATGGTCAGTCACTGACTTGGAGACCTTTCTACAGTAAGAGATCCCAGGGTAATTTTTGTCTAGTAATTAGCAGACAATATAGCATAAGCTTGCATTTCCATGACTACTGCTTTGTTTAATTTATCTGAAAAATGGCTAACAAAAGAATTTGAGTCCCCAGGATTGTAAATCTACTGGCAACAATTAGCAGTAAATATATTTCTAGATAATCATAAAGGTCATCAGAGAAGAAAATAGAATAGATGGACTTTTCATTTGGTTATGCTTTCTATCTTGATGAAACAGGGAAGACTAATTCCTTGCCCTTTGCAGTTCCTTAGGCCAGATAAGGATTCTTTACTACTGTAGCATCATAATTGGCTGCATCATTTGATTTCTTAAATGTTATGTATATCTTAGCTGTTTTTTTTTTAAATCAAACTCTCTCTTCCATTCTATACCTCCTCATTACATAAAAAGAATTCAGTTGATCATTTGAAAGTATGAGAGAAAAAGTAAAAACATCGAAACAATCAAAGCTTTGAAGCTTTGTAACCATCAACATTTGCAGTCATTTGTATAGTTGGACAGCACGGCCTCTACCTAATTCCATGACAATTCACTGTCTATGTTTGTGCATCCTGCAACTATAAGGCTGCCACATCATCAGGGTTTTCTCTAGCAGAAGGTGTTATATATGAATTCTGTTTGGACACTTCTGTGAGAGATGGCTGCTTAACAGCAGTGTAGGTGTGTGCCTTTCAAGTGCAGCCTGCAAAAGGTAGATTTCAGGAATAAAAGTCCAAATACATGTGTGTGTACATATGTGTTTATGTCTAAATACAGGAAACAGGAGTATCACATTGAAATCAAACATCCATGGGTTGTTTTCTTCAACTGCTTTTTTTTACAATTTATCTTCACTTTTCCAGAGTCTGGTTCTGAAGGATATAAATGTTGATTACCCAAATAAATTTATGCAAATGATTGACCCATTTGAATTATGGTTGATGACCCTTCATTCCCTTATACAAGAAGTATAATAAAAAGAACTTAATAGTTAGAAGTTCTAGACAATATCACTGTTAAAGGTTATTCTCCAATCTTGGAAGGGAATGCTGATGCAATTGTTTTAAAAATCCTTACTCACACAACTAGAGGACTTCCTAATATAGGAGACTGTTGTCAGGTAAGGTAGAACAGCATTCTGCCTCCTATTTGCTGTAGTATAAACAATTCAGTTAGTAAGAGTACTCTTTATAAACATAGTTAAGACACTTAGTGTACTACAACTTAGAGCTAGGTTAAGAAGTGCAGGAAAAAAAAAATTGTCAACAGTCCAGTAATCTTTCTGTGTAATTCCATTCAAATTGCTTTGTTCTTTGGAGAATGCCACTGTACAAATTATGCTTGGTCGGTAAAGAAACTAGGGAAATTATTGTGTGGAAATAGCTAGATCAGTCTACCTAGAATGAAATTAATGTGAAATTCAAACCAACAGGGAGAAAATGTAATCTCTTGAAAATGTTTTGTAAGCTATTGCAAAGTTATTTCTCATGCCTCGGCACTTCTCTGTTTCAGCCAGAACTGAAATCGGAAATGCCAAAATACTGTGAGAAAGGCTGTTCTTGCACTACAGCTGACCTGAATGAAACACAGAAGTACTGAAAAATCACAAGACAGACTGTTTTTAGATTACCATCTAATTTCCAGACTGGAGAAGTTTGGATGAGATCAGGTAAACTCTGGAAACCACTAAAATTCCGGATGTATATCTGAACCACCAAATCTTTGTGACTCATACTTTACTGATGTCCACATTTTGTGGAGATGACTATAAATAAAATAGATTTACTTTGGGAAAGAAAGGAGGAAACACAGCGTACTACACAAATCAGAGGTTTGCTTGCATTATTCTTCACTGTATCATATACCCAACTGTGATTTAAATGAGTATATCCCTGAAGTCACTGGATCTAAAGTGGTTCAACTGGGAGAAGATTTCTTTCATACCTGTTTGTGACATGTAGTTAAACTGCAGACATACTGAGCCTTATTCATCCAAGATATAAATTTCCATTGCTTCAATGATATTTTATTAGGAATAAAGTTGATCCACTAATCCTAGTTTGACTCATCTTTCTCTTTAATCGCTGGCATCTCATGTACTGGCACAGTTCATAATGGTGACTCTGTGTCGAAATGGTGTTTATGGTCATAGTGGCTTAGCCTTTCTGAGCCCTATCTGTTGTTTATCTACAAAGCAAAGCATGGCTTGCAAATCTGCTATAGGTACTATGCAATTAATGCTTTAAAATGAAAATGATGACCTGGTTTTGCTCATTAAAGAAACAGAAGTGTTGAAGACTAGCATGAGTTCTTGCTAAGAAGTGTTAAGCATTTTATGAAGCCCGAACAAGTTTTGTATATTTTTCATTAACTTGAAGTCTGAAAATGAACAAACACCATTAATAAGATGTTCTTTTCTCTTTAAGCACTTAGTTTATAATTTAATCCTATTTTAATTATTTAAATCAGCAAATGCCTACATTCATTTTCTTATCAAAATCATCCATTAAAATAAATTCTTTCGTGTGCATAACTTAGGAAATAGAAATGGGAAAATATCTCACTTACATACTTAGTTTACAAAGTCAGAGGGGGTGGGAACTTTCAAGGGACTGGACCGAAACGATATGAAAGTCAGGAAATGACCCCTGCGATGGGATTTCAGAGGCAGCAAATTAGAAACAATGTCCTCTTACAACTTCTGTAACTTTGGAACATACCATCCCAGCATGCAGTTGGGGTAGTGGAACCAACCACCTGAGCTCTAATGAGCAATAGTTTCATTAAGCAATATCCCAAATATATTTGTATGTAAAGAGCAGGGAAACAAAAGCAAGTCACAGCTGACTCTCAGCACTCATGCCAGTGCTGAAAAGGAAGTCTTCATCCCAGTGGACTAATTCAGGATGCCAAACGGGCGTCCTTGGGGAGTTTTGTTCAGGCAGCAAATCCCGTATTGGTCAGAGAGTGTGCTCCAGACAACCTCGCTGTGGCCAGAGAGTGGTGCAGAGGGGAAGCTGCTCTTCATGCTGAATGCTGTCTTTGTTCACCCTGCCGCAGCAGTTACATTCTGCAGGCCCTGCAGATACAACAGTGGCTGTATGAGAGCAGAATGGAAATGAGATGCTGGCTCCCCCCAAAAAAGTTCTGCTTATTTCCATTAAAACTGCAAAAGAATTCTGGCAACCAAAAAAGAACTCTTCCTATCAAGAAATATTTTCCTGCCTCTAGAGGCCAAAGGAGCCAAAAGCACAAAGTGAAGCTACAATGCAGCATAGATGCACATATGTGAACATTTATTTGGTTGGTCATCTTGCAAAATTGAACCAAGGCCTGTTGGTAAACTAAAGGCAAAAAACATACAGGGACTGCACACTACCTGCAAATCTGTAAATTCAGCTAAGCCCTAAATAACAGTAAAACTGCAGTGCACCCAGGACTGATCTGTCTGCTAAACAAGTTCTTAAGTATGTTCCAGTTACAAAGGTAAACAGTTTAGCCCTTCATCGGTACATGTTTTTCAATCTCTTTCTGGGCCAAAATCCCTGTCTGCTAATAGAGAAGGCTGTCATAAAATGACTAGAGGTTGAGTTCTTCCAAGTTGGGGTATACTGCCAGCAAGCTATGGGGTGTCATATTGTCTTCTAACTAGAGGTAGGGGGTCTCCTTCTCCTGTTTCTGTTTAGTAGGAATCAGCCTATTAATAGAGACCCCTCTCCTCTGTTTTCATAATTCATTTTAGAAAAGCAACATTGACACCTTTTCATAATTGTCTTCTTCCACACAGACCTTGCTTATCTTCAAAGTAACAGAAATTATCAACACTTCTTTCAAAGCAAAACTTTGCGATAGTCTTGTTAGAGAGCCCGGAGCTGTATTGCAAATCTGAAGCAGGAACTGTATCATGTGTTACAACTGAACTATGTTACTACTTGTGGCCTGATTTGCTTTTCTATCCTATTTTATGTACTAAAAGGGCAATCTGCTTGCAGTATCAGAGCTATTTGCTATTGTGATCGTTGGTTTGCTCACCACATAGATGTGGTTTGCTTGATTCTAATGTGTCTGTACTAGTTGTAAAGGCTCACAGTATTTTTTCTGACTATTAATGGTTCCTACAGCCTGTATGATTTCAAATTTTTTTAGTTAAGGATAATAATGAAAAAAACCTTGCAGTCATGTGGAAAACCTTAAAGTTGAATTTTGGAAATGCTTATGTTACCAGCCCTTATTTAAACAAGAAGTCCTATTGGTGTAAATAAATACAGGACATAGGATAGATAAAACTCTTGCTTTGTAACCGTTCACTCATAGGCCCCAGCTGTGTGTTTGCTCACTGTAATAAAGGCAAAGTGAGAAAGTCTTATATTCCCCTGAATGGCCTAAGTATTTCATGAGAGAAAGCACAATTACAGCAGCAGTTCTACTTTGCAACCTTTAAGTAGCCATCAACATGTTGACCAGAGCAAAGGCATTCATCACCTTCACGGAGGTTCTCAGCTGCCCAAAAGATCAGGTCATAAATATTTAAATTTCATGAGCACAGAATAACTGAGACGGTACTATTATGTATCTCCAGGAAATACCATTAATGTGAATGCTCTTAGAGGAAATTTTTCTGCCCACTAGACTTTGTCAGTGAACGTGAATGAAGAATTTGGATGTTATATGACAGAATTTCCAGTGGGGTTTCTGTGAAGTTTTAAAGCTATAATCAAAAAGAGAGCTTTTCAAAAGCAACTGCTATGTTAGACACTGAGCCTTGAAAATTTGGAACTCAGCAATCACAAATGTATGTTGAACCAAATCCACTGAGGTAGCTATCGACAGACTGCAACTTAAACACATATGTTCATAGCCATCACTGTTAAGTATTAATGGGCTAAGCTACATGAATATTGGGGCTGTATGTGGATAGACGTTGAACTGAAATAACAATATGAACAAATGGTAAGTATCCATTTTTAAAAGTGCATCTAGTCATTCTTTCAATTTAAGAATAAGTTAAATGCTAAACATTTGTATCTCTTGAAGACACATAAAGATAAAATACAATTTGAAAGAGTAAAGCAAAGCATTCTTCATAAACTGGTGCAATCAGTAATACATCCATGATAACATCTGCTGCATTATCTAACAAAGATAATTTTTGAAAAGTTAAAAGCTTTATTTGCTTATTAACTCATGGGCACTTTTCTACACTCGTTATTTACCTAGAGGCTAGAAAAGTAGAAGAAAGCCGAACCTTTATTTGCTTAGCAACATATCAAGCAATTGCACAGAATTATTTTTAAGTAGGTCCAATGGCAGGTCTTTTATGTTGCATGTTGAGTTTTTGTTTACCTTGCTGTTACAGCAGTAATAATAAGGTGGGGTCTCACTCACTCAATAAGTAGGACCCTGAAATTCTGAACGCTTCACTGTTTACCATGTCACTGGACACATGAGTGCTGGGTTGGACCATGTTTACCTAAATCCTGGTCCACTGACAACTAGGTGTGGCTTTATTGGACTGTTACTCATACGGCTTTGACAGAGAAGCTCAACTTCTTAGCTGCAGTGCTTTAAGGAAATTATAGAGACATGCAAGGATGAACTAATACTTATGTATGACAGTACGTATTAATTGGGAACGTTTTGCTTATGGGAACTATATCTGGATGCAATGACCAGAGGCCAGAAATTAACAGGCTGTGACAAAGAAGAATCTATTTGTGCTAACTTTGCGGGCAGCAGTTAAATAAAAGGAACATCTGTTTATCAAAGGCGATGTGCGGCTTCTAATTAAACCATCAACTTGCTTGATGCTAAATTAGTAACTAGGGATGCAGATCACACCCTTAAATAGATAAACTTTAAGACTTCTCTCTCCAGCTTGCTATACTGTCAGAGAAAAAAAAAAAGAAATTTCCTGTTTAATATTTTGAATAGGTGCTGTCTCAGAATTCTAGTTGCAAGACTGAGAGAGACATTATGTAATGCAGTTCTTGATGCAATGTATGTTTAAAGTTAAAGCTTAATTACTTAAGGGAAAATTTAACTGAGTAGGAGTTTAGCTGCTGTGACCTTTAACTAAGGAAAGTTGTGATATTGTTTGCAATTACAAGAATTTTTAAATACTTTGAAGAATGATGAACAGTTTGAAGTACTCTAAGTATTATTTATGATTATAAGGCCTGAGCCTTGGAAGTAAGTTATTACAGCTCTGAATGTCTCATGTCCTTCAGCTAAAATAGTTGCATTGCATAGCTGATCTATTCCAAAGAAATTATGACATTTCTAAGAAAAAAGGAAAATGTTTTTTTAATGATAATCATCTAAAGCAGAAAATCACAACAGAATTTGTTCTTTTTAATTGCCAGTGTGCTTATTCATACAGAAGGAAAAAAAAAAGTAATCTCTGTTTCGTTGTCTAGCATTTTCTAGCAGGCAGGTGTGATGTTTGAAAAGATTTTAGAAAGACTCTGTTTTGGCAAAGCTGATATAAGTGGCTACAGTAAACAATCCTCTTTTCCCCTTCACTCGCCACGAGAAATATCCTGCATAGCCAAATATACAATGACACAGAAGGCTGTAGTACAGAGCATTATCTTAGGGGCACTACACGTCCAAGAATACAGTTTTCCTAATATTATGATGTCCTGATCTACAACTATTTCAGCCTGCTTTGTAGACTTCCTGCTTCAAACCCTACTTGAGCAACTGCAAGCTTCTCTCCTCCTGTGCCTCCTGTTTTTAAGAGAATATGTCTGTCTTGAAGCAACAGCCATATACAAACCCATGATTACCTTTTTTGAGGTTGTTGCTGTTTGTAATTACAGTATCCAACCAATACAAGCAACACTTCCTCCAGTAGGATCAACCCTTGGCATCACAATCAATAATTAGATTTTCTTTGTTTTATACGTGTCCATAGCCACGGTGATCAAGATACCATTTTCTATCTATGCTGGCATTCTTGGATTTATTTTGTGCTAAACAAATGTCTGAATTGTCCAGCTAACAGTTGGAACTGACAAATTTAGAGGTCTTTTCCAGCCTTAATGATTCCATGAACTTGTGTGCTTTCTACTTTTTTTTTTGTTTGTTTGTTTCAAGAAACCATAATCTGATACCTTTAAAGAACAGCTCACACAATATTAAAAGATACTTCTTAAACTACCTGGGGAGGATAGAAAAAATCTGCACAACTACCAGGTATGAATAATCTTAACTGCTGGCTCCAGAAATCTTTTTTTCCAACAGCTGCTCTGGTCATCACAGGCCATGTTTTATCAAAACTTACAAGCTTATTTAAAACCAGATTTTTTTACTAGACTTTGTTCCTCTGTTTATATTTGTCAAATACTCCAGAATGGCTACCTGGAATAATAAAATCTCTCCCATCCTTGTATTATGTTTAAAAATCATACTGTTCTCTTTTGTTTTGTTGTTCTTGCTATTTTTTTTTTTTTTCAGTTAAAAAAAATCTGCTTCCTGGGACACAGTATACAATTCATTAATTGGGTTAGCATTCTTCACCTATAAATATACCCTCCTTCTATAAATGAGAGACGAATAATATTAATAAATAAGCAAAACTTTCCATGGTCAGAGATTAAGGCCAACACCATCACCTTCTCTGTGAGTATACTGACAACTAATTATTATTAATACCTGTATGCATAAAGTATTGGCCTCCACTCCTGATGAAAGAAAGATACTATGGCCGTAATTTGAAGCATCCATGGACATTTTAGTTTTGTACGATCCAGTACATTAGCTTTACCTTATCGCCTCTTTGAGTGTTTCAAGAAAGCATTTTTTGTTACACTTAACTGTCCATATCCGTCAAACATCTTTGCATACTAATACTCCCAGGATGCTAGTTTCAGTTTGATGACTTAGATTAGGCACATCTTATCTCTTCACATTTCATCCTCCCAAGAAATCTGTATCCTTATTATGTAGGGTTTTTTAGCTGGTCTGCTTTTGCATGCAGAACTCTTTTTTTTATTTTTTTATTTTTTGGTCATGGTACTCTGTGCTATTTAGAAATTACTCAGAGTCAGAGAACTGAAGGATGTCTGCTTCATTAACTGTTTCAGTTCTTACTAATATATATTGCATAATTTGAGTCTCTGCATTCTCACTGGCTTATGCCAGAGCTTTACAAAAGTGCTGTTCTTCACAGGATGAAAATATATGTATCTATTGGATATCATGTAATGGAGAATGCACAAGGATGCAAACATTAGATTTAAAATGCAAACTTATGTAATTTAATTGTTCCTAGAAATATTAATTCCAGAATTGATAAATACCTGCCTATTCACTTTTTTACAAAAGTAGACATTACCTTTATTCCATTGATCAGGGAACATCCTTTGGAAAGTGGGATTTGGATGGAGTAAAAGGTGAGAAAATATACTAGAACATTGAATTCGTAAATCTCATATGGCCCAGGAAACAGGCAGATGATTATCAGACTTGAAAATGAGGAAGTTCAAGATCAACAGGGTTGATAGCATAGTTTAGGGGGGGGGGGTCTTCTTTTATGTAAAAGCCTGTCTACAGATTTTCTAAGGTGTAAAATGGTAACTTGATTCTATAATATATATTTGCTAGTATTAATTCTCTCAATGATGGGTTGATTACTTTTTATACAGTGTAAAATACATGTCATCTGTGTCATGCCTATTGAGCTGAACAATGACGGTGGGGCTAGCAGACCCATGATCACAGAAGACATGCGGAATTCACAACTCAGTTCCCAAGTGTGGGTTCAACAGCAATGACACTATATTCCTCTTTCCACTTCCTCCATATTTTGTTTTCCTTGGGAAGGAAATACAGGTATACAGGCTAGAAACCACAACACATTCCAGGCTCTGATCTGAATAGCTGCAGGACCAGGATTATTGGGTAACCTGTGGAGCATACTTCAGGCTAGACACAGACAAAGAGTTCAACAGCAAGTGAGATGAAATGTTCCTTCTGGGAGGAAGGGAAGAAGGACTCATGGAGAGATAGTTAAGCACTGTGCAAATGCACAAGTACAAAAAGCTATGCCAAAACAATTGATCGTTGAATCCTTATTATGGTTTTGTACACCAAGATGAAGAGAACAAAAGTAACATGGGAGAATACAGCACATATTCTCAATAGACAGACAATACTGCATACTATGAACTGTTTGCATGAATGAAAAAAAAAAAAAGTCCTTTAATCTGTAAGTGATAGTAAAGATTTAACTCAAGAGAAAGACAAGCTGCATGTAAGGTACTGCATAAAACTCAATGGATAAAATTTTTGAACAAAATCTATTTACTGCAAGCTGCAATTTGAATTTGGAGTAGCATTTAGTGTTGCTGGTGTCACAGGGAAACACACACTGAAACACTTACTGAAACATACACTGAAAAACATGTTGATGGGTAGGCTTTCAATAAATATGTTCTCACAGTGTTAAAGACAGAGTTGAAAAAAGCCAAATCAAAAGCAACAGATGGCCAAACAATCTCACGTGAGGAAAGGAAATGGCATATTCGAAGCAGACAGCCATTTACTTGAAAACATGATAATTGCTGTTCAAAGATCAGACTTGGACATTAGATAATTACTGGTATGCACTACCAATACTCTACCTCACTCTAGAAAGACATGGATCACTACAAAATGTGACCAAGGCAAGCGCAAGTACAGAAAGAGTAGAATAGCTCCATTGAAAGTCTCCCCATACTATTTGTATTCTTGATGGAATGAGTCTGGTTCAGAGAGGGAACAGTGCTCAGGACACATCTAGAGAATACGAAGATATGTTTAGCATTTAGTACTACACAAAAGGCACAGAAAGCCACTAAACTTGGGCTGTATTTGATATTTACAGGAAAAAGAGATGCAAGACCTAACATCAGATTTTCTTCAGGAATGTAGCAGCAGATCAAAAAACTCAACAGTGGAGAGAAGCCTCACTAAATAATTATTTAAAGACTGAAAAAAGTTTATAGACACACAGTACGTGACAGTTCTGTACACAGGAAACAAGCTTCAAGCTAACAAAAGACAGCTCTGAGGCATATAGGAACCTCATGCATGAGTTTTTCCTATTTACTGCTGCACATATTCCCATATTAGAAATAAAAAGCTAGTCACACTTAGTGGTAAAGACAGAAATATCCTTGTGTGCTGCCTTGGGTTTGACAATGAAAGGTCTTGCCCAGTCTATGAGAAAGAGTTGGACAAGACTCACACAGAGAAACCAGTACAATGTTTTGGAAGTCAGAGACCACTGACTGGACTGCATGGCCTTTGTGGTTTGGTTTTGTGTTTTTTTTTTGCCAGGGGTTGTTTCTTGTTGTGGTCTTGTTTTGTTCCAGTTTTGACGTATAAGTTTTTAGAGCAAAAGAAATGTTTATGCAAAGGGATCAGGGCCCATACTTCAGAGTTTGGGCAACAAGAGGGCTTAGTGCATTTCTTTTAGAAATGGCAGGCATCAACATGACTTCAGCATGTCTGTAGAGGTCTGACAACTGAATCAAAGTATACTATTACCGGCTATTATCAGAAGATGTGAAACTCATTCCACATAATTATCACTAAGCAAAGACTATTTTACCATGCACTTATACAAAAGCTCAGCCAGGAATTTGGAGATGATCTCTGCAGTGATATACACAAGATATGGTTGAATAACTCGAGCAAAAATGGATTTCAGTGTTGCAGTAGGTGACCTCATTTTCAGTACCTGAAGTAAACCTGAAGCTTAGAAATGCAACTGTGTCCATTTCTTTTAAAGCAATACATTTCTATCCAGTAGTAAGGGACTGAAATGTTAAGTATGAGCTTAAAAATGTAGTAACCAACATATCAGTGATGAAAACGCAAATGTTCATACACTCAGCACAATAATTGTGGTAACCTGTCCTCTAGTGTATTGAATATGCTTGTAGGATGGAATAATACCATGTTATGTATTTATAGCTTTTGGTACAGTTACAAAATGAAAATATTTTAGTTCTGTATTTCTTATAATGTAAAAATGTTTTTTAGCATCATAGGTAGTTGTTGTTAATGTTGAAATTACCACTGAGCAATCACTTAGCCAGAGTTATTACAGCTAAGAACTCCTGTAAGCAGACATCTTCAAAATGCACCGCCAAATTTTATAACTCAGATGGATGCATCAGATAATTTTTTTTTTAACCTTGATTTATTGATTAACACAATGATATCATAGCTGAAGATTTTCAGTAATGGTAGTAGCTTCATCTCTAGCATAGGCTTTATATATATGTATATATCATCTGTTAGTGTATGTTTTAAATAAATCCACAAAGAAATAAAAGTTTAAAATGCACTTGCTATATCAACTTCTGTTTTTCAAAGCAAACGTGAAGACAAAGTAGGCCTCAACTCAGTTACCCATAACACTTACCTTTGTCCCTCAAACAATTGTTTCCCATTCAACAAACAGTATACATTTCTCCTGTCAACACTGATACACTTAAATGTTAACCATGTGTTATTTGAAACCTTAAGCTGATGAATCTCTTCTTTGGGTTTTTATCTACCACAAACGAATCTGAGAAAGATTAATGACAGTATTTTTTTTAAGTATATTCAAAAATGCAAGTAATTTCAACTACTTTCAGCTGTGAAGAGGTACAAATGTAGTCAACAAGCTGTCTCTGCTCACAGGAGGGGCATGGAAAGAGAGAGATGGCAATTCATTCCATCTATGCCAGACACTTATCTTTGGATGGGATGAATCACCCTTTGGGACTCTCTACCTCTCTTCATTTACTACAGAAGTGCAGATGACTACCTTAGACTCAATGCCTAAATTTAGACTGCTAAAATTAGATGGGATGAATTCCACTTTCATTCATTCATTTAATTAATCTAGTTAAGAGAATGATCTATTCGTTGCACTGGAAAAAAAATAGTGCAATTTTGTTGAAAGCTGTGATAATACTGTCCTGCCTTGAACAGTCTGGAGTTTAAGTAATGTGTGGGTGAAATGAAGTATCATTGCCGTTTTACACACAGGGAATTCAGGATGCAGAAAGACTATGTGAATCACTCCAACTTACACTAAAACTTCATGTCAGAGTAAAAAGAGAGTGATAGTCTGTTAGGCAGCACACAAAGCATATCAGTTCTTCAATAGAGCCCCTGTATTTCAGTTCACAAATAGATATAATATATCATGTAAAAGTTCTGTTCTGACAATAACTTGCTTGGAATGGCTTGGACCAGAGCTACATAATCTCTCAGCACTTGTTAAAGTAGTTACAGTCAGCCTAAGATCTTGAGACCCCATTTGAATGCTTGATGTCTGATGACACCAAGAAATCCACTGCACTATGTTTACAGAACTAAAAGTTGCTTTATAGACTAATCTGTATTTATTCTAAACCCACCTGTGGAAAATATTAAGCTTTTACATTTTTGTGGTATTGGAAAATATGTACTACGCTTTCAGAATTGAAAAAAACAGAGTTATCTTACTATGTTTTACATTTAACTTTTGGCATTAGATAAATGTTATTAATCACAGATATTTAACAATGAAAAAAAGGCTTTCTGGGTATTATTTATTACCCCTTGAGAATCTGTCTAGTAAATTCATAACAAAATGAAGTACTATAAAACAGGACTATAGCTATTAAAGCAATAATGTTTGATGGAATACTATTTGGAAATAGTTCAAATTATCCTATTTTTAAAAGTATTTTGTACTTTTTAGGATCTTTATTCCAATTATTAATATATAACAATGACAAGGCAACAAATTAAATCAAGATTTTGATACCAACTAAACTAAGGCCTTTTGGGTTAAACAGATTTACAGCACATCCTAAGAGTACTGCACTGCCACAGTCTCACTCCAGAATGATTATGATTTATAATACCTACCCCATTCCTCCATTTGTTCCCCGTGTGCATATATCAGTCTGTGTGTGTTTGTTTGTAAGTGTGCACACACACATATAGAAGTGCATGAACTTTATGCATACTATACATTCCAAGTCCGAGCTCAATTAATAACTCCAGTAAGGACAGTGGAGTCTCATTCTTTTCAGGAAAGAAGAGAGGACTGCCAGACACTTTCCTGATGTTCTATATAGAAAATATATTTGAACATTAGTGGAATATTGAATTTAAGCTGTTACACATAGTAGAGGTAATTAACAGGAGTGTGAAGACCTGGCTTTACTCATCTGTGTCCTTAATTTGGTCTGCTGCATACCATATTAACAAGGCTGCTGCACACCATATTGATGAAAAGTCATAAAAAAAGAAATATTTTTCTCCTGAAATATGCAATTCTGCAAGCTGCTCTGTTATCTATCTATTTATTTATTTAATTTGTGTGTGTTTGTCTCAAAGCATAACTTACATGGATTATCGAAATACCAACATGTGGACACATTGCATTAATGACTGAGAAAATAGTGACAATCATAGATTTTTATTGGGGCTGCATTATCAAATGAAATAGATCAGTTCTTTGTCAGTCAGTGTAATGTTAGAAATATATTCTGGACTGTATTCATCTGCAAAAATCCATATTACTTTTTCACCTTTGATATCCAGAGCCTGTTCTATCAGGATGTGAAATAATTTGCTTAAAGGAAGGTTAGTAACAAAATGACAGTGGTACAGTGTATGTTGCCAGTCTGAATCTTTTCTTTGTATTGTAAGTGAATATCTGTATATTCAGAAAGTATAAGGTAAAAGAGTTGCTTTTTGGCAGGCAGTTTGTGTAAACCACTGGATCATCTGCAGAGTGGCATTAAAACACATTTACAACGAAGCCACAGGCAATCTTCTGTCAACTCCAACACACGCCGCTAAAAGCTGTATCTTGAAGACCATCTGATAACAATCAACTTGGTTGATAAGGCTTACTTTTACTGGTTAGAACACATTTCTTACAGTGACAGTTGGACCTAACCATAATAGGCCTGTATTTGTGCCTTGTTATACTCATGGTCCTTATCGTTATTTGGCATTTATTCTTTACTCTGCTAATAACACCGTCTCCCATTTCTTTGAAATTTTTCTCACACTCTTTTTCAGCATCCACACTACCACAGACAGCTGGTTTTCTAAAAGAGGTGCCACAAATATTCTGTGTATTTTTCTAGCCTCATGATCTTTGTCACCCAAATAAAATAAAATAAACATCTATACTCTCAAGGATGCAGTGAAGTTTCTTGTTCAATCTCAACATGAAGATGTAGGATCTTTTGGTGTTCTTTCTACCTCTCTTAGACTTCTTTTAGTTTTAGTACATTACTTACTCTTTTTTTTATATAATTTGGTATCTTAATGTATAACATTGTGTAACTGAATAAAAATACTATTTTTTATGTCTTTGCTCTCAATATTCTCATAACGTGGTAGCAATTTAACATTTCAGAATACACCATCTGTTTCTCCTCTTTTGCTTGGAGGGTCCAGTTTATGCAGTCACACGTATCAAAACTGCAAATCCATCTTTGTACCAATAAGACCTTGATACTCTGATAGACTCTGAGATACTCTTTTTTGTTAATTTGTCCTTGCTTTCACTATCACTGAACATACAGTAACTAATATCTTTTAGATGCCAGTAAAACATTTTTCTTCTCAAATGTTACCACCAGAACAGAACTATTTCAGATCATCCATCAAAAGCAACTTTTACATGTGTAAAATATGGATGGATTCAGTGAGAGTAAACAATCCTGGATAGACTCTTCATTTCAGATGAAAGCCATCTGCAAAGCCACCAGTTACTGGTGACACTTACTATAGTTATTAAATTCCACAGCAAATGTGGACAGATATTTAAAAAATCTCAGTATTTACAATACATTAAACCACCAGTGATCAACTAAGTGATGATGAATATCCAACAGAATACAGTTATGATGTTCAGATGAACTGAACAGACAAAAAATACAAATTTTTTCATATTGTGTCTTCTCATCACATTATAGTATTACTGGTTCAGTTTTGTCAGATTTGAATGTTCTGGCATCTACATAGTTTCCTTAGGAGCCTGGACTGCAGAAACACCCTATACCCTCACTGTCAGCAAATGAGTACCTGTGTTTCACTCCAAGTTAACAATCCCTTTTGGACTATTATTTGCTGTGCAGATACTGCAATACCAAGTTGACTGGGCTATCTAGGGATTTATACAATTACTGCACTAAGCTTTAAGCTTCAATGTTAGATCTTGTTTGACTTTTCCCTATCTACAATGGCTACCCTAATGTCATTTTTCTCAAAGTTTTGAATTATAAGAGAGCCAAGTGCAGTATTTTTCTTCCGAAAGATCCTTTAAATGAAAAAAAGACTCCCTCAGTGCTGAGACTTCTGAAACTAGAACCGTGCATTCTAATGTTCTAATGCCTCTTTGTTATGCTCTTGACCTAATTTTCATTAGCTCATAAGTGAGCCTTTTTGGGCCACATCCGATTGCTCTGTTTACCAATGCATAGTATACTATGGGATATATCTTTTCAAGTTGGAAAGGGTACAGAGAAAAATCCAAGAAAAATCAGGTGAGGGGTAAGAAACATGACTGACAATAATAGATTTAATCTTTCAATCTATTTAGCATATTAGAAAGAAGTCAGAGAGATGATTTTGATGTGTAAAAAATACATTGATAAGACAATACTAGCTATAAACAGTTATCTAATGTGATGAAGAAGGCTAAATAATTATTAAATAAAAAATATAGTGGACTATTAAGCTAGAAATATAATTCTTACAGATAATTTAAAAAAATAATTGTAAATATTAGGGTGAAAACACAAGCACAAAAAGTAAGCCTTATGATGTCTTGATGTTAAGAGCTCCGACTTGATGATCTAATGGTAACTTCAAAATTTTATAGCATTGGAGAGAAATGTAGGTCCCGTTATATTATGTGGATGTCAAAGAAAATCCATACCATTGACCATTAATGACGCACCACTCACCTTCCTCATCACTATCCACAATTGTAGGTTATATAACATGAGTCTTAACAGCACGGGTTGCTGTCAGATGAGGTCATACCAGATCAGGTCAGACCTGATCTTCTAAAACTGTAAAGCACTGACTGACTTTCTGGTTTGGCATCTACTTCAGATACAGATACATTTGGAGGGGATCACGATCCACTGAAAATCTACACTAGCCTTTCCATCCTCTATCCTCCCCTTAAAACAAGCTTTCAATTTGGCTTAAGAAAAGATGAACTTCCATTTGAGATCTTCAGTGCCTGTCAACACTCCTGAACAATGATCCTTTTTCCTTACTTAGTGTTAAGGACACATACGCCAGTGATCTACTTTCTAATCCCTCCTCTCCACCTGTAACAGCTGTGTTGGTTAGAGAAAGTGAAGCCATAGGGTAAGTTTGCTGTTCATACTTTGAATATTGTGTTATTATGCATGAATTTTGATTGGAGTTATTTGTAATATTGAAAAAAAGGACTAGTACATTCCTATATTGGGGGGAAATAATGTGGAAGTATTAGAAGACTAGTATATTAAAAACTACATTCACAGACTGGCCTGATATCACAGTATGGTGAATATGATACACATTTCACATCATTGTCATATTTCTACAAGAAATTAATATAACAACAAAACAAATGCAGTTAAAATAGTACATTTCAAACATAGTTTAAGCATAGCTCTGACTGCACGTACAGTAAACAAAAAGTTCTCACTTCATCACAAGATTTATTTTGATTGACTTAATCTAATTTTTACCACTTATTATTTTTATCCCTTTTTAATCTCTTTCCAAACTTGTTAGGATATTTGGAAATTATAATCATAAGAGATCCAAGCAACTTGAATTAATTTGCTGTGATAATTAAAAATGTAGATGAGTTTTCAGATGGCATTTATGTTAAAGAGCTCTCTTTATTTTTTATAACTGCTCCTCAGATGAGCAAATTCTTGTAGTGTGAGAGCTCCCTGATAAATAGACTGTATATGCATCATATGCCATATGATCTCCCGGTAAAAGCAAAAGACAAGCAGGCAGAAGCTTCCCTGGTTGAAACCCCAACCAAGTTTATAGCTCATGTTTACACTAGGGCAAATCATGTGATTTTCTTGTTCTTGGTCAATGGTAGTGAAAACAGGCTGAACAGGAGAACTGACAGAATTTCTTGTAAACATTATATTTTAGTTTCTACAAATTATCTGACTTGGGAGAAAACATTTGAAAATTAGTTACCATGGGCAAACCTTAAAGTTTTGGTAAGCACTTGAGACTATCTTGCAAAAATTCCTTGTATTTAGTAATGAGTAATAATTTTGTTTTTTCACCGACAGAAAAGAAAAACTTAACTTCATTCAGCCTTTCAAGAATCTCATAAACTTGAGTGCCAAGTGGCACTCTATCATTTTTTGAACATGAAAAGATTGTTCCAGATTTCTATATGCAACAAGATGCACAATTGTTCATCCATTCTTTCAACATACCTAGATTACTGAAAATCTTTCTAGAAGTATCCGACAGAATCTTTATATCCATTCTTGCAGATTTATAGTTTATCCTAAAATTTTTAACTAAAGTGTCTTCTCATACAGGAAAAATGGTGACACTGACTTATCCTGTCACTGTAATAAGGACATTAAAATAATGAATAGATGTGTCCTTTATGTTTAAGGCATTTGTCCTTTCTACTACATCACGCTTACAACTTTTCTGATTGATCAGTGACCTAGAATACTGGTTCTCTTCCTGAAACACCAAAACCAGCTATTATTTTCTGCCAAGTCATCTACCCACAATTCATTAAAAGTTGTTATGCCTAAAATTGTGGAGCTTGGTAATTTCTGGGCATGATTTCATTTGTTTACTTATTTTCAAAACCTACCATTTGAAAATATTTTATAAGAAAGCAGGGAATATGAAGGAAATATGACAGCTAAACATGAGCTGGGCTTCTGAGTCATAGACAAAATAAAGCTACAATATTCTTTTCCACTCACTCCTGCATTTAGTTCTATGGAAGACAGTGCATACAGATTGAGGAGCAATTCAAAAGCAACTGACTGTAGCCCATGCCTCCCTGGCATGATTCTTTCGAATTCCATATTGCCCGTAAGAAATGCCTTTGCCAAAGTACATCCTATTAGTGCAAGATGTGACTAAGAAGTGCAAAGTTTTCCTAGTATAAATATGTTAAAAGCATAAATGATGGCAAACGCAGTATGTATTTTGGGCAGCTCTGTCACAGAAACGGGCCAAGAGAATAATATGAACGGTTTGTATTTTTGCCCTTTCCTGGAAAAATATAAATTACTCTAGACTGTCCCATAATCACAGATAAACATATAGAAAATTGTAATGGATTTTCCATATTTACAGTCCTTAAAATAGAAGTCTTTAACATGACATATAAGATGGCACGCTTAAATGCACATGGAGATGAGATTATTCTTATTTCTCAGCAATGCAATCTCATTAGCAAGAATTTATGTAAACCATTAAAACATATATAGATATGCATACATTCAATCTCTGATTTTCTTAGTTTGTAAATAAGCTGCAACTTTAAATAGTGTTCATCACTTGAAATTCTACTCTGGATGCATTTTTATGAATGCTTGGTGATCTATCATTCCTATGTAGCTCATTGAGAGTATGTGGCGTTTCATATTCAAAATGACTGATTCTACAGATTATAGGATAGTTATCTGTATGAGGTAGTCAGATTTCATTTGTTTTAGAGTCAGATCTGTGTAACTAACACTTGCAAATATCAATGCAAAAGTTGGTGTATTAAATTAACTGACTAATAATCATAGCTACAAGAATACTGATGAGAATGATTATGGTTTATGTATTATGAATGTATGTATTATACTCAGAAAGTAAAAATTAATCTAAATATCACTTTTTTCTCCTGAAAAGTAGAAAGCTTGTAATGTTTATCACCAGAAAAGGGGTTTTCCCACTATATTTTGCTCGGTCATGTCTGCTACTCTAAGCACTTTGAGATACCAGTGCAACAGGACATACAAAGGAAGCCAAACTTCTTCTGCATTTCAAATATGCAAAATATAGATATAATGACAAAAAAAAAAAATGACGCTTCTCCCTTTGATTTGTCCAGACAAAATCTATTTCCTAAGACACTTTTTGAAAATTCTCCAGTTTTCACATTTGTATTTATGGCACATAGTGCCCTACAAGTAGATGGAATTAGGCTTGAGAGACTGCTTTCTGGCACAAAAACATATTATCACAGCTATTTATTTATATTAATGTTATGTGTAAGAGTCCTACACTAAGACCATGTCCCACTTGTGCTTAATGTTGTTCAAATACAAACCCAAAACAATAGCTTTCCCCAGATTACAATGTAAAGATGACACAAGAGATAACAGAAGTGTAAGTGAAACAATGAGACCGTATCCTTCAGAAAGACAGATGGTAGTTTCAGCCTCTGAACCACATCCCACCTTCTAGTTTTGAAAGGGGATAATATATTAGCATATATGACCATATTTGGATGGCCATAGGGACTTCCTGTAAAGCATGAGAAACAACACGAAATAAAACATAAATACGTACATATGTTAAAAATGGTTCTGAGTCAAATGGAAGCTAGTGTCATGGACCTGTTAAAGGCAGGATCCCGTATCCACAAGTTTGTGAGGCAGAGCTGATGAAGAGCTTGAAACTTGCATGTAAATTATTTGGTACAGAAGCTTAGACGTGGTCAAGTACTGAGCTAGGGAAATGATTTGTCAGAGAAATGAATACAACATGATGGGAACAGGGACAAGAGTTTGCTGTGTGAATGGACACAACTATGTTAATTAAAGCAGAAAGAATGAAAAAAACCCTAAGCACTGAACTAATATGAAAACTTACTCAGAACTGAAAAAAATGCTCAGGTTAACATTTTGAAGAGGCAGGATGTGGTATTGCTCAGGATAAATGACAAAGGAAGTAGTGAGGAAGGCTGTGGGGAAGGAATAATACATTTTGGTTTGATTATGTTGAGCTTGAGCTGAACCTCCTGTGGATACATCAGCATGAAATTTTAGTTTGGATAAGAAAAAAAATTCAGTAAACAAAAGGCAGATAATCAGTATGAAGCATCAGTGAAGCAAAGTAACTGAATTTGTGCTTATGTGTTAAGACTGACACTACTTAAAGTGCAAAGTGAGAAGAGAAATTGAATTCTGAAAAGACTGTTGGTGATGGCATGTGAAGAATGTCTTGAGAGCATGCAGTTCAAAGGAGCTCTCATTACAACTGTCTGAAATAATCAAGAGGGGGCAAGATTTCAAGACGCACATGGGTGATGTCAAAAATGGCTGCCAAGACACAGAGCATGAAGTTGTAATACTAATCCTATTTTTTTTTTGCCATGAATTGTTTATCCTGAAAAAGAGGAGGCTGAGAGGAGACCTTACTGCCCTCTACAGCTATCTGAAAGGAGGTTGTAATGAGGCTGGTGTTGGCCTCTTCTCCCTAGTAACTAACGACAGGACAAGTAGCACCAGGGGAAGTTCAGATTAGATACTAGGAAGATTTTCTTTACCAAAAGAGTGGTTAATCTTTGGAACAGATCACCCAGGGAAGTGGTGGGGTCACCATCCCTGGAGGTGTTCAAAAACATGCAGATGAGGTGCTTCAGGACATGGTCTAGTGGTCATGGAGGTGTTGGGTAGAACATCGGACTTGATGATCTTGGAGGTATTTTCCAACCTTAATAATTCTATGATTTCTATGATCTATGATGAAGATGTAAGTATAGGCTTACCTGGCAGGACTTCCATCAGAGTGTCATGGCAAGAAACTATAGAACATCTAGAACAGAACTGGAAGAAAAAGTACAAAGCCTCAATTGTTTAGATATAATACGTGAATATTTGTTGAGCTTAGCACTGGTGGATGAAGGACAGCAAGCAGTTGGAGAGGCAACTAGGAACAAAACAGTTTTTTGGGATGGGAAGCGTACACGTGACTATATTGTGTATGAGACACTGAATGAAAGTGAGAAATAGAGAAATAGGAGAGGTGGGAATAAGTGGGATGGGAAGGAGACAGGATAGATGGGCTGGGCTGTGTACAGGAATTGGAAGACAATCAGGTATCAGACTTCTATTTCTGCACAGGAGAAACAGAAGATGAAAGTGTAGAAAGTATGGTGAGAAGTTAGGCTAAGGAAAGAGGGAAGGTAATTTTGTATTTTGTTGTTGTCCTCATTTTTTTTATAGGAAGAGTTATAAAGGCAACAGAAAGAGAATTAAAACAATGAGTGAAAATGTGAGACCTGGAGCTTGAATTGTAGATTTGTCAGTTAATTAAACTGAAAAAGTAGCTAGACTTTCTAAAAAAAAAAACTAGCAAAGATGAAAGAACAGTGAAATGAGAGAAAAACTGGGTAGTAAGGCAGAAGTATTAGAGCTTCATCTTGGAGCTCCCAAGGCTCCTTGTTGAACCTTAATGGCTTTCAACTGCTGCTAAAGTGTTGGTTTACAGAAAACCTCAGAATAGGGAAGTAATTGCAAAAGACACAAGAAAAGAAGGCCTCACATTAGTCTGTGTGTTCACAGTGTATAAGTTTATACAAAACCAGCTCAATCAAAATCTGAGGACCAAGACTAAAGGGAACAGCTGCTTCCATCAGCCACCCAGCATGCACTGAGATGCTACTGCAAATTTCTGCTGCTCAAAGAGATATCTTTGTATATTTGTTAAGACGTGTCTTCAACATACTCAGTAAGTGACTGTATCTGCAACATGAATGAAATGCAAGAACTGCAATTTACTCTGAACAGTAAATGTTTCCATACTTAACTGAGGAGTGCTGAGAGTTATCCTCTCAAATTTAGTGACCAGCACTCTAGTCCAGCTATATTTGTACCTGATTGAAATCAATGTACTACATATTCAAGCGATTCAGGCATGCACTTAGGAATAAATTCCATTAAGATCTTAAAAACGTATTTAAGAAACAACAGGACTTCAGTTGCCAATTGTCATAGTGATAAACTTAAAGGAAGAAAAGATATTTTGTTTATGTTAAGCACATATACTTACCCTCTTCTTTTGTCAAACATCATGACAGTTTAACCTTTCTGGAGGCAGACTGGCAAAATGTTGAAAGCAGAAGTGGAAAAACTCCAGGACTTGTAAATAAAGAAGTGCTTGAAATATGTTTGACTTTATTTATAAGTCAGTATCTGTAAGTGTACACTTCATAATCTGCATTCATTCTGTTGCTCAAACTGCAGTCAGAACAAGTCTCAGGAAAATCTACCCTATCTAAACATAATTTTATGTGCCTGAATATTACTGTATGTACTGTTCTTGGGTTTGTATAATGAACTGGCTACTTTAATAGCTTCCCAGCTAACTTCTAAAGTACTTGTTCTTTTTTTGTGGCAGAGTTTTAGGCACTCAAATGTACTCACACATTTGGCTTTTTACAAACAAAATTTTTCCTGAAAGCTATTTATTCCTTAGAAAGGGGCAACATCTACTACTTACTTACTCTATATGCACTGTACCAGACCTTGGTAACAATTAAAACAGACCCAAAATTGTCAGGGATTTACAATCATTTCTATATTAGAGAGTACAGAAGGATGAAGGTCCAAGTGGCAAGTCCAGTCTTGAGAACTGTGTCATCACAGGGACTTTGATGTCAAAGAAAATCCTGTAAATAAGCACAACACATGCCAAAGGCACCAAATCCTGAAGTACAGGTCTTATCTGTTATGCAAAATTTACATTGTTATAACTAGTAACTTAGAGGACTGTGTCATGGTGAAATTTTGCTCTGCAATAACACTAACTTCTGTAAAAGTGCTAGTTCACTTGGGATAAAATTTATAAAGGTTCTGCAGAACATACACATTACTCCGCTACAGCAAGTTCTCCAATTGAAATAATGGTTGATGGGACAAAAGGAGTGGTCAAAGATTATAAAAGAGCACTGAGAATCAATTTATCTGTTGCCAGATCAGCAGAGCTTCCTCCCCAGAGATAGGCACTATCTAGTTTTGCCTTGATCTATTGTAAATCGTTGCCTGGTAACTTGAGCTGCTTCCCTTTCAGGTCAGTTGTTATTAGATGAAAATCTTTCAATTACAAGCTTGACTGATGCAATATTTTTGTTGTACAAAAATATGACCCCAAATCCCTACCTAAACAGTGTGTAATTCCAGGCACTGCTTTCCCACTATACCTATGTACTGTCAGGATTTCCCCTATCTGAACAGTTCAATCTATTTGTTCGGCTAAAGTTTGTTCAATCTATTTGTTCGGCTAACAGCTTTGAAACTAACACCTAAACATTTCTGCTTTCTTCTGAGAAGTTGCTCTGACCATCTCTCTGTTCATGGGATGCTTTGTGCTTTGTGTTAGTCAGGCTTCAGCCCTTTGCATTGAACACATTCCTTCGTCTGGAACCTGCCTGGAGAAGTCTTCCCCAGGAACAGTGTGTAGTCAGGACACTCTGGGTTAAAGTCCTAATCTTACCACTGCACATTATTTACTATCATAAATATAAATGTTTGTTTTTCTTGAAAGTTTCCCTTATCTTTCCAGTAATATTAAAAGGTCAGAAAACTCAACCTACCTGTAAAAGTTAAGAGCTCTGATTAGGTCTTTCTGGTCAAGCTTTACTTCAAGATGTCACATTTTTCACACAGTGAAGCCTTACCATGTTTGAACAGAGCATGGGAAAGAGATTTCCCACTAGGAAAGAAGATGTTTGTGCCCTACTGAATCTTGCAATAATCAGATGAGATTTCCTGATTCCCCAGTGAGGTCAAATTATTACCACAACAGAGCTCTCTGCTAGCATGAGGCAGCTCCTCCTCCACTCCATGTGGCACCGGAAGAGTAAATGTCACGCTAACATATGTGAGACTGCGTATTTCCAAGTGCTTTCTGAACTGATGCAGCTTGCAGCATAAAGGAAACTTTTTTTTTTTTTTTTTACTGCACATTAAATATATTAGGACTTAAGGACTGTTTGTGTTGACCTGATGAAGCCCCAGCTGCATGCCACTGGTTGTTGACTCACAGCTATCATACCTGTCTGTCTATAAGCATATGAGAGTATTGATTCAGGTGATTAACATTGACAGACCAACATAAAATAGCATTCTCTTACTGGCCCTTCTGTATTTACTTTGCAATCAGTCTGCTTTTCTTGTAGAGCATTAGAAGAGCCAAACATGGAGCAATTTGCTACATGAGTTACATTGCAGGCCCACATGTGGAAAGTCTTTATTCTTTTCCCTTTGATCATTATCCAACTTCAGTCACAGCAAACATGACTCAGTATGTGAAAAACTGCTTCCAATAGGACTTATAACATACGACAGATTATACAACCAAATTTACCTCAAATGGTTTAGAAGTTGCCTAGCTACGGTATTGGAAAGGTTGAGGAACTCCCAAGTAAAGTGACAGGAAATTAAGCTGATGAGCATTTAAGTAATGCAGCTTCAAGCTCCACCTAGTGACAAAAGTTTACCACTGCCTTTACAGATAATCACAGGGAAAAGACGGCATGCCATGAAATGCTTCTAAAACTCTGCTGCAGTATTAGCAGGCAATAAGAATCAGAGCCAAAAGAATAGAGGCACTAACTGACAGTGGACTGCTCAGTAAAAGCAATACACACGCACAGCCCATGAAAACTATGTCCCGGGCTAGTCCTTCATAGGAGAACAATGTGACCATAATGATAATAATTCGTGAAATTACTCTTCTTGGGAACGAGCTTTGTGCATGAATAAAGACAACAGACAAAGCTCTAGACGTTATTAATATTTTTTTCCATAACAAGAGTATCTTGTATGCTACACCACCAGCTGCCTGGTGGGATAGCAGCGAGATTTTGCTCACCAGCTACAACAGCAAGTCCAATGTTGTTCAACAAAAACATCTTGTGAAATGCTTATTGTATGCATAGCCATTTTAGTTTATGAATATGTCAATATAGGTGTTCCCTCATAGCAAACAAAATAAGATTTTGAAGGTTTTTGAACTGCCCTATCATACATAAGACTGTGTAGGGCAAGCATGATTTGTCAGAGAAATTACTGCTAGCTTTGGAAAAGAAAGCTACATTTTGGTGTATTCTTTATATTTACTTTACCTGTATAAGAAGACATTCCAGGCTGTCTTGCTGATCTGAAAATAGAAATTACACTGTATTACCTTGATTGTTATAAACATACTATATATACTGTCAGTACCAATGCTCTAACACTTTCTCCTTTGTTATATAAAAATACAAAATATGCATACTTTATTTTCCCCCTAAGAATAAGATTTACTAAGCATGTAATATTTTAGATCTTTATCTTCTGCTGAATATTTGAACATTTGTGGTCTTCAAAAGTAATGAAAAATTTTCTTGAAGAAGAAAGCCTTATGATCAAGAGGAATCTAAGGATGTGGATTGAATTTCTGGCTTGTTCACAGATCATTATGTCACCTTAGGTCCAATAATAATAACAGTAATACTCTGATATCTCAAAAAGTTAATAAGGGTTATTTTATTCATAAATGGTTTGACATAGAGACAGTTCTCTGGAATACATTATTTTTTCTGGAGGTTCCACATCTGGTTTTTATTGCAATCAGAAAATCTAGTGTAAAAGAAACACTTTTAAGTCTTTAATTAAATAAGAAGAGAGCGTTTAATTAATTAAGTGTTTACTTAATTCAGAAATTAAAAAGACTTCTCCAAAGAAGAACCTGTTCAGATCTAGATAGGAAAAAGAAGAGTACCTTATTTTTTTCTGACTATCCTCATCACAGTTCTGCAGTTGTGGATGACAATAAACTGACATGAAGGAGTTTGAGACATACTTGTAGCGGGGAAACCAATATTAAACTGTGTTTGGAAAACATGCGATTCAAAAGAAATGCTGACAAAAAATCCTGTATATGTAATATCTTGAAGCCATATACCACATTGAGTGTTGGCACCTTCCTATGTCTCGATTAAGGAAAAGGCTGTACGAGCAATGTATTTACATGACAGAATAGAAGCACTTACTGGAATAGTGTTTACTGTTAAATTCTGCCAAAGTTTCTTTTAATTTGTGGTATTTTAATTCTATTTAGGGTGGTGCCTGCTAGTGGAATCTGGCGCTGAGCTACTGTACTTATGTTGTTCAGTAAGGAGCGTACTGTTTTAAGGATTGCAATGTAAAGTATGGATAATTGGGAACTGATCTGTTACCATGTTGGTAAAATACGCAATTCAGGTTTCAGCAACAGACTTCTACTGATATGCTAGCCTAAACTGTTTACTAGTCTGATTCTGTATATAGAAGAAGCTGTATTACGTTAGAAGGTTTTGTAGCAATTTGACTACTCTCTAAGTTGCCTGTATCTGTGTGGATGAAGCTACTGCAATAATTCTTCTTTGTGCAGGTATAACTTTTATCAATGAAATGTCATTTTGCAGATTCATACTGCCACGAAAAGCAAAATGTTAGATGATGGCGAAAAACACATTAATATTGTACAACTGTAATTACACTAGGGATTTTTCTTGAATAAAAGTCTTGCCAAGATATCAGAAATGTATCAGCACCGCTAGAACATACTGGAAAACTTTAGTTATCCATATACTACTTAGATCTAGCTTTAGGGTAAATAGCCAGCGTATGTACTCAGACAGAAATAGGTTAAATTAAGCAGAATGGCTATTTATTCAGACTACAACAGGAAGAGAAAGGGGCTTACACAGAAGGATCTGCCAAATGTCCCCAGTGCGTCACATGCTGGCCCTCTCTCTGGCACAGCCGAGCTGCAGAGGGATGTGCTGAATCCCAATGGCTTCTCCCCAGACCCACTCTGACATCCATCCAGTCCCCTCACAGAGCTGGCTTTCCTCTCATGGAGGTCCACTGTTGTCTCAGAACCCGCAGGGGCTCACAGGGCTGGGCATTTTCTATGCAGCAGGACTTTTTCCTTAGCTTTTGTAAAACTCAGACGCAGAGCCCAGTTTCTGCAGCATGGTGCTATAAACTGCAGAGCCCTGAATTTTAACGTGCATTTCTCTTTTTACTGCTTTTCTTGCTGTGTTTGTAGGGCAGTCATCATATGATTTGGGCCTAGTGTACAACCTGCAAAGTGAAGCATGTGCCTAAGTGCTGTGCTGGATCGAGGCCAGAAATGGCGTCTCACAAGGGCCTAAGTCGGTACATGTACATGTAAGCAATGTGCTGGTGCTGGGAGGCAATCTTACTAACTGGAGTGAGCCCAAAGGCAAGAGGGAGGAGTATAAATTAATAATGTGGGTTTTCCACCAGAAAAAGGTAGAAGGACTTAGTACAATTATTCACTACTACAGTACACTTCTGCGTCCCACCAGGCCTGTGGGCTTGAGACCAGGCCTGGGCAGACAGGGCCCAAGAGGCAGGAGAGGGCCCCTAGCTGTGAGGAGCTGGGCTGAGCTGGCCACGGAGGGTCTGGGCCAGTGCTCTGACCCTCTCCCCTTGGATCCACCAGAAAGTGAGGCCAGGCAGCAGCCATGCTGGATGGCTATGGGGCTGAAGCTCAGCCTTCCTTGGTGTCCCTAGGAAGATGTGTTCCTGGACAGTTTGCTGCTGAGGTGCAGAGCTTTCCTTGCCCGGACCTGTCATCAGGTGGAATTGTGGCATGGCTGCATGAAGAGACTGTGCAGTGTCCTTGTGAGAGCTGGGAAGGCACCATAGGCCAAAGGCTGGCCCAAAGTCTTTTATCAGAGGCAGTTTCTGACACTGGAAATGGTTGTGTGGTGATTCTTAGTAAAAATGCAACTGTTTCAATTGGTAGAAAGTTTCTGTATGAGACACTAAACTGAAAAGGCAAGGTAATAATCCTCACATACAATGATTAATCCAAATGTGGAAAGAGGTTAAAATCTGAACAGTTAGTAAGAACACTGCTTTTTGTCAAAATATTAATTTAGAACAATGCCAATTAATAAAATAGCAAAAAATTTTATGGTCTATGAACTATTCATAATATATGGAAGTTCTATATTTATTTGAAGGCTAAACAGATTTTAAAAGCCCTCCCAATTTTATACTCAGTGTTACAATTAGCAGCACTGCAGATTTATTTTATAATGTAATCACTGGTGATGCATTTCAGTGTTGTAACACTGCCCAGCCACAGATCTCAAAGCACTTCGATAAATATGATTAGTTTCATTTCACAGACATAGTTTTAAGACAAAAGAGTCTTTGTGACTTGTCTAGGAAAACACAGAAGCTCACTTCCTGTTGCCAGGGGCAAGTGCACTAAGAAAAGAAGAAGAAATGACTTAGTGTAGTAGACATGTTTATTTTGTAGAAACCAGCTGAGTCTGCTGAAGGTTTGCCAGCTTAGGTGGGGTGCTGGGCTGATGTAACTAGCCCCCTGCTGGGCTGGGCTAGTTCATGCCTTGTATTTCTTGTTCCTTGTGTGAATGGAGCACACTGAAGTCTGGGTGTACATAACAAAATACACCCAAATCTGACTTCCATTCCTGACAGGAAAAGCACCATGGTGTCTTTCAGTTGTTCACATGCAAAATGAATCAGCAGAATTACTGAGCACGGCTGAATATGGGACTTACCCACTTTGACTAGAGGGCCCACTACAGTCAATGTCACTTTGTAGAGACTCCCAAGCGTTGTGGTTCCTTTTTACTTCAGGGTTTAAATGAACTCAACATTCAAAGCAAAAGACTGCAAAAAACATTGAATGTCACATGGTTTCATGTGGTTTCAATGAAACTCTGTAAACAGGACCAGGCTCACTCAAAACTTACATCAGGATTTCCTTTAAGAGTTTGCTAACAGCAGCTAAGTTTCATATTTTTGATTAATCCACATCCAACCTAGTTTCACAGGTGCTTAGTCTGTGAAGAAATTTCCTGAAGCTGTATCTACAAACATCATTAATTTATTACACAAGAATTGACAAGGACAACAGTGGCAGTGGTGAAGTGCTGATGAAGTATCAATACAGAGAAGAGATTATTCTTTTGCTGGATGGGCTCTTGGATCAAAGCATCAAAAGTTCATTTTCGGTCTCATTTTGCAACTTAGCACATGCTTCTTTTCTCTTCTGTCCTGACTGTGCCTGAACAGAAGTATGCTGACACAGATCAGTTCTCCCTGTGTGCTGAGCTGGAAAGCTCTGACTGGGGTTGTGCAGCCATGGGTGGAGATATTGCTTTAATTAATAAACCAACTTTCTCATAAGATCAATAGCTAGTTCACTACTGATACACTCGGAGCTCACTCAGGTCAGTCTGTACCTAAATGTGCAACTGTAGTTTTAGTCTCAGTATCTGTCTCTGTCTTTATCTATCTGTCCCGTCCCTCTCTTTTACATGTCAAGTCTTAGACTAATCTCAACTCTTAGCAAAAAAAATGGTTTTCAAACCCCCAATGCTGGATTATGGTTTAGACTTGGGGTGTTAATTTTATCCATTATAGAGCAGTTACAATTAGGAGAGAGCTGCAGTGATGTTTTAGTAAGGGGGGGGGGGGGGGGGGGTAGAGGACAGCCCGGGCCAGATGGCAGCGGGAGGCAATTAAAGATCTAAAGGGATTACTTTCCCTCCTACCTAGAGGAAGGAATGACAACAGGAGATGTAAGTGCCCCGTTTGGTAGTACTGTTCAATTATACTTGTTTTAGTCTTCCAGTTATTGCTGTTTCCCTTCCCTCCCTTCCTCCTTCCCCCTCCCAAGCTTACTCCAAACAGTCCAACAAGGAATTAACACCTGTAGAAAGATTTTCTTTCACAAGAGTCAGCTGAGATCCCACTAGGGATATGCACCATTACACATACCCTCTCAACTCCTCCAGCCCCCTGAAGAGTCATCCTGTGCTACTGACACCGGGCTCTTGACGCCAAAGTAGGATCTTTCATAGCAGCCTCAGTGCAAACAGAAGTGAAGGTGAGCTTGCAAGAGTGGCAGCAGAGGTGACTGGCCTGCCAGAAAGCCAGTGTAAAAGTCCATATCTGCCATTAAGCTATTCATAATCTACAAAGAGATTTTGTTGTTCCTTATTATTTTTGTTTTAGTGATGACTGTCTGCTACAAGCATCATGTTACACTTATGTAGCTCCTGCCCTAAGGTTAGATTTCAAAACAGCAAATAGACATAACTTTTTTACTGCTGCTTGCTCCTGCCCTGGGAACAAAAGATGTACTACTGCCTGATGGAGAAAAAGAACCCTAAGCATTGTTCACAGAGGATTTAAAGTTGCTTAAATAAAAAGCAAAACCACTTTTAATTTTTCTTACTCTGTATCTGATTTTTCCCTAAAATTCTCAAGAACATGATGAATTTGCTGGACTAGTTTCAAGATTTGTCACTTGAATGGTTTTAAATGGGTTTTAAACTGTTTTTACTGTTTTCCATTTATAGTAGCAAGACATCAATTTTCTTAGAAGTTTGAAGATAGATTTGTTAGGCAGACACATTTTGTAGATTGTTTTCCACTTAGAAAATCTCATCACATTTTGGGAAAGAAATACAAATTTGGAAGAAAATTGAAATTACAAAATATTTTTCTTCATACATACGCAGTGCATTTGATTCTCATCTGTGGATATAAGCCAGGAGTATATGACTTTTCCTGTTTCTTTCCAACCCTTTACTAACACTGGGATTTGGATGTTGTTGGTAGGTCTAAAGAGTGTATTTTGTTCTCAGTGTCACTGGTGAGCATGGGAATTTGGGAGGAACATTAAGATAAAATAAATAAACTTCTCTCATTTAGTTTCTATGCTATTAGATTTTGAAGTCTTCTGTGCAGCCATGCAGACTCAGAACTTCTTGTTTTCAAAAGGAAACTGAGCTTCTCACTTAAGAGATTTAAATCTAGAAGGTATAGGTTTGGTATAAATGCCAGATATTATGTAACTTTACAGTAAGGTGATGAGTCAGTCATGTCGTTCAAATGTGCTTTAAAAATAGCAACCAAATAATAGAAAATGAGCTACTGGAGACTATAAACACTTAGTAGTAACTCCTGATGAAAAATTCTTGCTATTCTCTTATAATTTTGAAAATCCAAGTGCTCCTTTGACTTGCTACAGCAAGAGAAATGGCATTTGATATATCTGTGTATGAATTACATGACTGGGCAGCAAATGTATCTCCTTATGGTTAGTGGGGAGGATAAGCTGTCAACTACACCCCAGGTTAATGTAGCACTGTAATTGAAACATTTTTCAATTCTGATGATGTAAGTAGCGGAAGCAGTCTTCTAAAATTCTGTAAACCACAACTGGTGTCAAGTACTTGAGATGTGTGTGGAGCTGTCTAGATTCACCTCATCATAAAACTACTATTTTTCTCCAGTGATTTTGCTATTTTCAGTTAATCTATGTATCTTTTTTGTTTGTTAAAGAAGCATTGTTATATTTTTTGTGGTAAGCAGAATGATGGACATGAGATGACTGAGAATTTAGGTAATTTTCTGTGGAAAATTCAAGAGTTTATGGTACTCCTGCTTAGATGAAAGGAAGTAGATTTAAGATAAGAATTCAAAAACGGCAAATAGGACATATGAAAATAAGGTAGATGATCTGTTTGAAGCAGAAGTGGTTAGAAAGCAATTACTATGGATTTCACTAATACTGCAGGATGCGGGGGAAGCTTAAGAAGGTGACAGGGCAAATTACTTTATGTGTGGATATGAGAGACTGAGGAGCAACAAGAAAAACTGACCAAGTTTACTACCCTTCAGATTTTACTTACTGTGTCATGCTTAATCTACTGAAAGTGATTAAGAGCTACACTCACACACATTATTATTTATTATATAAAGCATATTCTGAAATCAAACTTGAATTTGCTCTTAACAGATACTCAAAGCCTCACCCCTTGGACAGAAAGGACTGCACTGACACCTTCTGAATGCATGTTTGCTGACAAGTCATGTGATAACCTTGTTTAGGTGGCCCATCATGAGCTTGTCAAAACCAGTTTTATGTATCAAAGATTAATGCTGAAACCAGCACTATCAGCCAAGCCATTTCAAGTTAATAAGATTAAGAGTCTCAGGAAATATTCAGGAGTACCTGTGAACCCCAGAGACACACAGAGAAGAGCAAATCATACATGGAAAGCTTTATCTCAATTAGAAATTCTCATTTAGAGATAGAGTGCTTAGAAGATGTGTCTTGTCCAGGATGCCACAAGTCCAGTGGTCATGAAAATGGTGTTTCTAGCCCTGCTATTCATACCTGATATCACTGACTGAAACACAATGAAGATCCAAAATTAAAACAAAGCTGTATATTAGAACACATTGGGTTTGTTTACATTTGTTTCTGGATCTAGAGATTAGCTTTTAGTCAAAGCTTTCCTGGCACTGAATGTGATTTCAGAAAGGTCTGGCAAATGCAAGGTGCTTTTTTCCAAAGGGGATATGTAATTACAAAACACAAAGTTGTTCTCAATTAAGTACTCTGCACAGGTTTAAAAGTCCTCAGGAGCCTGCAGTCTTCAGTAGGATGCAATGGCCTAGTTGTAAGCTGGTAACAGGAAATAGAAATTAAAAAAAAAAAAAACAAACCAAACCAAACCTCTTGTTATACATGTTAACCAGAGCTTCGGTAAGTGGGCAGGACTCAGGTTTCACACTAGACTTGTCACTCAGAGCCTCATTACTTATTTTCTGCTTGCAGTGTTCAAAACCAAATAGCAGTCCTGTTCTGATGGGATACTGAGAAAATACTAGTGGAAAGAAACCACACAAAGGCTGCATCCTAAAATTAAAGCATAGGTAAACAAGGTTTAAAAACTGTAGTGGATAAGTGGTAGGTGACACTGTACGAATCTTTTCAGAACACAGATTTCATATCACCACTGAGTATTTTAATCCTAAATGCTTTGAATAAAAAGGTCAGTGGGGTTTCTGAAGGGGGGAAAAAAAAAATCCCTATGAATGGGAGTTTTTTTCCCTCCTTGATAATCTGAGCATATTACTCCCTATCTGGGAGGACTTCAGGGCTAAGTGCTACATGGTGCTGAAAGCAGAGGGATACTTTATTCTGTCCCCCTTCCTCATTCAGTCCTTACCTAGGACTCACATGTCCCCTGTCTGTGGCAGCTCTGAAAGAGTGCTGATTGTCAGATGAAGGGAAATAGAGCATGACCAACCTTTGGTTCCTTTCCCTTTCACTTCTAGAATAGCAAAACCACACAAGTAACACTGAGGATCTCTAACGGCGATAGAAAGAGAGCAAAAGCAGAAGTACAGCAGGGTGCAGAGTAAATTCAGTATAAGGAAAATGGCACAGGGGAGTGTACAAAGCAAATGCCATGGCTAACTCCACTAATATAACAGCAGTGGTATTGACACATGGTATGATGTGGTATAATACACTTTTGGCGTCACAGAACAGGGTGTTTTAGGGGTGTGCAATCTATCCCTGTGCCTGGCTCAAGGGTGTCTATTGCAGTTGTACAGCAACCCACCAGTAGGCAAAGACTACACTACAGTGAGCAAGTGAGCTTAAGCTGGGTGAGAATTCAAGGAGCTGTAAGTTCATAGTGCCCTTCAGGAGTAGATAGAAGTCATTCTAGCTTCTTTAAATGAATATCTTTATAAGCAAAAATGTAAATACAGTTATTAAGTAAAATAAATATGCTTCAGAGGTCGAAAATAATAGTATCTTTCATTACCCTCCAGCTCCCAGTGCTGCAGCATGAGGGGAAAAGCACCTCAGACAGACCCACTACACATGCATGCCTTACTCTTAAGAATCATGTTAATTCTCCCATCAATATTGTTTTTATTCTTGAAAACACTGATTTCAGTTGCTGGTATCCATTTTGCATTTGCTATTACTTTTCTTTTAAAGAATACAGTATAAAATGGAAGCTCAACTAATCCCAGAATGCATGTTCATCTGTGTAGTACAGAAAAGATGATAAATGTAGAACTCTGTAAATTCAGAAATTTTGTAATGAGTTAAACATATAAATAGGAGACCTTCATAATTATCAGTTTAGGACTCTAAAGTAGGAAGGAAATGATGAATGTTCCATTTAAAAGTCCTCTTTAAAAGTAAAAATAAATTTTTTTTGAAACATATTTTCATCTACCTCGATTAATTTACATCCTTAGTAGCCATGGGCCATGTGTATACAGAAGCTCTGCAGGAACTTTTCTCATACCCAAATATCTGCACTTCCTCAAAAACTGGAAAAATGACTACTGGACAAAGTCAGCCAAAGTTTAAAAATCACATAATCATGGAAAGGTTGGTGTCGGAAGGGACCTCTGGAGACCATCTAGTCCAACCCCAAAATGCAGAAATGCTTTCAGGTTCAGAACTAGCTTATGGTCATACGGTTAATAAATGAGAAGCCTGCAATTTCTTTTCACTGTCTGCAGGTGCAGAAGCAGTCAGAAGAAATGGTAGATTTTTTAGAATCGGGGACAATCTAGCAAAAAAATACTATTCAAAATGTTGTAATCCAGTCATATTGTTTTAATTAGGCAACATGGCATTGTGTTAACAGATGGCAACTCCATTTGAACAGATTCAGCCAGACTGATAGCATTCTGCCCCAGCTCCTCTGAATGAAAAGCTATGCACTTCCAGTTTATATTGCAATAGCTTCATTCAGATTTCACACTTGGATAGACACTGTGCCATTATGAAAGCAAATACCATTTAAGGCTCTATGCCTTAGTGCATGGTGATTTCATGGTAGTTTCTGTTACTAAAGTGTAAAGTCAGTTGGAGATGTAATAGCTGAGCTGCTCTCAAGTTAAGACATTACTGCTGATAGCTGTCTACCCCAGCCCAAGGCTACAGTTCCTGGATCGAAGTTAGCAGAAATAACAGGCTTATATCTTGACTACTCCATCAAGAAGGTGCCAGCCTATCCCGAATGGCAGCCTCATGCTGAGGTCCCCAGAATAATGGGTGGCCTGGATGAGAACAGAAGGTATGGAGGGAGGAATGCTGCCTTTTGCAGCCTCGGTATCCCTGGAGTTGGAGGCTTTGTGGTTCTCTCAACTCTAACCCTAACCCAGAGAGACTCAGATCACTGCAATATGCTGGGGCCTGGCCCATGTCTGCTGAGTCCTTTTCATCACTATTCAGTGCCCTCAAGAGAAAGAGAAGGTCTCTGGACAGAAGAACGAACCAGCATGCATTGCAGCGATTCTGACCCTTATGACAAGCACTGCGGCCACTCAAATCATGGTGGCAGGTGCTGCAGTTGAAGCAGCGGATCAACCCTTGCTGGTATCAATCCCCTCAATGCATAAAAAGAAATATACAAAAAATTCAGTTTGCTTTGGAAAGGATGATGATGAACCAAAGTCAATTATCTGACTTTATTTACTGTGTTTTATTTACCTACTTTATTACTATATTTATATACATATAAACTATGTTTATTTCCACAGTTCTTTACTATGCAAACAGTGGAGTGTTTGTGATCAGTGTTTCTGAACTTGAAGGAAGTACTTATAAGTATTTCTGAGGTCACACATTAGTAGACTCAAAAAACCCCAAAGAAAAGTTATTTGCAACCAAAGGAAAACCAGAAGGTTCTGCTGGTGTAAATCAGAGCTGGGGACAAGGAGAACATGAAAATGAGAGAGACAATGAAAGAATTAGATGACTGTGTTTTCCTATCACAGGAAAACATTTCTACTATAATGGTGCCTGCCCACAGACACATGAAAGGCTCTACTTACATCCAAATACACACTTAAGAAAAAGTGTATTTACTAAGCGTAACAAGCAATGTAATCTACTGTTCGCTACAAGAATAGCGAATAAATGCTACAAACCAAACCACAGCTTGTTTTCACAGAATCAGAGAATTGTCACAGTTGGAAAAGACCTCTAAGATCACTATGTCCAATTGTCAACAAGAACCCCACCCCCTGACCAAAACAAAACCAAACACAAACAATAAAACCAAAACCAACCAAACAAAAACCAACACAAAAGAAACACCTCACCATCCCATTACAGCATGTCCTCAAGTGCCTTATCTACACGCTTTTGAATACCTCCAGGGATGGTGACTCCACCACTTCCTTGGGCAGCCTGTTCCAGCACCTGACTACTCTTTCAGTAAAGAAATTCTTGCTGATATCTGATCTAAACTTCCCCTGGTGCAACATCAGGCTATTTCCTCTAGTTCTGTTGCTATTTACTTGAGGGAAGAGGCCACACCCACCTCACTACTACTACTTTCAGGTAGCTGTAGCAAGTGACAAGGTCTCCCCTCAGCCTTCTCCAAACTAAAAAAAAATCTCACTTCCCTCAGCCTCTCCTCACAGCACCTGTTCTCCAGGCCCTTCACCAGCTTGGTTGCCCTTCTCTGTACTCTCTCCAGCAACTCAATGTCTTTCTCGTGCTGAGGGGCCCAAAACTGAGCACAATACTCAAGATACAGACTCACCACTGCCTAGTTCAGGGGCACGATCACTTCCCTGGTCCTGCAGACCACCCTGTTTCTAATGCAGACCAGGATGCTATTGGCCGCCTTGGTCACCTGGGCACATTGCTGGTTCATATTCAGTTGGGTGTCGACCAGCACCCCCAGGTCCCTTTCTGCCATGCAAATTTCCATCCACTCATCTCCAAGTGTGAACGAAGTGCAGAACCCAGCATGTGGCCTTGTTGAAGCTCATACAATTGGCTTCGGCCCATCGATTCAACCTGTCCACATCCCTCTGCAGAACCTTCCTACCCTCAAACAGATCGACATTCCCACCCAATTTGGTGTCGTCTGCAAAAAAATTTAATGTAACTATTGTCTGTGCTGGAAGGTCAGGGCTATATTTCTGAATATACGTTATAAATAAATCACAAAAAGCTTCACTCAAATGAACCAAAGCTTTGTAAATGTGAACTAATCAATGTGAAGAGCCAACAAAGACTGCCCTGAAGTCTCTACTGAGTCCTCCTCATGCAAAGTAATGATTCGCTGGAGCCAGCTTCTTCCTCCACTCCCCTTAAGACTCCATTAATTGTTTCTGCTGTGGAGGTACCTCAGGGAATTTACACTGAAACCAGCTGAGGCAGAAACAGCTTTAGCAGGAGGAGGGGAAGATAACAGCTTCCTAGGCTGCACAGGTGAGGCGAGTACAGCTCTTTGCATCCTGCCGTGTGTATTGAAGGGCTTTCCACAGTAAAGGTGGTTTGTGTTGTTGAGGTGAGATGGTGGATTAGTCAGTGTGGTTGGTCAACTCTTTCTAGTGCTGTATTTTAGGCAGTCTAGGATGCTATGCCTCTTTCAGTGATAAAGGTGCATGATACAGGTAAGTTGGCCTGTGTGAAGGAAGCAGTATGATGTCAGTGTCCCTGTTTTGCAGCTCCTGTATTCTGGTGAGTAATGGCCAGACAGGTTATCCTGCTAGGAAGCACCAGAGGGTAGCATTGCCTTTTGCTGGAGTGTGCTTGTGAGAAGCAAAGTAGTGCTGCTCTTTTTGCCTAATGGTTATGAGGCTTGTTGGTGTGAGGCAGGCTGGATCTTAAGGTCCTGCAATGGTCTCTTCTTAGAGCTGAGAAGAAATGCATTGTAGAAGCCAAAAGTCCTATGTTTTCTTCATAAACTACAGTTGATTGCTAGGGTAGGGTTTGATTTTTCTTTTTATAATCCTTGGATTTTCAGAGTTTATCCATATCTCCCCTGGTAGGGTAGGTTGGAGAGATGAAAGTGAGCTTTATGGACTCATCTTGTCATGAGTCATAAGTTCTCTCTTGTGCCTGTGCTAGGAGGCCTAAGATACTTAGGCAGGGCTTTAGTGGAGAAGCACAGATTTCCGCAGGGAGGAGTGCTCCTACCTGTACAGAAAGGGGTGAGGGAAGAAGTTAAGAAATGTTGATCTCTTAGAATCAGATTAAATGGTTAAAAGTAATAGCAGTACAAGTTCTGAATGCTGGCAATGATGTGTATGGTGTGTGTAATGGGTTCCATGAAGCTGTATGGTTGCATCAAAGGGGTGAGGCAAACTGGTGAGGAGTGTAGGCAGGGGAAGAGTTATAGCACTGATGGAAAGCCATAGAAGTAGTGTCTCTGAACAGTGTTCAAGTCTTAGGCTTTCCAGGGTCAGCAACATCGCTGGCATACCTGTGTTTGAGATGCTTAGAATTGTGAGCTCCCCATTTTTTTTCCAGGCCTAATGCATCCTTCTGCAGGTATGGACCTGGCTGAGGAAGGACGCTGACCCTGCCTTGATGGATGTAGACCTCAGAGTTGCACTGTGCTGCCTGTCTGGCTACAGCTTAACCCAGACCTTGACCTATAAAATGATTTCTAGCTTCTTGGTAAACAATCAGTAGCTATTTGATCATTTAAATATTTTTGTGTTCATCATCTAGCAAAACTTTGTATCTTTGGCACTATTTACAACTCAGAAAAGCTTCAGGCAGCAGGAAAAAAAAATGTTTTCTTGTTAGAAAAAGAAAATAACACTTTCCTGCTTGATTGGCATGGGGACCTTGTCTGCCCTGCTTCAGCCTGGAGTGAGTTCTTATGGGCAGGTTGTAAACCCCTGCACAGCAAGCTCTGTAACGTTGACAGACCTTTCAGTGTAGATGCTTTAATACCTCTGCTCTGACAGGAGCAGTACCATGCATCTCAGGGAGTGGGATCAGAAGCTATTGGCAGGCTTGTGCATACTTCACAGAAGCCTTTATCTTGCTGAGGAAGTGGAGACATTTCAGCGTCTCCTTAAAATTGGGGGTGAGGGGTGGAATTCAACTATAGCATCGCCTTTCTCAGCCCTTCTCATTGGAGTACTATTACTCCAGTTTCAGTGGTAGAGAAGCAGAGTTCCCAACAGACCATGCTCAAGTAAGGTCACACTGTCTTCTGCAGACTTGGGGTTGCCTAGAGTTTGCCAGCTGGGAGCAGGGAGGAGATATGCAGAGCCAGCACAATGCCTATTTGCCCCAGCCGAATTCAGTCTCGGTGGTGAACACCGTGGGAAGGTGGGGGTCTGGTACCTGGCTAAATATGGAGAGTGGGACCTTTCTCTGCGGCTGGCAATTTAGATTCCTGCTTGCTGGAAGCTGGGGAATTTATGTGAATTACCTTCATCCTGGCAGCCTGCTGGTAAACTTTCCCTAGGCAGAAACCTGGCACAGTATATAAGGGTCAAGCACCCAGCTGGGAATCATGGGGTGAAGGTTGTTCTAGAGCTGTCACAGGGCCAGTGTCCAGTAACTAGTGTCACAGTGCTGAGGATCTGCAAATACTCCTCTGTGTTCCCTGTGCCCTCTGTCTGGAATGTTTTCTTCTGCAGCCTTTGGTTCTTCCTTATTGTAAATCCTGTAGGATTTAACTTCTACCTACTCATCCTTTTGACAGTAATGGGCCATTAACTAACTAGATATAAAACCGAAACCCCAAAACCAGGGATCTTCAGTGATTACTTGATTGTAGCACCTGGGCTTTGGGAGAAGCAATGATGGGAGGGGACTGGTAAGATGCTGGGTGGCCATGTCACCTACCCTCACGTTGCCTCTCAGGTTCCTGTGAGCCAGCAACGTGAGGTACTCCAGGCATGATGCTGATGGGTAGGCAGGGCTGTTTGAATTGCCAAAACCAGCATGAGCCCTCCTGAGAAGTGACCTACATGGTGACTGCTGGCCAGCGGCCCGTGCACACCTCAGCCAGCTTCACCACATGTGTGTGCTCTGGGATTTCCCTCCTTTCCTTGCAGCCCACAGACACACTCCTGCAGCTGAGCTGTGTACCATTGCCTATGCCATTCATCATGCCAGGAGCACAACAGCAACTGCAAAAAGTGTCTGGAATTTATCACCCATGGCAGGAGCTTTTGTCTGTAATAAAAAAAAAAAAATCCAAAATATGTTTCCCCCCTCCTCTTCTAGTGCTTTCCCCCCTCCCCTATTATTATTATTAAGCTTGATGCCTTATGTGTTGCTGTTTCATAAATAACCCCTGTAATCAAACATCACTGGGTAAATGGGCAGTCCAGCTTGTGCAATTTGTTTGACAAAATGAATCCAGAAGACTATGAGTCTGTGGAGGAAAGACAAATAAAGCAGCTTGGATGAATGTGTTAACCAAGAAAAAAATGGCTTGGCAGAGTGTCTGATGCTATATTTATACACGCAAATGGAGTTTAGGGCTAATTTATTAAAAATAGAGTGCAGAGCTTGCCAGAATGGTCAGCATGTCCTGGGAGGGATAGCAAGAAACACCTCCCTCAAGAGCTGTGGAGAGGAGCTGGGCTCAGGCTTGGACAGAGGTGTCAGGTCTTTCTGCACTGTGGCAAGGCAGGTAGTGCTGAGGGGCTCACTATACTATAAGGCTTTAGAATTCTGAGACCCAGATATGAATTTTTAAAAAATTCTGTGCTGGTATCATACTATTATTTCCAATTAATTTTTTCTCAAATGCCAGGTCAGCTCTTTTGTTACATGGACAGCTGGCAATTTGATCAGTATGTGGAGACTTAGAAATAGATGAAAATGTCTGAAGGCACCAAAAGAAATGGCAAAAAAAGGGTTAAAAGAATGGCCTGAAATAATAACAGTAGCCACAATGTGAATAATAATAACAACAATAATAAGGAACATTGTTGCTGGTGTTGCACTGATTTCAGAATAAAAATGCCTATCAAACCAGGAAGCCTGCTCTCTCATGAGAGCCTTTCTAGTGCTTGTCAGCAGACCCTGCAGTCTAACAAGAGGGGCATGGTAGCAAGGTTGCCGAACAGAGCATGTGCTTTTCCTTGTCCTGTTTGCCTACAAGGAAAGTCAGACATTCAAACCTACTTTGCAGCCAAACAGAAGAAAACGCACAATGAACAGTGAACTTGCCTGGAAGGTCTGTTCATAGCCTATTGCACTGCTGCTGATTAAGAGCTTCAGGGGTGTGATAAAGACTTGATAGCTGCCACCCTTTGTACTCAGCAATGTACAGAAGTGATTCTGGCCAGGCTGCTCAGGCACACAGCTCTCGGAGCTTGTTGTATATGAGTGTCAGCGAATGAAATCCATGAGAGAGTAAGTGTGAGTTTATAAAATAAACTGTAGAGATTTCTTTCAATAAATAATGCTAAGTAAAAACTTGCACAGAATGTTGTTACACTTTTTTTTTTTCTGTGAGGAAAAGCACCTCAATCCATTAGCAGAAACATGAAAAGAAGAGGCAAGGATTCAAAAGTTATGTCTGTCACAACTACGCTTATTATCAAAGTTTTATGAAATATTACTTTTAGAAGTATTAAAGTTGCTAGGACTACTGAATGATGGTTTGTTGTTAAACTATTGCTAAGACTAAATCACACAGTAATTTGCATCCTTATATGCAAATGGCCACTGCATTTAGGTTCTTCAGTTAAGATTTTCCCCGTTAAGCTACAAATAAGACCATATTTGATGTTTAACAAAGATGGAAAGAGCATGGTGCAGAGTGAAAAGTATTTCTAGCTGCATTTCTAGTCTCTGCTCCTGCTTCACAAAAACAGCGTGCATTCCCAGGGTTAGAAAATAGCTTGTGGAAAGAAACGTAGTTCTGTTGAAATAGTACAAACAAGCATTAGATCTTCTAGGAGCAATTCTGTAGCCTGTGCCCGTATACTCTGCACGTTCTCAATGTGAAGTAAGTAAGCCTGTAAGCACCCCGAGAATTTTAACCTGTCTCCTGTAGATACCATAGTCACCAGAGTGAAGATGAAGTGTGGAGGGGAAGTGTGGTGCAGGCTCACAGGTGCCGCAGGCTGCCAGATTGCTTTGGAAAAGAAAAAAAGGGTAGCAAGAGGAGGGTCTAAGAAGTGTGTGTTTGTGCTGCTTCAGAAAAGAGACCCAGGCTTTCCTTCCCTCTCCTGACAGTTAGCAGCTAGCGATTCAGCACATCCTCTGAGAAGAGGATGTGAGACCTGGAAAACGAGGGCATGTGGGAATGCAAAAGGAGAAAAAATGAGATTTGAAGTGGAATTGCTGAGATCTTGAGTAAGCTGGAGTAGGCAGCAAATGGTGAACCATACAGGGTATTGCAGATAGTTGTGAGGAGAGCGGGTATTACACCTCAAACTGGCTTCACGCTAGTTGTAACACAGGAGGGGTGGTAGTGCTCCCTTGTGGGAATGAAGTGGTGAGAAGAAGAAATTTTATAGAACAAGGTTGGATCACAACGAAGGATGTGAATGAGTTAATGGCACTGGAAAGCCCCTGTTGTTTATGGGCTGTGAAAGATGACTGCAAATGGAAAGTAATCAGTTTACGTTGTTCACATATAGGAGGAAATGATACTTTAACCAGGAAGCTTCCATGTGGAAGACCTGGTAATGTAAAGGTCATAGGTGTACTGTATAGAACTTCATGCCATTTCCTTAGAATGACTTCTGTAGTACTTGAATTTTACTGTGGACTTGTAGTGCACCATGGTGTTAGAAGAAAGTATTTGCTACATTAAAGTTAAAATTGCAAGCCTTTAGTGTCCTACGTGTAAAGTGTTTTTTGATGTCACAATGGTGTTACAAAATATTTCCTTCAGTTCCTTGATAAGGCTCTTCTACATGTGTGTGAGGAAAAACGTGGGCTTTTTAATTTGGTGTCTTAAAAAGCAGAAATTGGAATTCTTTATTGACTGAAATGCAAGTCTTGTTTTATTTCTTTGCATCTTTATATGGTTCATAGTGACAAGTTTGTTTTGTCTTTAAAAAACACTCAACAATTTTCTACAACTGAATTGTAGGTACCACATCAACTGTTCAAACACTACTTTCAAGTTTTGGAATCTTGTGTTGGTAGGTTAGCAGGAAGTGGCGGGTTTGTGAGGAGGCTATTGAGGCAGATTTGCTCTGTTCTGATACTTTTTTTTCCTGAAGTATTCACAAATGGGCAGTGCCAGAAACAGGCAGCTGGGCTGAATTGGCCTTTACTTTGACTTAGCATCCCTTAAGTAACTTTCTAGTTTTACTTGCAAATCTAATATAAATGTTTAAATATGTTTTGAATTTATGTGGCTGACCAATTCAAAGTAGGTCTAACTAGAACTGGTAAGATAAAGACCATTATGGTTTGAATAAATAACGGTTATATTTTTGGTATACCCAGAAATTATATCTGTTTATGTGATACATGGTCTAATTACTATATGTCTAATAAACTAGAGTAAGGTTATGGAAACTTAAACTTTTAAAAATTGTACTGTCAGCATGCTATATAAGGCAATTTTGATTGTATAAGAATACTGAGGATCCTTCTGGCACAAATGGAGTTCAATATACAGTACATTCCAAATTGGTTTTGACTACTAATCCCTTTCTATGACTTTCCTAAAGAACCACTGAACCAAGCTGGTGAAATGTCATTTGCAGACATTTTTCTCTTGAAAATTACACATGAGTGATTCTGATTCACTTTGGGACCTGATTCCAGAGAAGTGAATTGATCAGACTTTGGAAAAAGGGTACTTAGCATGTCACTGTGGCCTTACTTTTCAATCAATGATTTTAGCATTTTCTCTATATAAATGAACACTGAGAATGCAGTCTTGCAGCTCTGTGCTTTCTTAAATATCCTAACAGTTTTTCTATTACTGACAATTTATTTTTTTCATATGATCTCCTTCAGTGTTTTATGTATCGGTTGCCATGGTCAGTAGTCATGGCTTTCAGTACCAGCTCATACTCATCAAAACCTATGATAATTTCATAGAATATGCAAGTAATCTAAGCAGTAAGAATTCTGTTGTCTCTGTTACTGAATTTTGCCCTTGGTATCAAGGTGTCATCCATTACAGAAGGTGCTGTGGTCACTGAGTGTATCTATACCTTATTTTGGGCTTGTGTGTCTGTTGATTGCTTGCCATTATGGTTGACTCGACTTCATAAGCCTAAGAGCTCACCTCTCTTTATATTCTAAACAATTTATCTAGCATGGTTTGTGTCAGAGTAACTCATCTGCTGTCGTGGATGGTTCTGGGTTCTTGTGTGCATGTGGGTAGGTGTGCTTTTTCTTTTACAGCTCCCCACCCTATCCTCCCTCCAGAAAGATTGTCTGAATGTTTTTTCCGTATCAGAAAAAAAATCTAATGAATGCTACTGATGACAAGTTTGTTTGCAAGTTTCAAGGTAGGGGTGATTTTTTTTTTTTTTTTTTTTTTTTTAATAAAAAGGGTTGTATTCCCTCCAGGAATTCTGGTTTCTAAAATAAAGATACTTCTTTGCCATTAAATATTTTAGCAAAAAAAAAAAAAGATATTGTGTACAAGGAATAAACTTTTTGGAGCTATCTTTCCTGCAATTCTTGGAAACTTAAACCAGAAAAAGCTTCTCATGCTTTACAAATGAGGGTTTTTGTGTGATTTTTTGCTGTGCATGAGGCATAACATTCATATATAGCGTGTATGGCTATTCCACAAAGTTGAGAAACTTGCATTGTATTCTGGCTTCATTACTAACGGGAGATTTTTTTCATTCCTTTTTCTTTGTCCTTTATAGCTTTTATTGATTAAGAACACTGTGCTCTTTGTGGAGTTGTAAAATATATCTATGAGTATTCATGTTACTGCTATGTACATTTAGTCTTACACTTTATAGAAGTCTGACATGGCATGATCCAGATCTGGAATGAAGAGGCTAGAAAATCGGCTCAAAAAAACAGGCCTACTTGTGCACATGGAAATTACAGTCTGTAACCACAATTATACATAGAGTTTCTTTTCCATGTAGTTTCAAAGATTGAATTAAACTGTACTTTTCTGTGAAAATAGTTTTATATCAAAATGTAATTGTATTCCTTTAAAGTCTAATAGATGTATTTCATTAGTACTGTCTGCTGTGCTAGGCACTCTCTCGAGCATGCAGATTCTCCCCTTCCCACTTTGTAAACTTTGTAATATGGAATTTTTGATGGTACACAATAGATTAATAAAAATGTCAACTGAGGGGTGATTGAAGTAATAGTAGAGACCCATCTGCTTTCATGAATTATTCACATCCATCTCAGTAGTCACAGCTTGTCAAATTGTACCACATAATGTCAAATTATATACTATGACATAAAAAATGCCTGATTGGCTTTTGGTGAGAGGGTGTTCTGAGGCAGTCGACACTAGGCAAGCCAGCAAAGCTACCAAGGACTGGATCTGAAGCAAGCAGACAGGCAATCAAGCAGACATTCATGTTGTGCATTTTAAAGCTACTTTTATCATATTAATAATGTTTATATAATAAGGAAGTGGTTGGTGTGTAATACTGGTCATTGGGAACAACCAGCCTAGCATGGGGCACAGTGCGGCTCCGCTTGTAGCAACTGAAGTCCTTCAGGATTGCTAAAAGATATTATTTTACGTTGCAATGTTTGTAAGTGGAACTTAAAGCACGTTCTCTGAGGCTCCTTGGAAATGCAAACCAGAACTACAGTGACAACTATTCTTACCCAATATACAGCTCGTAAGAAAGGGAGCCAGCTATAAATACAGGCATCAATTAGCAAAAAGGGAAATGTGTGAAGCAGGCAGTAGGAGACCCAGGAGCATAAGGGGTTAGAATGTAAGCTGCAAACCAAAATGCTATAGGTGTTATTGTTTGGGAGTAGGATACTATCAGCTTGCAATGTGAGTTTCTTTGGTGCCTCTCCCAGTCTCAGATGTCCTGAGCACTTTTCTGGAGTAGGAATTTGACTAGGATTAGTTTGGATTACAGTAAAAACTCCTTGCAATAGAAACTACATATTTCTTAGACTCTAATTCAGTGTTGGAAGTTTCATTTTACCAGTCACAACTGAACACCACAGCTGAATACAAAGCACTGTATACACACAATCTATTAATATTTAGCTGTTCAGATTAGAAGACTTATGTTAAATGTATTGACAGCAATTCCAATAGTCCTGCAGGTAGTTAGCACCTGCAAAGCACTGAGATTTGTAGACAAATTAAAGTTAATTGTTATAGTTGCAGCTCTATAATTAGATAATATGATTTTGGCATTCTATGGTGGTAATTCTTTACATAGTAGATGCAAGAAAAACTCTAACTACATGCTAACTCTTAGTTCTGTTATATTTCGATAATTTATGATTTAACTGATGTCTGTACTCTGTGTTTAGGACAGTCAGCTACAAAATGTTGCTACTTCAGCACTGTTTTCTGTGTTGGTGTATTGGAAATGGTTAGTTGTGCTTTTATTGCAACCTAACTGAATTAGTGCAATTCTCTGTTGGCTGTTGGGCTGCAAATGTTTTCTGTAAACTCCAGGTTGTTCATAATGTGTTGCCACAGGCACTTCTGTAAAATCCTAAATTAGTTTCAGTGAACTCTGTTCAGAAGGTTGAAAATCCCACAGTAATATTTCCTAATGGGTCATTAAAACAGTCTATATTCATATGCTTATAGAAGATCAGTGCTGAAACTGTCATGCCTGATCTGTCCGAGACAGATAAGATTTTGTGAGTATGACAGACATTTCAAGAACAGAGCAAGCTTAAAGATACAGCTTTGTCCCTTTTATGTACACAAGAAACTTGGTAGTTTGGAGCAGAAATGTGAAATTTGGTATTGGTGTCATCTTGAGACAATGAGTGGGGTTTGTTTTCCCAGAGATAATCTCATCACATCTTGTAACTTTTTTTATGAGTTATAAGACACAAAGCCAGCATTTTGTACTTACTGACTCTAATTAATGAAATTCTTATTCTTCTTAACTGAAATTCACAGTCCTAGTGTTTTACACCACACAAGCTGTAATTTCTTTGCTAGTCCAGGTGTTGGCTTTAAGGACTTGTTTGAATCAAATCTCTCTGTGAAGTTCAAGTGAAATCCATTTCCCTGCTGACTGCTTGAGCCCCAGTTTCAAGGGGAAATACACTGTGCTGAAGGAGCTTTTTAAGTCTTGCTATTAGGTGTGGGAATAGTGCCTTGCGTTTGAGAATGTGTTACCAACATCTACTAGTGTTTGTGAGCTCTTCTTGGGCCATCTAGAACTGGATATCTTGGAGAGATATAGAAAGTCTTTGTTTTGTCAGACTTAAGTCAACTGCGATTGGAGTAACTGTGGTTTTGGAAACAGCAGAAAGTCCTACTCATGTATCAGCATTCTAGGTTTAGGAAGAAATTTCTGAGGGTACATTTTATTTTTGGGAATGGGTGGCCCATTTGACAAAGGAAGCTGTGGAGGGAGCAATGCTGGTGCAGTACTTACTCCCCTTGGCATGCCTTTTGCAGCTTCAGCATCCCAGGAGCTGGAGGCTTTGTGAATCATAGAATGTCAAGGGCTGGAAGGGACCTCGAGAGATCATCTAGTCCAACCCCCCTGCCAGAGCAGGATCACCTAGACCAGGTCACACAGGAACGCGTCCAGACGGGTCTTGAATATCTCGAGAGGGAGACTCCACAGCCCCCCTGGGCAGCCTGTTCCAGTGTCCATCACCCTCACTGTGAAAAAATTTTTCCTTATGTTTACATGAAACTTCCTGTGCCTCAGCTTCAACCCATTACCCCTTGTCCTATCATTGGGCATCACCGAGAAGAGCCTGGCTCCATCTTCCTGGCACTCACCCTTTATATATTTATAAAAATTGATTAAATCACCCCTTAGTCTTCTTTTCTCTAAGCTAAAAAGCCCCAGCTCCCTCAGTCTGTCCTCATAAGAGAGATGTTCCACTCCCTTAATCATCTTTGTAGCCCTGAGCTGGACCTTCTCCAGCAGTTCCATGTCCTTCTTAAACTGGGGGGCCCAGAACTGGACACAGTATTCCAGATGTGGCCTCACTAGGGCAGAGTAGAGGGGCAGGAGAACCTCTCTCAACCTACTAGCTACACCCCTTCTAATACACCCCAGGATGGCATTGGCCCTCTTGGCCACAAGAGCACACTGCTGGCTCATGGTCAGCCTCCCATCAACCAGGACCCCCAGGTCCTTTTCCCCTTCACTGCCTTCAACAGCTCAGTCCCCAACCTATACTGATACCGGGGTTGTTCTTTCCCAGGTGCAGGACTCTGCACTTGCCCTTATTGAATTTCATCAAATTTCTTCCTGCCCAACCCTCCAGCCTGTCCAGGTCTCGCTGAATGGCAGCACAGCCTGCTGGGGTGTCGGACACTCCACCCAGCTTGGTGTCATCAGCAAACTTGCTGACAGTGCTGAATCTGTGAACTCTAACCTTAACAGAAGCCTGTGGCTGATGTCCCAGCATGATGGGTGACCCATTTGAGAAAGGAAGGTGTGGAGGGAGGAAGTTTGTGCCATGCTCCCTCTTCCTTCATGGTTTATCCAAGAACACTCTGCTTTTTCAGCAAAAGTGCTGCACATGTTCTCATCTACTGATTCTGCGTTAACGTCTGTCAGAGGAATGGGATGGACAGCTGGAAGCAGAAGCATTTTTTTAATTCATAAAAAGGATTCAACAGAACTTGTTTCTCAAAATCCTAACTGTTAATACCTTCCTTCTATAGAGACAAAGCAGTTACTAACGCAGTGGATAAGTATTGTAGTGTTGCCACTTTGGAGAGGGAAATAGTTTAATGGAGCAATTTGTCAAAACCTGCAGTAACATCAGCTACTATGTTCTCCACAACCCTCTTTCTATCTGTGCACTTCACAAAAGGGCGAAGTGCAGAAGGAGTGGAACACAAGTTGTCTTACCCTACCCAAGGGCTATCTATACACCCCTTGGATAGGAGAGGCTCAGCCTTTGCTTCCTCCTAAAGGGAATGGTTTGGAAGGGAAAAAATAGAAACCAAATGTGAACAGACTTTGGCTGCCTCCTGTGCTCTGTGAGCTTTCTCACTCTGCTGATTGTCTCAAGAACAACTGTAATCCAGCTGAAATTTTTCCTGGCTCTTGCCCAATTTAACAGATGTTTAGTAATGTTTCTGGACCACTACTTATGTGCTGAACAGATTTCTGTTAATCTGAAAAATTTCTAGAGAAAAAAGACTACGTAGTGGGGTGGTGGAGAAAAAAAACAAACCAACAAACCAAACAGCACAAGCAAAATCCCCAAAACATAAAAAAGATTTTAATTCTCAGGGTCTATATATCTGGTCAGCAACAATTTAGCTGTTTCCGGAGTGACTTTCTTAATATCTCAGTACTTGAAATGCTTTTGTAGTACACTTGGCAGGCACCACTGTGCAGAAGACCATGATGTACAAAGGCACATAATTCCAAACAGTAGGCTTTATCTGTCTCAGCTGGCCCTTATATGGCCCTCCACACTGTAGTAGCTAAGCTCATCACAATCTTTTGGGTATTTGTCCTCAGCGCTTTAGTTAAACCTAGAAGTGCTATACTTTGTACTGTTCTTTAAGAATGGTCTCAAGCCTGGCTATGAACGTGACACTCTCCCATTTCTCATGTCTTCATGGGTATCTTGTAAAGATACAACGCTTCATGCAGCTGCTGACACCTTCCCTAACCATTATAAGCCAAAGAATTAAAGTACTTAGATGATACACTATCTACTTTAAAGGTGACTGTCCAGATTTTCCAGGGGTCAGACTTTCAGACCTGCTGCCCATACTGTCTCATCCAACTGCAGGTCACTATAGTGAACATTGAGGTTCCTTACTAGTTAGTGGGCAGTAATAGGCAAATTTTAGACATGAATCATCTGCTTAAAGAACATGTGAATCACACTCTCCAATGCCTATTTCTCTTCACTGGCTGTAGAAAGTCTAGATAATTATTTGGATAGACAACTCTACATCTAGGCAGACAATCTCATGCCCTACTTCATGAAAACTGCTATTGAAAGGCAATATAGGCATATCCACACTAAAAGCAAGATCCACAGAGGCTGTCAGTCACCTGAAACAAACCACAGTTGGTAGGTACTCTAAGGTATCTTTGAAGATATTTGTGTCAAAGTGATTTGTTTGAAGTCTCACACAGTACAAACACAAAGTCTGCATCTCACAAGCCTCAGGTCAAAATATTGTGTATTGATTCATCTTCCCTACCAGTCTACTGGAAATAAATAAACATTATAATTACCACAAATTCAGACACTGCATATAGAAGGTTTTTATGCTAAAAAAAAAAAAAGTCTTAATTACAGGAAGGAAGTGAAATCATGCATGCCTGTGCCCTGTGGAGCAGTCTAACAAGAAGATTTGAAGCGATCCTTGTCTTGCACTGTCCTAAGAAAACAACACCTTGAAAGCTTTCTTAAAGGTTACTCTCTTGATGAAAGGAAGCCATATGTAGGCTAATGGACACACAAATGTAGGTTTTTCTCCACTTCTCACTTTGTGTATATCATACTGTGTTTGAAATGGGGATTTTGTTGGGTTGCTACATGACTTCCCATCTGTCTTCCCCATTCAACATGCAGTCCTTCCATTTGAAGCTGGTAAACAACATTACCTCCCTTTTAACATGCAAAGGGGCAAGGAATAGCACATACCTGAGAAATAAGGGGCAAAATACTTGCATGAGATTAGGAGAAAAAGACTTTTTTTTTTTTTAAGTGTTATTTAGACACTTAGCCTTTACTTAAAGAAGAGAATAATCCTCCAAAAGTTATGGTCTTAATGAAGAACATCAAAATGTGAAGGGAGATGCAGAAATGCCTGAATTTGCTTAAAGCCTGGAACTACAGCTCTAAAAGAATAACTGTCCCATTAGCGGCCCCCTCATACTGAAGATAATGTTTTTTTCAAGGACAACACATTCTTATTTCACCATTTATCAAAGTAAGAAAGAAAAGGAATAATTTATTATTATTGAAATATTCTTGGACATTGAGGATGGGAAAGACAGAGAGATGAGACAGAACAAAGAGAGATTACCAAAGGGTGTTCCTAGTTAGGAGAGATTAATGTATTGCTGATTAAAATGTTATCAAAGAATCAAAAGGTTTTGAGCTTCCTCTGGGCTTTTCGGCACTTTTGGCTTTGGCGTGACCTTTGGCACAACCAGGGAGTGCCGGGTAGCGTGCAGCTGGTTATGAATTCATAGGCAGCACTGTATCTGTTACATGGAAATGGCAACCAATCTGTTCTCAATCTGCTCTAACAGCCCAGTCAACTTCAAGAGAAAAGAAAAACAAAACACACAAAAACCAATACCATGCCAGGGTTGGGAGGTAACATTTTCACCTTCTATAAAAGCTAGGCTGTAAAAGCTTAGAGATTGCAACAACCAGCATGTAGAGAACAAATAAATGTTTGACATATACTAAGCATGAGAATTAGCCAGACTCAAATACCTGAAGCAGTCTCAGGGCCCACAGGTGGGAGCCTGGCAGGTCCCAGGAATATACTTGTTGTGTCTGAACTGTTCCTAGAAGATGCCAGTTTTGTAATAGGAAAAAGTAGATGCATTTTCCTACATATCACATCCAGATGTAGTTCCTATCACCTGTTTATAGGAAAGGGTATGAACTTTTCCTGCTTTCATTGACAAAGCAAATACATAATAAAATACAGATACTTTATAAGCTTTTGTTGGTATTACTACTCAGTTAGTAAAATTTCCCTCAGAGAAAAAAGCCACACACACACACACTCTGACTTTCTGTGATGGTTAGTAGAAACGGAAATATTATTGAATTTTATCCCAGATTTATGCCAGTGAAAGCAGAATCAAGACATCATGTATTAGGTGCCTCATGACCAATGAGAACACATAAAACTGATCTGAAACTCATTTTATGTTGTTTTAATTCCACTGACTCTAAAAAATATTTATGTGGGTAGAAAGGAACAGTCTTCTAAAAGTGTGAGAAAACTGCTTTAACTGTGGTTTACACTACTTAAAAGTAACCATAAGTGAGTATATATATATTTTTTTTTTTCTAAAACATTCAAGAAAGAACAAGTTTAGCTTCTCTGTTCTAAAAAAATGACATTCAGTTCATTTTCCAACCTCGTCTTTTGAAATAAATTATTAAAGGTCCGTGGAAAAAATGAACAGGCATTTGGCAAAACTTGGCTTCTGACAAACTGGCAGCAGTTACTGCATTACTGAAACACATTCATAAATGCTGGCTGCTTCTTCCCTGGAGGAATGCCAGTAAAATACCCACCCTGGCGTATCCCTTTCCAGATACACCAATTTGACACTCTTAGATCTTGCTGACATATATCAAAATTCATTCTAAAGTAGGCCTCTTGTGCCACCCCAACTACCTCTAAATCAAGGCAAGTAAGACCACATCAGTCCATCTGGGTTGTATCTGTGGCTTCAGATATCAGTCAGTTATATTCAAATCTTCAGCCATGTTTATGTGATACATAAAAAGAAGTGTAAAGCAGTAAAACGTAGAGAAATTTAGCATATCCCTAATGCCTATTAGCTGAGGAGCTCAGAAGTTCTCCATAATCGGAAGAAACAACCTCGGTTCCTTAGCCTGCTAGTTTTACGTCAGTGCACTCATGTTATTCCAGTAATATTCCCATGTAAATGACATCAAAGTTAAAGCTTTTAATAAAGATGGGCAATAATGTGAATTTCCGTAAGTCTAATTCTAATCCTTTTTAAGTCTGGGACGTATCAGTAAACATGGACAGCTGTTGATCCATATAGAGTCATTCCACCCACGCTCTGAGCGAGTCAGATGTTGCGCAGCTCCCATTTGGGAGTTCAAGTTAATAGGCACAATGCCTAAGATAACAGACTTGGCTTCTCCTTCTGGCACTCCACCACATCCTGGTGTATCGCCTGCTCCCCCTGCCCTCAGGTGTCCAAACAGGTCAAGCAGGAGACTGTGTGGCATCAGACCTTCATGAAGGTTTGCATCCTTACCAAAGATTCTTTCTGCGGGACAGAATCATCTATGTTGCCATTATTGCTGATGTTGCTATTATGTTGTATTTTTTTTATTTCTTCGTTTGTTTATTCGTTATTAGCAGTGACATCTGCTCAGTGGACCCAGTAAGAATCATGGCTGTGGTGGCGTAGGCACTATAGTTAGACAAAACATTAACATGCAAATACTTACACTTCATCTTATAAAGCAACTGGGAGATGTGCACTAGAATTCTTAGGATGCATTGACATCTTGTGGACAAAAGTAATACAACGCATCAGTACCTACTGCCGGGATACATTATGGCAATAGAAACACAGTATTTGAGGACTTATGAAAGCTATGTTCAAACTATCTGGCTTGATGCTGAGAAGACTGTACTTGGAGTAGTACAGACTTCTTCTGAAGGAAAATGTTTGAATGTTCATCTAGTTCCTTTGGGTGCCTTTGCAGTCTGCAATGATTTCTGTGCTGCTGCAGCTAGACTTCTACTGGTACCTGAGATACTGTGGGTAAACTGAGTTGGACACTACTATACAAGATTGTTCCAGCAGCAACAGCAGAATACAGGTTCTCAGTGTGTAGGAAACTAAGAAGGTGCACAGTTGTGACATCTTCATAAGGGAATAAGCCAGCTAAGGCACAGATCTCAGTACATTCACTATGGAATGGCAGTATTGGTCTTTGCAACTAAGTTGTTCTACTTAGAGAAATTAGTCTGTTTCCCTGTCACTATTATTTCCTTCCTCTCATGCATTCCTTCACCCCTTCTCTGTGGAGGGTATCTCCAGGCGATGAAAAGAAACAGATTCCAATTGCTCCACAGTGGCTTTTGCAGGCCCTCACTTTAAACAATCATTTTTAAAGGCCTGTTTTGCACTAGCATGACTTATCTGATCTCATGACAAGCAAGCCAGCCTTGAGTTACCATACAGAGATAGTGGGACTTCTGGATCTCCTGCCATGACAGAACCTAGAGTAAGATTTGTTTATTTGTTTTTTGTTTGTTTGTTGTCATTGTTTATTTTTTTCAAATGAGTGATTGACAAGCTATGTCCCTGGGAAGGACTGATGAGCAGCCTACTGAGAACACTTATACAGTGTTGGCTCTTTATTTTTATTTCACTTTGCATATCTATATTAAAAGTATCTAAAACTAATAATTTGTTAACAAAATATGTCCATGAGATTAATTGCTGGACTTGTGATAAAAAAATTGGTGGGAAAAGCAGGTTGCTGACTCACTAGAGAGCCATAACAGAAACAACTTCATCGTAAGATGTACACTGAGATTGGATGCACTGAATTGTTTGTACAACAAGCAGTAGAAAAAGCTAGGTCTTGCATACCGCTTTCATTGTTAGAAAAATTCTATCTCAAAGCATTTTTATCAATAGCATTTTATCAGGGTTGTTACCAAGGCCATCCTTGTTTTAGAGATGTCATAACTAAACACGGAGACGTGGTGATTTGCCTGGAATTGTCCAAAACATTAGCATTGAAGAGAAATAACATCCATAGCGTCTCACTTCTTCTAAATGCTCTTGTGTACTCACTGTTGCTTTTCCTATGCCATGTCTTACAAAGGAAGCATATATTCTTTCTTTTGGCCCCCACCTGATGCTTCACAACCATTGCACCTAAATTTCACATAATTGCAGGGTGTCTCACTGTTAGCCTGAGTACCCATTGTCCAAGCAGAAATAATGAGTAGATCCATGATTCGGAGTAGAAGAGTGCTATTGCACCTGGGGAACATGCTAAGTGCCATTACCTAGCGTCTCAACCAAGCTTGTTGTACAATCTGAAAGTGCAAAAACATATTTATCTAAGACTTTAATGTCCTCATAACTTCCCCTCTGTCCTGTGACCTGTTTCTGTCACACCATGCAGTCAAGATGCCACCATCAGAACAGATTTGTGTACAGTCACATTCCAAATTGTTTATGTTTTTGCAAACTTTGTGTGAGTTTCAGTGAGAAACCATTTTTGGTGCTGTTTTCTTTGAGCTACTGAATTCAATCAGACATTAAAATCAAAGGAAAGCTTGTGAGCACAGTGAAGTATGGAAAGGAAGTTTCAAAGGATTGACCAGTTGAGCAAGCTACTTGGTTTTCCTGCAAATCAAACTTTCAGAATTTCCAACTCTGTAGTAGAAAACCTGTGTGGAAAATGAAACTGAACCCCAAATATAGAGTTCAGAGTAGAAATCATGTTTCTCAGTCACTGCTAGCTACCATTACTTTGTCTTTATAGTCAAAATCAACTGAAATAGCCTCCTTAAAAACTTTACTAAGAGGTTGCAGTTATTATTGTACCCAGAAAGGGGATTCAGATTCAGACAGTATTAGGGCTATCTTTATTATTGAGTGATGAAGTTTATTTTTAACATTATTAATTAGGTGGATCCTTATTAGGTGGAATTAATTACTAAACTGATAAAGTACTTTTGGGACCTGAAATTATATCTTTTCATGGTGCTATGCTGTACCAGATGGCCACAGCAGATTCCCACTGGGATGTTCTCTAGTGTGTGGAATTGATATGTTTTTAAGACATTATAGTAACTAGCCAGTATCTGGGTAGTTTCCACACAAAACCAGCAAAAGCCTACTAAAATTCTGAGTTTACTCCTGAAATGTGGCAGTGCCTCAATTACAGGCACCTTTTTTTGTTCTTGTGTGTTTGTAAAGCTTTTTAACTCTTTTTAATTCATGGTAGTTTGGTTTTGAAGTTTTTTGTAGGAGAGCTCAAGGTTTGTAAAACACCTCTAGTCCCAACCTGCCAATGCCTTGGGAAAGTAAAATCAGTTATTTAAAGCATTTTTTAATTTCAACAAACATATTTATTGAAAACACCTAATTTAGTCTCTGTTTTCTTTCACTGTCTTTTGCATCTTTCACTCTCTAACTTTTCTATTCTTTTACTCTTCTTTTGAGGGAAAAGTTCATCAGCTGGCAATATCAGCATTCTCCATGGTGTACAGAAGTTGTCCTGGGAAAATAGCAAAAGTAAGACAAAACTCTTATAGTAAGCATAGTATAACAGGACAGTTGGTCACCTTAAAAACATGGTCCATGTTCACATCTTGTGGGGGTGGGTCTGCACTCTTCGTGATTGCAAGTCCACCCAAACTTGTTGGTGTTTGGTATGTAGCTGAGCTTTCAGAAGGAATGAGGCCGATAAGACAGCACACTGCATCCATCTGCAGGGTTTCCTTCTTCTCCCAGCAACTTTGCAAAACCATAATGGCACAGGTTCATGAATATGAACTTGTAGAGCAGTAGAGGAAAGAGAACTGAATCAGTGTGCCCGCTAAGAGAATGGCAGGAACGATGCAGCCCATCCTAGCCATCTACAGTGTCAACAGCTAAATGTCATACGCACTTACAGGGAGCTTTGAATCAGCCTTAATAGATGTGGCCATTAGTGTCCCTCAGAAGGAAGTGGAATAGTTGGGCAGGGGACAAAGAATTGCCATGGGAAGTGGACGGAGCTGTGAAGGGGGTAGATTACATATGGGTGGTACAGACTGAGAGGAAGCAAGGCTTCTTTAGCTGCCCTGATCATTGAATAACTGCCTGGTTTTGCTCCCAGTCCATATAAATGATGTGAAGTTCCGTGGCCTGTGTTACTGCAGGATGTCAGAGCTGGTGATGATTCTCCCTGCTGTTAAAAGATCATAAATCGTGACTGTCTGGTCTTTTGCTGTTGTGTAGAAGACATAAGAAAACAAAACAAGGTGATCTCAGGTTGGACTAATCTTTGCTCTTAGTTCTATACTAGTGAGTTAAGACTCAGGCCCCTATATCTTTTAGAAAGTCTGTGCTGTGGATAGCTGGGTGTGGTTCCTCTGTCCCCTACCTTGCAGTGTGTCTGCAAATAAGGGATCCCCAAAAGGAAACTCAGTTCTTCAGCAAATAAATAAGAATACAACCCTGCATCGTGTTTTTGCATTGCTGGAGGCTAAGGTCTCCCTAAATTTCTGTGCTGGCCTCAAGTCTCTGCAAGGAAAGTCAGGCTACTGCTAGGGAAAAAGGCAAAGGAGTTCAGAATTAGGGTTTATTCCTGGCATTAACACAAACTCCGTATCTAACCCATATCTAACAAATCAGGTATTTGTTTCTTTGTGCCTCAACTTCCATGCCTATGAAAACAAGGTTAATAGCTCCTTACCTATTCTCAAAGTGCTTAGGGATTTAATCTACCTCTGAAGTCCTTTGAGCTCCTATGTCAGGAACCATTACAGCAATATGAAATGTTCTTGTTATTTTTCCAGGGAAATAAAAGTATCCGCTCACTCAGCCAACTGGCAAGACACTTCAGATGCTTTTGACTGTGGATATCTCTGTTTTCCAGGCTTCAGAAGGGTACATCCAACACCTGATAGCTAGGTTTGGTTTCCCGTCTCTACAATGAATGATAACTCTGTTTTTAAATGGAGACAAGGGGAAAGGGGACAGCGAAGGATAATGGCAGCAGTTTGGACTGTCTCTTTTGGCTTGGCCTCAGCCCTCTTATCTCACCTAATGGCAGAGTGAGTGCCAATGTTTATTTGGCCACTCTCATTTACCAGCTGCTCCTGTACCATGGTGTTTTTCTTCCCAGATGGCAGCACAATGTTCCATGATAAAACTGACACAAAAAACAATGCAAAATTTGTCTAAGAGAGGTTCAGCAAGCATGAGAAAAACAGCTGATATCTTTCAGAGCTAGCCAAGTTGCCTTGACCTTGATGCCAGAGTAATTATGGTCTGATTTGAACAGAGGGTAAGAAAAGAAAAGCTACTGCCAGATTTATCAGGTATGTTTCTGGAAGAGGAAAAACAAAATATTCAAACTCTTCTCCATATTTTGGCTCCGTGACAGAATCAATTGCTGCAATCTGAAAAAGCTCCCAGAAGTCCCATATATTAGCAGGTCTTGTGAACTACTACATGCTGGCTAATTAATGCCCTTCTAGATAAGTATTTTATTCAATTACACTGTGATCTCATTCAAAGGAACACTGAGATGACATAAACAGCTGTATTTTCCTGGGTTTCATCTTTCATTTGTCAATATTTATAAGTATTGAATAGAGATTTAATATTTAAATAATGTTTAAGTTAATGTTAAGTAAATATTATCTCCAAACTCCTAGTTAAATTATCACAAAAGAGATGTAATGAATTTGTTTTATTAATCTAATCTCCATGAAAGGAAGTTACTTTTCCCCTGCCAGACAGTACACAGATGTATACAATACTTTTTGTCCTGCCTTAGTATCTAATGATTTTAAAATATAATTATTTTAGAATTACACCTTCTTAGTGATCTTTAAAAAATAGTCAAAAATACTATTTCACTTAAATAATGAAACCTTTAAAATATTTCCCTTTTACATCTTGCAACAGCAAAACACTGGAATATATTTTTTCCTTGTGGATTTCCTATTTTCTTGTGTCCCATTTTCTGATCTTAAGGTCAAGTTAATCATGTTGAATTCTAAATATCTATAGATATACACATGAGGATTTATCTGCAAGACTAGGATGTTCAATTATGGTCTCTGCAGGTAAGAGGCCTCTTCTTCAGCCCAGATGCTGAGCCCTCTTACTCACCCCATGGATCTTCTATTCACCAGCTAGTCCACCTTGATGCTCACTAGCAAACAGATGCATGCACTCACATGCTCATCTGCCAGGCACCCCACACTGGTGGGTCACCCTGAATGTCAGCACTGCCTGATATCTCTGCCCAAACCTTGGGCCCCCTACTCACCCACTATTTCCCCATCAAGTCTGCGAGCAAATTACACATGTGCAACCCCACATGCACCAGGTTTGGGGAAGACACAAACACTTCTCCCTGCCCCCCTGGTGGCACCAGGCAGATGGACTGTGACTCCAGCCACCAGTGCTAATAACCTTACTCACCTCACTCATACTTGTTCCCCCAGCAGCTGGCACTGAGGTCCACACTTGCTCCAGTTGCCACAGATGAGGGGCACCTACACCCCCAGTCTGACTCCAGTTGCTGGCACCAAATCCACCCTAAGCCTGTTCACCCAGTAGCTGCCACTTAGCCCTTACAGCATGCACATACAGGCAACAGAGTGAGATTACACAGAGAGATAGTTAAGAATCACAGAATCACAGAGTGTTAGGGGTTGAAAGGGACCTTGGAGATCTTCAAGTTCAACCCCCCTGCCAGGGCAGGATCATATAAGCTACCCTACAACCTAATCTACCCTAACACAGGTCACTCAGGAACGCATCCAGGCGAGTTTTGAAAATCTCCAGAGAAGGAGACTCCACAACCTCTCTGGGCAGCCTGTTCCAGTGCTCTGTGACCCTTACTGTAAAGAAGTTCCTCCTCATGTTAAGGTGGAACCTCCTGTGCTCCCGCTTATATCCATTCCCCCTAGTCCTATCACAAGGCACGAGTGAGAAGAGGCTGTCCCTTTCCTCTTGACACTTAGCCCTCATATATTTATAAACGTTTATCAAATCCCCTCTCAGTCTTCTCTTTTCCAGACTAAAGAGCCCCAGGTGTCTCAGCCTCTCCTCATAAGGCATGTGCTCCAGTCCCTTAATCATCCTTGTAGCCCTCCATTGGAATCTCTCAAGCAGATCCCTGTCTCTCTTGAACTGGGGAGCCCAGAACTGGACACGATACTCCAGGTGAGGTCTCACCAGTGTAGAGTAGAGGGGGAGGAGAACCTCCTTCGATCTGCTGGACACGCTCCTTTTGATGCACCCCAGGATACCATTGGCCTTCTTGGCCACAAGGGCACATTGCTGCTCCATTAACTTATTGTCCACCAGGACTCGCAAGTCTTTCTCCACAAGACTGCTCTCCAGCAGATCACCTCCCAGTCTGTACTGGTGTAATTTATTATTCTTACCTAGATGCAGGACTCTACATTTATCCTTGTTAAACCTCATTTGGTTCTGCCCTGCCCAGTTCTCCAGCCTGTCCAAGTCTCTCTGGATGGCTGCACAGCTTTCAGGTGTATCTGCCAACCCTCCCAGTTTTGTGTCATCACCAAACTTGCTGAGCAGACACTCTGTCCTGTCATCAATGTCATTGATAAAGATGTTGAACAGGACCAGACCCAGCACTGATCCCTGGGGGACTCCACTGGTTACAGCTCTCCAGCTGGATTTGGCACCATTGACCACCACTCTCTGGACTCTATTGTCCAACCAGGTACTAATCCATCTTATTACCTGCTCTTCTATCCCATACTTCCCAAGCTTCTCGACAAGGATGTTAGGGGAGACTGTGTAAGTATTCATGTTATGGGAGACTGAGAAAGTATTTAATAATAGGAGAGGCCAGAATGTGGTGATCAAGTGCAGGGCTCAGTCAGACAAGTGCACTAAGCAGCAATGATTTATATGTGTCAGGCTCCTTTCATAGCCCTTTTGGCCTATCCCATCCTTCCTTCCTCCCCAGTCCCCTTTCCTAAGCATTCCTGCATGAACTTTGCATAGTCCCACAGGACCCCCTCAAATATCACAAAGTCTCATGTTCATTTACTTTCCTCCCCCTCCTTAGTTACAAAGTCCCAGTGTCTCCTTCTAACATGATGCCTGGTAGTTTCTTAATGGCCCATCAATTAATGACTGGAGAATTTTGGTCTTTGGTACTGCCTTGTTATCCCTTGTCTACAAGTTCTGTGTCTCTGTGAGTTCTTGTTATACATTTTTGCACTGAAAGGTCCTTGACTGAACAACCTTAATGAAGCAGATGCTCTCATCTTCCAAATACCTTTATGAAAGTGATTATCATTCTTTTAAAGACAGACAGAATTTCCCACATGCTGCTTTTAATTCCCTTGAAACAGAGCCATTAATAGCTGCCCTCTTCTGTTTTTAAGGGAGCAGTGAGAACCAAATAAATTGGAAGCATTAAAGTCAGAAAAGCAACTTGAGTATCATAAATAAAATACTGTGCAGTAAATGACCAATTATTCTAATGGTGACTCAAAGATTCTCACCCAATTATAAAATTGTTTAGTCCAAGCCCCTCAAATTCATGCCGTTAACATCTTCTGCTTTACAAATCAATAGCAAGGAATGCTGAAGAGGACTGCAGGAGCAGCGAGGCTGCAGAAGCAGAGCAAGATCATGCTCTACCAATTGCTGCATGGGTGCTTGTCAGGCAGCAGCTGAACAGTTCAGTGTTTTGGTCTCTGCTCATGACAGACTGAGGTTTAGTGGCTACAGACAGCACAGCTAAATGTCACAGTGCTCATGTTTGGTTCACATGTGGTGCCTGTGCTAGGCACCTCTAAGTGAAAAAACCCATGACTTTCTCATTTGTGTTAAAGAGACTGAATTTTTTCTGTGGAAACGATAGCAGTTAGACAACTTTATGTGTAGCCTAGGTTTTATGAGAATGATGGAGAAGCTTAGACGATGGGCACCAGTTCTCTTCTAGCTCTGTCTCTGCCAAAGAAAAGGCAGTTCCCACCTGATTATCACTGCCCTTCCCTCCTCAGCTCTGTCAGCTGAGCACTCCTCTGTTAAAGCACTTCCCATTACCCTCAGAACAAGTTGGCTGACGGAGCTATCCTGGTATGTGAGGGGGTCCTCAAACCAGTAATTTAGGTGATAGATCTGAGGGACAGGTAACATGCAATAGGAGATAATAATGAAGAGACTATAGAAACAGTGCTTTTTTTGCTGACACTGGAAGAAGATTGATTGTGTCAGTGTAGATTACAGGACAAGTGCAGTTATCATGATGGCAAAGAGGATGACATTATCTCAGTTGTGCTAAGGCTTCCAGCCTTGTACGGTTCAGAGGTAGGTACTGAAGAAATTGAAGCATTAGCAAAAGTTTTCAAAAGGAGCTAGGGCAACAGTTCCTGTCTTTCCAATATACCAAATGTTCCCTAGGCTTGAAAGAATTATGTGGGAAAAGTTTACTCTCTTTCAGTTTTCTTCAGTCACTTTATTTGCAAACAATGCCGGTCAAATCACAAAAATTACCATATAAGCCTCTTCAACATCCTAAACCTGAACTTTGTAAAGTTCAGCACAGATAGGTCACTGCAGAAATCACCGTTGCTGGAGTGTGGTGTCTCTAGCACTGAACCAAAAAGGTAATTCCCTTTTTAAAAGAACTGGTTCACGTTGCGGGTACTTTTTTTTACACATATAGCATTAATTTTTACTTATAAGATTTCTGTTAAGGATCTGCAAAGCCATTTTTTGCAGAACCTGACTGGAACAGTCCTAGCCTCAGTCAAGTGTGTTTCAGCACTGCCACCCAGATATGTACCACAATTATCTACCACTTCAATCACTGACACCTATGTAAAATGGTATGGATAGAAAACACTGAATATTTGCAGAAATCTGTGATTCAAGGTCAGCGATATTAAAAATAGAAAATAAAAGCTGTGAAATCCTTGGATTATCACCTAAATCTCTGTGTCACCTTATATAATAAAAAAAATGGAGTAATAAGAGAAAAAGGCTAAATTCATCAGGTAAATTATATATTTTTGTTCCATTCTGTTTTAGTGACATATAAGGTATCAGATGCCTGAATCCACCCCCCTCCACACACACCTTACACATTCTCTAGCTCTCTAGCTGTACTATTTCAAGATAATGCCGGCGTTGACTAGACTCCAGACTGAATAATTTTAGCAAAACATTGTAAGCTTTTAATCTTGCATATCTTCATCAATGGCACAAAATAAAACAATAAAAAGTCAGTAGAGTAACTGAAGTTCAGTTTCAGACTGTTAGATATATTTAACAACCTTTCCTGGCTTGCTAGCCTTGAGGAGGGGTGTTTTACCACATGATAAAATGTGCATCAGCTCCCTCTCTAAAAGCACATTCTTCTTTGGAGGGCTGACAAGGGCCACTTATCTTGTGCTATAATTCTGTCTGTGCCAGATTCATAAATGAAGTGGTATTTCACCCTAGACTAAGTGAGTGAGTTAGAGGTACTTTCCTGAAGGAAAATCAAATATCCTAAGGCAGTGAAAGAGTTAAGAAGGTCATAGGATTTGCCAAGCGTCATGATGTAATTCTTTGAGTCTACTCATCTCAGAATGACTTAAGACCCTTGACAATGTCCTTTTTCTTGAGATTCCAACAGGATCAAAGGACAGTTTCTGTAAACAATATTAAGCAGCAGCTGACTTAATGAAAACTTGGTGCTAATTCAGGAAGTCATTCTAAGTTACTGTGGATTTCCTAGATTCTAAATTCCTTCTAAGACAACTAAAAATATTTTAACTAATGTTATGGTTAGGTCACATTTATGCTTATAAAAAAAACCTCTCTGTAAAACCAGCTTCTTATTCAATTGATCTATTCATTGGAGTGCCAAAAAAACAGAGTTTTTTTCCTCCTTTCAAGACCCATTTTGAAAACTGCTTTGCAAAGGAAAAGAATCATAGCAGCTATTGTGGCTCATACAGCATCAGAATTGTCAAGCAGAAACTGACTGTAACTGGTGTGTTAAAAGTCACCTAGTAAAATAACCTTTAAAGCTGCAAAGAAAGCAAAGACTTCAGTTTCTAGACTGACAAAAGATTTATTTCACATCAACAATAACAAACACTTTTTTTTTTTTACTTAGACCTCAAATTAATCACTGTTCTTTTAAGTTCAGATATGTAACAAAGGAGATTCCCTTCTAAACAAGATTTTGTTTTCCCTTTTCCTAGAAGACCCTTACTGACTATATTGAATTAGCACAATTTGTCATAAGATGTGCTGAGGAACGGAGTTTCTATGTAGAAATAATTGTTTGTTATGTTTTTTAAACTTCTATGCTCACCCATGAATGCCCACTGTAAATTTGGTATCCAATCTCATATTTTGAAAGTAAAAGTACTGATTATGCACGCAGAAAGTTATTATAAAGACAGTTATCAATCCAGAAATATATTTGGTTATTTATCTTAGCAACACATAAGTGTTTTCTTTGTGCTAATTTTTACAACAAAGGTTGTCTTGCCTTCTTATTTCACATGAAACACTTAACTGGTCAGAGTTGCAAGTAATCTTTGCCCTGTAGAAATTTCAAAAGTCTTGAAAGGTTCCCTTAGGCCAGCTCCTGAATGTGTAATTCCCAACTCCTGGACATTTCTTTGCACACAGTGCATCCTCACAGAAATTTAATTCAGTTGTCAAGAGATCAGGATTTCCAAGTTTTGGTAGTAATTACCTTTCTGAGCCCATAGAGCAAAATGAATGAGACGCAACATCTGTTTTCTGGTTCCTTAAGTAAACTTATATTGAGTGAATTCAATCATTGATTAACTGCTCAACCCAATGAGACATCACATTTTTCAAAGTCAGAAATTATTACAATTTCCATTGAGCCTATGATCTAATTAGAACTGAGTGGAAAACAATTTTCTTGGCCAGTTAAAATGTTTGAGATTTCAAGAATTTTCCCCAAACCAAGGACCTCTGTAACAGCCTTCCCAGTGGCTAGAACCCCCAGTCTACTGTATGGAAGTTCAAACCCATCCTACTCGTAATTCAAATAAAAGAATGTGGGTTTCCCACATCTTATTGATAGCCAAACCGCTATGAGGTTAGCTTTGACTCTGCTGAGCAGTTTTGATCTGAAATGGCATCCTAGTGATGGGGACAGTTCATGACTGATGGGTCTGGGAATCAGGACTGATTTTAGGTTTGGGGATGGAGCAGTACTAATTATTGGACAAGGGAATTAAAATCACTGTGCTTATTTACTATCGGGATATGAATAGAGACTAAAGTAGATTAAACCTTTGCTGAAAAGAAGGGCTCATAACCTGTAATTTCTGAGCTGTAACTACTACATATCTGTATTTTCTAGGAAATTTTCTTTCCTAGCTCCAAGAGGGCTTTCCAGAGATGGATTTCCGTCAAGTACACCTGATACCTGGCTTAATGAAACTCCTGCCAAAACCATTCTGCTTCCATAGGATGCTGCTGCATCTCCTTGTACATGAATTTTGATCAGAGTGGATTAGAGAGGTAGAGTTGGGAGAATGTGGAAGGCTTACAGTATGGTTTGGAGGCTCAGGAATACATAGATAGGAAAGGAGTCTAATGTGGAAAGACCAGGCACTAAGAGAGATGTAAGATGTATAACAGAATATTGTGAAGGGTGAAGGATGTAGGATAGGCTGGTAAAAGGTGGGAGCAGTTTGGCATCAGAAAAACTTTGTAACCATGGCTTTGGTTGAGCATGTAAGATCTAAACTGATGATGTTGAGACAGTATTGGCAAGTACTGGGGATCTCTGGAGCGTTGATCCAGGATGGCTGGAGTTACAAAGAAGTGCTATGACATTTGAATACTACCAGTCCTGACTTGAGACAAGGGGGATATATATATGTGAATGATGCCTTCTCACTATCATCATTTTCGTTCTTAGCCTGTATTGCATGAATCCTTTCTTGACTTTATGAAAAACAAACTACAATTTTCTTTTATTATCTCATCCATTATGAGACCAAAAGCACAAATCTGTAGTGTTAAATCCTTCTGACACCTCTTAAGTGTCCTTCCTTCTTTCTTCTCATCAGATTCTTTATAATCACTGGTGCAGGCAACTGCAATTCCCCTTCTTAGGATGCCTAAGCCTGCAGTCTGCCTTTGCTGAACCCCATAGAGATGTGAGATATTTAGGTAAGACATTCCCTTGCCTCAAAATCTTTCTTCATACAAGGTGACAGTATCTTGCCATGTTAATGCTAAATAACAAGTACACAGTCACTCTCTAAAACATACTCACCTTTAGGTAAATTTATTGCTCACTTTAGAGTTTAACCTGGATTTGAATTCTGGTCTTTGCTAGTAAGCTACTGAAATACATTACAGAACCTCATGAACCCCATGCTTCAGTGCAGCCAACCAAGTCACAGAAACTGCAGAGAACAGCAACTAATTCATGCCTTTAACCTTAAACATTTATCTTCAGTCAGTTTTTCTATCTTTGTAAATTCCTCAAAATCCTGATGGGTTTATGGGTGATCTTGACCAGTGAAACATTAGTACACAAATCCTCATGGACTTCAACAAAGTCAAAACTTCATTTTACTGTTTTATTAAAATGTCAAAATCCTGGAAACTGTGACACAAATGAGATCTTGAATTTCATGCACTCCAACAAAAAATTGTTAGGCCTCAGAGTTGCCAAAATGGATTGAGAATATGAACTCTTAATACTGTGAACATAGAAGATAAATAGCCCTCCAAATGTCGCATTTCTGTAACTGTAATTCCCTAAAGAGTATCATTACTTTTGGGTGGCTGATAAAGACTTTTGAATGGCTGGAGTAGCCAGCACTGCCAAATCATTAATTGCAGAGGACAAGAACATAAGGCTGATGCACTCAGTCACTTGGGACTAATCAAGTCTCAGTGTTTTAAGAACATCAACCAGTGTAGATTAAATGAATACTACTTCCAAAAAAAGTGAATGTAAGCTTTGTTAGTCTCTGGAAAATCAGCAGACACTCAAGAAAATTTACAATCTACTTGTGTCTATGGGATTGGATGATTCAGGTCCCTGACACAGAATTTGAGACTATCAAGAATTTATCTCTAAAATATAAAAGGAAGCATGTCTAGTCACTTAGCTTGAACTTCTCAATTCCTCATTTCAGGGGAACAATTTCTAGACAAATACAGATTCCTCTGAACAACTTCACGCTCCTCCTCACAAGAATGCATCCCTTTGATAAACACCTAATGAGAAATGGGATTATAATCCTCATTTACTGAATAAAACCCCCTCACAATGAAGGCATATATGTTTAATAATTTTTCAACCTATGTTAGACAGACTAAAACTTGATCCCACTTTTTTCCCCCTTTTTTTTTGGCTTCAGAGGCAGTTGCTGAAACACAATTCTCTTGGTCTGTAAGCAAACTTTCCTGTTATTCCCAGCTTTAAGGGCTGAACTCTTTGTTGAGAACACAGTTCCACTAGCAATCCACATCATCTTCAAAATCTTGCAATCCTCTTAACTTCAGCCTTTCTAGAGTGTTCTTAGATATTGAATAAAAGTACTTTTAGAATGTTAGCGTACTTATAAATAAATCTCTAGGTAGGCACCAGTAAATTCTCCTTATTAGAACTACCCCTTTTCTTCTTTATTAGTTTCTGCTTTGCTCGAGGAACATTTAATTTGCTGTCACATCACTGACAGCACAATTATTTCTCTTACCAGCTATTGTCCATGCTATGGAATGGTCATGTTTAATATTTCTGGTTTTACTTAGCAGTAGTTAACATTGCCATGTAATAGTCCTTTCATTCTCTGCCTCATTAACACACAAAACCAAGAAATATTTTGAAAATTGCCACAAAACTATCTACTTGGAAACAGTATGGTGAAGATCAAATAAATAACTTTTTTTTAAGAAAAAAAGTGTTGCACAGGAATATCACAAAATGTATTCAAATTGCATAATATAATATAATATATTTCTTGCTTAGCCAACAATGATTCATGTCTTACGAATTTCTTCTCTATCTCCTACCTGCTTACAAAGCTGCCTTTTTTGCTCCATACTACCTGGCTCTTCATCTCATTATGAATAATACATTGCATCCCACATTATAGGAAATGTATTTACAAATGGAGTCTAACTGCATCATCAGATGTGCAGTTTGTAACTTTGCATTTTAGACTGAGCTAAATGATTGAGAGCACTTGAAAGCAACTTCCATTATTTATGTTACAGTCAGCCTGAATTTGACTCCCCTCTAAATCTGTCGATTTGAGTCAAGTACCAGGCTTTACTGTACTATTGACTTTTAAACAGTACTGTCCATTGACTTAATTGGAGAATCCTGATTAAAAATTGATGTGACAATGTGCCCTGTTGCCCTCAGTCTGCACATAAAGCCAGTACTGATGTTACATCTGCAAAGTTATAGTAATTCATATTCAACCCCTGTTCAGCTAGTTCTAGTTAAAACTGCAGCTCATGCTTTTAGAGATAATACCAACAGCAATAAGCGTATACAAAGACCTTTCCTTTTACGAGGAAGGGCTGGAAACAGATGCTGTGATCTGTATTCACTCCCTATTAAACTCTTATACTTTTACCTGTTTGAAAAAGATTTTTGATTCCAACAACCCTCACAACAACAGGAACTGGGACTCAACAAGACTACCTGCTAAGGGAGAGCTGAATCATTTATCTCTTGGTCAGTGCTGCTATGATTAAATAAACAGAGGTTGACTTGTGCAGAAGGATATAAGAACATCTGTGAAGAATATATAAGGCCCAGTACAAAACCTGTAAAGTGCTCCCTTGTAGTTTCTTGCCATGTTTGTTGAGCATGTACTTTCAGTACACATTTTCTTTCCTGCAGTGCCAATGTTTCAATTAACTGAAAGTTATAGAAAAAACACTTACTGATGCCCTCTAAATCAACAGTTTCCACAGATCTTCTTAATGTACTTTGCAGAAAACATTAATTAAAATGGGCATTAATTACTTTGTTAACTACATCTGAGATTCACGCTCACACAGCACAAATTTGGAGTTAACTACTAGCAATAACTCTGAATGTATCTCAAAAATATCGTAGTATCAAGTGTTACTGAGGAAGAAGAAATGAAAAGATATATTCTTTTGTCTTAATAAAATGTGTTAAAGAGCCAAACTAAGACCAGAAAGGGAACCAGTAAAAAGGAAAGTGACACGGATTAGTGTTGCTGGTCTAGACAGACAGAAACATAGATAGAACCATACTACATATAGCCAGACGGCCCAACACAAAGGTATCAGATAAACTTATGCAATCACCACATTTGCATCTGTATATTCTTAAAATAAATGATTTTGATCTTTATCTTTTACTGCATTTTAGATGTTGGAACTAGAACTTAGCTAGTGTTGATAAGAGAGTCCCCATGCTACAGAATACAGTAGAGAGAGTATGACACAACTATAATGTTCAATTCAGCAGAAAATGTCCTGTGAATTATAATTTTGCTTCCCCTGAACATACACGTTCCGAGTATATTGGCTTTAAGCATAAATACTTCTTGAAGCATCACTATCAAAACCCAAGACTCAGAGAATTTAATGACAAAGCATGAATTGATGGTATACACAGTATTAGTATTGACGTATACCATGGAATAAGCCTTCATATGAAATAACAATGTTTATTCTGTGTCCAGATTCCATTTTTTACAAAATGCACCATAGGATTCCCATAATTTCGAGATTTGTGCTTTCCCAGAAGGTTATTTAAAAGGACAAAGCCTTCATGCAATTCCTAGGACTCACCAAAAGAGGGCACCTAAAGCTTTCAATAAAAAGCCCAAGGAAATGTGCTGGAACTTGGATTACTTTCCCACAATATTTTAGAACTCTTCTCCCACTTTACAACATACTAAGCAGAAATATAAAGTCTGCCACTAGACAATGAGATACAACACGCAGAATGTATATAGTTACTTTTAAGGGAAAACAACATTTCAAAATATTCACATATCTACATTATTTATAGATTGTGCCACCAGAAATGAAAATCGTGATCGCCTCCTTTGCCCTCCTTTACAATGTCCTGCAAGAATTCCTTTTTTGAATGAGATAATTTGTTTTAGAAGACTTTCCTAACTTGACATTAGAATCAACAATGTTTACAGACTCTAAATAATGCATTTAAATAATTCCAGTGACTTTATTACTGAAAAGATATCCAAAAATCCTAACTAATTCTTGCTGTCAAGTTCATACTTTTATGTAGCTCCATTAACTTTCAAAGATTATCTCCTGATATTCATTGTCAGTAATTAAATCAAAATCAAGTCTGCAGAAAGGTGTACAATTTAAGACATCTGGAATACTTCTTTAGAGCAGTCACAGCTGGCTTGGCCTAGTGTATCTAGCAGCTGAAAGGAACAAATAGTCTGTCTACTATAAGCAGTTTGGCTATTTGCCTCTAGTTGAATCTTAGGCAATTTATTGCATGATGCAGCACCTCTATTTCCTTGTCTGCAAAATGGGCCTCATTTTAGATTTTTTTTTTTTTTTTTTAATACTTAAGCAGAAAGCCTGTATGAGAGAAACCCCAATCATACAAAATTCTTTGTTACTGTGAATCTCCCAAATTTATGTCCTTAACAAAGTTAAATTTCCCCACTGGAAATTTGTGCTATCTTTTACATATTCTTGTAAGGACTGGAAACAGTATTTTCCTTTTCCAGGAGGGAAAATATTACTATTAAAATAAGCAGCAGGTTCTGGTCATATGTCCAGCACTACCCCGGAATTTAACTAGGAGTCTCTACCTACACTTCTGAACTGCAGAAATGGCTCAACCTTTCTTAAGTCTCCAGTTCACTTAAAATTTGACCTCCAGGCCTTGAATTCCAGCCTTCTAGAATACCTGACAAGCAAGCAAAAGCAAAGGCTTATCCACTCCATGTTGTGCCATAAAGATACAAAAGGTTGTCAGGAGTCAAACACTGAATGGGAGTGTTTCCTGGTCAGGCTGTGTGGATGCACGAGCAGTTCCAGAATCCGAACTTCAAACACCATTATTTCACTGGTTGCTTCAAGCCCAAATGCCCCAATCTTATACATATGATCCATGCTCCAGTCTTCACTTTGGACACATCTAATTTTATGCCCATTCACAGATACTTTGTTGTTTGCTTGTTCAAGGCCAAATACAAATCACAAAATGGGCTTTTATGAACAGATTCTTAAAGATGCTGGTGACAATCAAGAGGTCATTATTTATTCTCCCACCCTGGCACATAAATCAGCAAAACTAACCACTTGCTACCCTTATCAACACCCTGGCATGTCTAGTTAGGACCATCAGTATCTGCACCTTGCAATTTATCTGTGTGAATACAACACAGAAAATAATGTAAAGCATAGAACATGAAGTAGGAGCAAATATACAGTTTATGAAAACTGCAATAAAATTCACCAGAAGTAATTGGTGGCAGGAGACAGAAAAGATGTCTGAGGATGATAGCTGTGCAGACTTCTTCCTAGCAGAGAAGAGTGGACCATCTGGAGTCAGCTGTGCTATCTAACTGCAGTTAGTGCTGCTGTGGAGTTACGCTTAAAACACGATGGGCTGTGTGATGTGCCCACAAATTTTAGCTTGCTTGCAAACAGAAAGTAAATTCTAGAGCTGTGCATCTTTCCTTTGCACAGAGATAGCAAACGGCTTGCTTCAGAGAAGGAATTAGGTACAGGCACTTGAACAGACCTTTCTTGAGTCAGATTCCAAACTTTGATTAGATTCAATAATTGCCTTGTGAAAGTCGTGCCTTTGATGAATTTCAGCAATTATTTTTTTCTACCTGCCTGTCTACACTATATATTTTCCTATTATATAAGAATACAAACGTTTAAATTCCTTTAAGCCATAAAGAAAATTTGTTTGAAGTGCAACAGTTTTATTTGCAGCAATGTATAATAGCAAATACTACCAAAGTACAAGAGTATATTATACTTTTCATATTGATATAGCCATTAACAATGCTAATTTTCATTTTGTAGAAATCCTGAAATGTAAGTAGCTTTTTGCTAAATCTGGTCTATTTGAAGAATGGAAAGGTATATGGTTATCTTTGCCAGACATGTTTATTTCAGATGCAAAAAATGCAAATAGTCTAATTCCCAGAAAAAGAATGAAATTAAAAAGAAACAAAGATTTTATTTTCCACTTGCCTTGAAAATATATATATGTGTGTGTGTATATATATATTAGAAAACAGATGTAAGGTAAATAATAAACTGTAACTTTAGTGTAGCTTTTTAAATCTCTCACAATTTGCTTCTTAAATTGGCTTCCTATGCCTATCTTAAGAGTAACAAAAAATAGTCTTCCAACTGTAAAGATGTGAAATTTAATCCTCAATTAATGACTGTATACATTTTCTGTTCTTTAGAAAGTGATGAGTGTTGATGTACTCCATGACAGGAAACGCAGAAAAGAAAATATTTTTGGCCTTCTTAAATAATACCCCTTATTGAACCAGAGTTATTGTCCCCTAAAATACCGTGCAAGAACTGCAAAAAGACCATAAAGAGCTGTCTGGAAGATATGTGATTAGAAAAGGGGGAGTAAGAGTCCAATTGCTTTTGACATCTAGAATTTCACCTTTCTTGGGCATTTTTACTCCTATTCTTTTTCTGTATCTTAAGGGCTTGTCTGCTGGACATTGTTGTATGGGTTTTACTTTATTTTTTAAAAAAGTAGTTCAAGAAAAAAATGCAGGTATTTCCTAAAGTTGCAATTATAGTTTTGCTTTGTTACCTTTGTAGCTCAGGTGGATTATACAGTTGCGTTCAGTAAAAGAAGATTTGAGTGTAGGAAAATGTGGAAATAGGTATATTGAGAATAAAATATTTTGTCACTGCTGCTTTTAATACATTCAGAATAAAATATCCTGTTATTACTGCTTATACAACTCCTGTTTAACAAGCCATCACTTTTGTAGGGCCAGTGCACTTTGCAGGTAACCGACTACGCCATGCACAGGCAATTCACACACTGAAAGTTGGGCTACCACATTGGCTACAGTCTTGACCATCTAATTTTTCAGCTCCTGGAATAAACAGAACTTTTTAATTCATTTTACCTGAGACCTAGACTATGTGCATAGACCTAAATGGAGCAGAACAGAGGGAGGAGCGTAGGAGGGCTGCAGGGAATGTATGCCTTTCAACAGTGCCAGGGAGTGCATATATAGTGGTACAACATGCTCAAACATATGGGCCTACATTTGGATGCATCTGTTTTGGGTGCCCGAGCTGAGAGACCTAGAGAGCTGAAACTTCAGCAGACCTTAGGAACTAGCCTCTGAAAAGTAGGCCTTCTTACGCTGTCTCAACTTTTGCTTATAAAAGTAGACAGTAATAATCACAGGTCAGGTTTGAAAATATAGACTGGAGAATATGCTCCACTCTGGACTTAGAGAAATAAAGGAGTCGAAAATCAGGGGTCAGAATTCTAATTTTTCTTTGAATCTGACCCAAAACCTGAAAAAAACCCCAACCCTTACTAACTGGAAGAACTGAACTTCAAAGGTTTAATCTGGCTTTGGTTTGTACAACTGCAGATGACTGCCCTTACACAGCAAGGGACAGATCTAGAGGAATTTAGGATGTCTTTCTTTGCTAGTTTTCATTACCTCTTACAAAATGCTCAAGATGAAAACTTCCTCCCTTGCAAGCCATTGCAGATGTTAATCAAACCAGTGTATAAATCACAATAAAACTAGACTACAATTCTAGAAAAAGATATGTATGATCCTGAGTAGCTGTCTGAATGCCTTTCTAGCACAGCCCCATTCAATAGCTCAATATAAAAGTGTTCTAGATTTTTCCTTAGAGATGTGTGTTCAATATAAATTAGTTCGCTATGAAAAATAAAATGACAGCTTTAGCTAGATTGGAGATTTTTTTTCCACAGATTCAGTTCTTTGATCAAAAACTACAGTAGATTGAAGTTTTGCTATTGTCAACATATTGTACATACACAGCGTGTTTATTTTTGTGCACTTTTAATGTATTTAACCTTAATGTCTGCTTCTTTAAAGCAGAGAAACTGTGGCTCAGCATCTTGAATTGTCAAAGCAACCTATTGCAGATTTCTTTATATAGATGAAAAGAATCGTCCAGATGATGAATGCTATTCACAAAGTGATTGCTGCCGCAGTCATATCATGTCTGAAAGTACACATGGCTGTGTAAATAGAAACTACTGAAACTTGTACTGACATGTAAAACTTTTTCTACGGCATACGAACCTTTGTGTCACCTAAGGAGATTCAGCTGGAGCTCTTACTAAAAATGCAAGTGGTTTTATTTGCTTTTTTAAATTGTTTTTTAATATCACTTTGTTGAATGGGCCAAAAGTGAGATACTTCTCTGCCCCCCTGAGACCCTCAAGTTTAACATTAGAAGAAGTTTTGTGACAGTCTAGTAAACCTTTAATGAGATTTCTTTTTGTGACAGACAGATGTAAATGCATCCCTCTAATCCTATCCTTTCAGGTCTTTGTCTGCAGATGAATGTTAATAATTAGTAGTTGTGTTCCCCCCCCCCCCCTTCCTTCACAAAATTGTATTCTTCATAAATTCATCGTCTTTTTTTTTTTTTGTTGTTTTCTCAAAGTACCAGCAGCCCTGACAGCCTCCCTTTGTTCTTATGTTTATAAATAATTTATAATGTAGAAATATCTCTTCTTAGTCTTAAAAAATAAACTAATGGTTGAACATAACATACTGCCAGGAGCAGATCTACCACTAGCTTTAGAAAAAAAAAAAATATATAAGGAAAGGAAAAAAGCTTCATGCTTAACAAAGAGAGGAGGAAGAAACATCACATGGAAATCCATTTATCTTAGTGAATGCTGATTTTTGTTTGCAGATGCTAAATGCATCTGAGCTACCCTCTTCTTACACTCTGTTTCTGCTTCTTTTCCAGACTATGCACCTCAATTTACTCCATAAAAAATAAGGCTTCTTTTAAATGTTCTGAATACACAAAGGGCTATAGCATGGACTGAATTATCAGCATAAATGTGTTTATACTGGTGTAGGTAATTCCCTTGAGGAGTATACCAGGCCTTACACTGAACTGACACTTCATTGATGATTGCTGTACATGTTGTAGATGTACTGCTAAAGAAAATCATGTAAACTGCATATGGACCAGCTGTTGGTGTTGGGATTCTTTCACGGGAATTCTGAACGCTGTACTGCAGTGGCAGACACTTTGTCATGAACAGTTGCACAGGCAACCTCAAAATACAGAGAACAAGCACTCAAATTAGAATTGAAGTACGTTGAGTTTCAACACCTACTGAACACTGAGGAGTGATCCAATTTCCACGTGTATATGGATCTTTATTATTGTTTCATGCAGTCACATCAGGAGCAGCATGCACATAAATGACTGGAATTACTGTTAATTAAGGTAACTACAACTGAAGTTGATATTATGTTATCCAGATAAGTCTTACAGAGAAATCTTTATTTTGCTGTAGGTTAGCATATGTCAAAGGAGACAGCTTAAAAGTCACTACGCCATATACTCAAAATATATTCAGGTCTTTTTAAATAACAGTCCTACCATGCAATTTAGATAGGGATCTTGGCATTACTTCACATCACATGCTAGAATTTTTTAACCAAAGATGAGCTACTATATTATCTCCTGTCTGAAAAGGCTCCCTATAGCAGTGACTTCAGTGCTTCATGGCTTACTACCAAACTGCTACATCACAGCTTTCATGTACGCAGCATAACTCCAACAAAGACTCCATAATTACACACAAGCAAGTAATTTGGGTGCTCCTTTGTTTTACAGGAAGTGAGTGTAGCTCTATTTTAGCATACTCTATTTTAATTTCCCCATCAGGTGCTAATCCAATCGTCCTCTGTGACGACATATAGTATTCACCCACTCTTCAAGCATATTATCACGAGTAACTGCGCTTGAATGAAAAGCACTATATAATCTAGGGATAGAAAGTGAATGGAAAAAGAATACCTTACCCAAGGACCACATACAGTAGAAGATGGGGAAAGCAGGCCGATATGCAATACTGATGTAGGAATAATTTTGACCTGCAGGGTTTAGCTTTGGACCTAGTAACTTAAAAGAGGGTTGAAGCCAAGAGTTTAGTTTGGTTTTTTTTTCAAGAACCAGACCAGCTGCCCTTTGTAAATTTTTCATTCGTGCTTTTGGCTGGTTTTGGACTTTGGAGGATGGAATGAGTTTTGGCCAGAAAGAATATTCATGCAATATCTTTTGAAATAACTGTTAAGGAGCTTTCTGAATAAAAGAAGACATTGTTCCTAACAGCTCAGAGATGAATCTGCTTGCACAAAAACAGCTTGGAAAGAGGAAGTTTAAGTCTCTGTCAGGTGTCCAAGATCTATCTGAACCCCCTTTTTAGGGGTTTGATCTTCTAATCCTCTACCCTTTCTCATCCTTTGCCTTTAATACCACATAACAGGATTCTGAGCTTCTGTTAAAATACATTTTGTGTTAGTCTGTGAATCTCTGCTGCCTCTACCTCTTACAGGGTGTGATGCAAGGATTAGATGTTTTTCAGGAAGTGTATATTCAGAACAGAATCCTGCTTGAAAATCCCTGGGTGCACACTTTGTAAAGAAAGCGGGAAGACAGACCTAAAATAGAGCATGCATCAGGACCAGAATTTCATCCAAAGGTAGTAGGCTTGTGGGGAGACATTTGAAAGCTCAATGCAGTCTTTTAAAGGAAACCTTTCTGGTTCCTGAGGTCTGCTCAGGATCAAGAGAGAAAGTAGTGTTTTGGGAAGGGAGGATGAGGTTGAAGGGAATGAAACATTTGGTTGGAAAGAAGAGGAAAACAGAGAAGCATGGAGGAGTATGACACAGGTATAAAAGTATGTCAGACAAACATTTGACAAAGGTACCTTCATATTTTCAATACGGTGATGCTAGCACAGAAGTTAACACTTAAATGCTTTCACATTTAGCTGAAAGGGATCTTCAGCCCTATTTATTGCATCTTCACAAAGAAATGCTTGTCTAATGATGCTGACATTATTTTTCAAATTTTCACTAAACATCTTTCATGACTATGTAATACACTGTAGTTACAACATTACTTTCTCTTGCTTCAATTATTCCCCTATTCTGCTCTGTTACACAGGTAAAACCATTTCTAAATACATTCACAATTAATATTCCACTCCAAACTTTACCTTGAATAAATACCCAAAAACATAATGCCTAGCAAAAAGATCAGGATCCAAACATCTGTCCAGATCTCCCTTTTTTTGTCAGATTAAAAAATGGACTAATCAAAACTTCAGCTGTAACACTCCTGATTTTTGTTAGTTTCAATACCTTGATCAAAAATTTTTCAACTGAGACCCTTTGCTGCCTGTAACAATGCACCTTTCTAGCACAGAAGCTCTCTGGATGCCTGGTGTTATTAAGAAAATACAGTATACAAAAGCTTTAAGCTTTAAACCATACAGCATGATTATTATGGTAGCAAGAGGTGTCAGGTGGAGACAAAGACACACAGATAGAATTGGTCTGAGGTGCATCATCAGAAAATAAGAGTGATGTGATCACAGTACTTATAGCATATACAGCAGCTGTACAACTCTACATGGCAGCTTCCATCATACCCTCCATATTTGAAAAAAAAAGAAAAGAAAAGAAAATATTCCGAGTAAATGATGGTTGAACAGAGAACAAATTGTAGTATATGACAAGACACTTTTTTTTTTTTTAATATATAAATCAGGAGCACTTATGAATTGATATTAATTAAAATAATGTATTTGCTTTCTTTTGACAGTTATGTCAGCCTCATTAAAAACTGAGTGCTAAATCTTCATTAGATTTTTCAATATTAAAATACTTCCATGAAATATAAATTAACATTTAACTTGTTGCTGGTGATAGTAAGAAAAAGGAGGGGGGAAAACCACTGGGATGAAATCCTGACCCAGTTACATCAGTGAGGCTGGTGCTTCTGAATTCAGTGGGGCCCAAATAAATCCTCCCTGTTGGCAACAAGAGGCAAGAGCCTTAAGCCTGATGCAGAATCAGGTCTCAGGAAGTATTCTGTTTCAGTCTATATTCCAGACTTGCGTGATGATGGTTAAAAATTCAAGTATCTTTGGTGACATAGGTGAAACCTATGACCCAAGGAGAGTAAAAAAGTTTAGATTCCTGGGTAGCTTTGGTGTTTTAGGAAACCTTATGGTGTGCCTTGAATTTGAACAATTCTAACTCATGAAAAGACACAGTGGCATTCTCTCTAGAACGATGCAAAATCTACTGTTCAGTAGATGAATCCTGCAAAGCAAGCAAGTAGTTCATATGTGCACACTGTAATTTATACCAGACAGCAGACTGTCACTGTTAATGCATCTGGAGAGACGTACCCTGTCTGATGTATACGACAGAGCACCAAGCAGTGAGAAAGGGTGTTTCAGAGCTCCATGTCGTGAATCTCCCCAGGTCTCAGCTCACTACGCAGCTTGTGCGAGATTTCCCAGCGGCCATGAAGTTTAGGAAGATGGATAGATCAGGAAGGGAGAGAAGCTGAGCAGCTGTAATCCAGCTGAAGGAAACTACCATAATGTGCATATTCAGTCATAGCTGTGATCAGTGACCCTCTCACTTCTGCAGGAGCTGCAGTCTTGAATCAGAGCAAACCTACCTGGGACGGCTGGAAAGCTAAGCAGGAATCCTTTGAAAGGGCCTAGTTGCCTTTCCAATGCACTGCGCTAGCTGGAGGAGCTTGTAAGCTGTGTTTCAAAGAGAAAGGAGATGTTGTAATTATGCTTTATCTGCCTGTAGCTTGTTTGGAAGTGGGAAGAGCTGACTCTCTACTCCCTGGGCTTCTGCAGCCACAAGGTGGTGGTATGGTGTCACTTTTTTTTAAACAACAAAAAGAGGTTTTGTTTAATGAGCTTGAACTCACAAGCCTGCTCATCTAGTGAACTGTGACTTTTCAAATACCAACCTATTAATGTCAAAGGCAATACTGAAGGGAACAGTTCTGTTTGATTTAAAAAATACAGACAATGTGAAGTCCACTATGCTCTAATATCTATCACCTATGGGGCTCCATTCATGCCTAATGCTTTATTCAAGCTAAGACCTAGTTTTTATATATCAGATTAATACATATCTACAGCTTTGCACCTTTCTGTTTTGATTTTTTTATTATCAGGGCTCACCGGGGCCATTTTCATTCCCTTACTATAGCATCTGCAAGCAGGTGGATTAGAGATAACTCTCATTGTGCTTTGTTTTCTCCTGACACTGTCATTAATCATTCCTTAAGCCACACTTCAACTTATAGTAATCAGGACTGGCTGTTCCCGAGCTGCACAAGAATTGCCTTTCACAATGTAATGTGAAATTGGAAGCGAATGGCTGAAGCCAGACGCTTCTTCTGCATTCCCCATCTATCTCATCATTTAGGTATTTATCCATCTCAGGCTTGTACAGGGAGCATCTCTCTCCTTCCCATGAGGACACAGATTGCAACAGAGGATCAGATTTGTTACCCAGGCTTTGGGCTTTGATTGTCCTCTTATAAGTTCGGGATTAAAGTGAAATTTCCCACAGGGCTATGCAGGATTTGCTAGCATTTAACTGTTTAACCTGGCTGTTTGTGAATGAGAATCCTGTGGTCAACTATTCCATAGAGAATATTATGGTAAGCCAGCTCTGAATGGCAGACATTTCAGTAAATTCCTGTAAAGACTGCTACAGTTGATTCCAATTAAGTTCATACCTGATAACAATTGTTTTCTTGTACATGATGAACGGTAATCTTATGATAAAAAACAATTGTCTGGTCTCTTGTGAAATACTCATGTCAGCTGCAGAATAAACACAGACCTTCCAAAAGTTGCAGTTGTCTGTTCCTGCTTTTAGAATCACCATGCACTAATTTGTCTTGAACTAGGTCATATCTCTCACTATGTAGAAGAGCTGTATTCCCTTCCATCTCACCCAATTTTAGTAATAAGGATAAGCTAATAATATCTGTAGTAGCGTGGCAGTGGAATGGACAAACATTTTAAACAAACCGCACTTGATGTATTAATAAAGACAAATTGATGGTTCTGGAAAGCATGCTGTTAAATATGTAGCCAAAACAGATGTATTTTTCCTGGCATTTGATATGATTCTTGCACAAAGGAAAGTACCTATAATGTGCTATTCTCTACAAAACTGAAAGCAAGGGGGGAAATTTTCAGTCCATATTATCTATCTTTTAGTCTTAGCTTTAGAGCCATTTAAGGAAAAAAGGTTTTAAAACAAGTCAAAATCATTTTGTTATCTAGTTTAAAAAGACTGTATGCTCAACCACTGTATATATATTCTATTTAATGTGGATGTGTTTTTAAAATGCCTAGGAGGATAGTGCTCATTTCATGTGCTTCTCCAAGAGAGACATAACACCCAAGCAACTGAAGTACATAATTTAACAAAACATTTTAGCTTGCAGTGAAATCAGTTCCCTTGGAGGGAATGGACTGAATCATTAAACTCAATTTTAACCCCACTCCCTAAGAAATCTTTACATCTTATTCAAAAGTTTGCTTTTCATTTCTTCTTTGTTAGCTAAAAATGTGCTGAATTTCCAAAATAGGCTTTCCTAGGATTTAGTTTTTGGGAAGAAAAAAAAAACAAACCAGAAAGATTTTTATTTCTCCTTTTAAAAACAAAGAATCCCAGAGACCTCAAGGGATAGATTGACAGATATTATCAGTTACATAACTATAAATTCTAATGCAGACTGGAATTAACAAATATATAAGACATATAAATTCCTTTTTTGTGTTCACTGTTCAACTATTCTGCACTATGAACCTGTAGTTATGACATTGATCTTGTGCTAACCAGTGTCTCAGTGGAAAGGAACAGTGTTTGGTTGTATAACGGTACCTGTGAAAGCCTCACTGGCTGAGTGCAAATTACTAAATATCTTTACCATCGTTTAGTGCTTCTCTCGCAGCATTAAATGATTACTGAAAAGGCATAAGCAATCCTTTCTATTTATTTGAAATATCCTCTAGATTCACATGAGTAATTTTCAGCTGTGTATAATGCTCTCAAAGTAACCTCTTCATTTCCATTGTTTTAGTGTGAAATCATTTCCTCAGGAGATAATTAGAGTTGCTCCATTTATTACATTAAATGATTAGCATGCACTTGAAATGATTCAGTATATTTTCCTTTATTGCTGATGACTCTTAAATATGGGCCTACATTTTTAATGGATAAATTAAGATTATCTTGACGTTTTGTGGCTGCCTCAGCAGCAAAATAAAACTTTCTTTTACAAATACACACACAGGTGTGTGTTGAACAATGCAGGTTAGCTGAAGGGCTCCTATTCACCTGAATGTCCCACTTTGTTCAGTTTAAAGACCAGTAACAATGTTTGAAGGTAAAATGAGGGTTTAAATCTACCAAAACTGCTATTGCTTTTGTTGCGTGTGTAGTTTACTGACTATTCCTGAGTGTCATAGGATCATGACTCCGAGATGCTGGGAATCTTGGCATCTCAGTTGAAGCATCTACTTCCTCTGAACAACCAGCATCTTCTTCCAAATGTATATAACATTATTTCTTACAGTGGCTGACTTGCACTTTTATCACAGTACACAAGTTAATCTGAATGAAGAATACAAGAGGTTTTCTGTTTACTAATGAGTGAGTTATCATCCACTAGTTTATAAAAATTAATTGCCCTAGAATTGGTGAAAACCTATCTGAATTAATACTCCTTATTAAAACTGAGTAAGATTTAATGTCTAGCTAGTGCCACAGCTTCAAGACTTCTAAGACTGGAAGAACCTGCAGAGCAAAATGGATCAGCTGCAGGCCTGAGGTGTGAGCAGCTTTTTGTGTAACTAACATCATGACAAGGACTCCCACAGCAGATGCCAAGACTGACCTGGAAGTGGTGGATACCAACTGTGATGGAAGTCAGCAGAATTAAAAGGGCTCCATTTTCCCAAGACTGTGCCATGTCATTCCCAAAAGAACACCAAGGAGATATTTAACTGGATTTGAAAGCTTGGTCCAGGGAGTTAAATAACCTACAGCACTCGAAATACATTAGTGGATGTGAAACTGATGTCATTATTAAAGGATACGTTCCCTTGTGATGTGATACATTCACCTATCCCCCATTTCTCAGATTTCACTATGGCCCCAAGACTCCTTATCCATCCAGTCAATTTAAATTCAAGGGGTTTTTTTGTATTTAGTATCTAAAAAATGTAATTTATTAGATATTTTAATGGTAATTAGTATTTTTTATTCTCTCAGAGAGCTTTTATTCAAGTATGTACTTTTTGAACAGGATATCTACTAGTTATGTGAGTCCAGAGAATGCATCTCATGTTTTATCCGGAAAGCCTGTTTGTTTGTGGTTTCAGTGAGAAAACTCATACATAGTCAAAAGAATATGCAAACCATGACTTTACAGAATATGAAAGAGAAGACATATTGAAAAATATTTAAACCCCCAATATTATAAACACCTTCATAAGTGTGTAATGCAGTATTAAAAAACACTTTCATAAAACCGTATCTTAGATCAGAAAATATTATTCTAAATGAAGTGCTCATTAGTAGAGACAATGTGTATTTTTTGCCTTACTCACTAATAAAGCATAAACCCTAATTCTTTCTGCTGGCCTATTTTCCAAGGAAAAAACACTTCAGATATTTCTGGCATTTAAAACAAATTACTCTAAGTAAAAGAAATATTCCTTCATCAATTCACAAGCATTGGTCATGTTGCATGAACAGGAAACAGCCATGTATTTGGGATACTAGATCTCACTGAATTCAATAAACTGTACCCTAATATACAATGTTACTGCAATTCCATGTAGTCCTGCTGCATGGAAACAGCAACAGCACACATGGCTTTTGCATCTCCACTCCACGTGCTTGGGAACAAATACATTTCCTCATTTTGTTTCTTGGCTGATCCCCACTTGAGTGAGATCCTTACCTGTGTCTAAGCAGAACCCTTGACTGCAGTGTGGTCATATGGGAAAGATTTCCTAAATTTAACTTTAAAAATCTAGGAAAATACTTAATTAGGTTGTTCTCTGGACAAAGGCAAGAGGAGTGTGGATACCAGCTAGAATTAAGTCCAAACAGAGAAAGGACCCATGTTCCAAAATGAGAATGGAGGAAACTCAGCCCCATTTGGCCAAACTCTTACAGCACTTGAGTGTGTCCCACCAGTAACAAACTCCAAATGTAAACTAGAGCTTTGATGAATTGGGACTCAGAGATTGCTTAATTAAAGTCATAAATGTGACACTTCTTTCTCCTTCAGTGATACTGGATCAGAACCATCATAACTAGAGATGAAAGTCTGCTGATCTTATTAACAGCAAGTAATCCCATTTACTAGCCCCAGGACTAGTATATGATGTAGGCACATTTATCCTTAAAAACTTACTTGAACAATATAAAAGCACACCATTAAATAATAGCACTACTATAGGCATATTATACGAAAAGTGCCATAATGTTGTTTGTATATGACAGGCATTTTCAGTATAAGAATGCTGAAATTCTACACTGATGTCATTAAAGCATAAATGACACACTACCAAAAGATGGAGGTACTAATGTATGGCGGTTAAAACTACTCTTCTTTCTAAGTTTTAGAGTATTTTTAATAGCTTGAAAGCATATTTTTAATAGATGAAGTTATAACAATACCAACAGCAGTGGCGTGAAAGGTTACAATGGATGAACACCATCTCTCTCAAACATTTATTGCATTTAAGTAAAAATACCTGATAGAGAGCATTTCTATTATTCACAAGAAATCATGCAATATAATGGTTCCTAGCACTCCTTTTGTAATAGCTTATTTAAATACTCGGGGCTGCAATTCAGATTCCCACTTTGTTCAGACTTAACAGAAATACTTCTTACAATTGATCACGTTTTTATTCTTTATTGTATTCTAAATAGCCTCTGATTTTTCAGAACCCAAGACTAAAAATTAGGTTTGCAGAAGTGAAAAGTACAGTCTTGAAAAAAACCCTATACACTTTTCACAACTGAGGAACAGCAACTACAAAACTGAACAAAAAAAAAATCTATGCTATGAATCATATTGTTTACCAAACTGCTTTAAGGAATTATTCCTTAAGTCTAAATGGAGCTTGATGGGGCTTTTCTAAACCCCTAAAATCTGAAGTGACCTGAAGGTATATAGAAAACTTGACTTTGGATTTCTTCTATTTGCAACATTTTCTTAAGTGCTTCCAGCTCAGACTACAGTAGTTACACAAAATTAAGAAACCCAGTCTGATAAGGAGTTATTAAAATTCTATTCATCATCTTAAGTTTATTTATTGTCAAAAAAATTAATTTAAATGAGGAATTAGAAATAAGATCTTAATTTATTATGAGGGTTGGTATCAATGGCTTATATATACAATGTTACCAACTTTTCTCAAATTATTTAAGAACTTTTTATGTATTTATTCTGAGTCCGGGATAATCTCTCAGTTGATGTAAAAGTACAAAGTCAACAGGGCTGATGACTCACATCAGTTGAAGATAAAACCCTTTTTTCAGAATAAAATGGTGATAGTTATTTTCATTTCAGAAGAACTGAACTTCTCTCTAAAGAGCAAATAGAAGTGATAATGTATAAGCAAAGAAGCAAAAATATATTTTAATTAAATCCCTGTAAATTTACATTCAAACAGTGAGAGTGGAAGATACGACTGGACTTAAGTTGGATCTGCTCTTTTCTCTACCGCATTTTGTCAAGGTAAAATGGCATACTTAGGTAGAATTACTTATTTTAAGAAAAAAACCCTAAAAAATAACTAAAATAAACAGCACTATGCTACAATGACAGACTAATAGATTCAGTACTGAAATTAACCACTGAATCACATAAAATCATACATAGGGCTTTTTTCACAAAGATTGATATTTGCCTGAGTATAAGAACCTTCGGAGCATTACCATGAATAAATAAGGGCATACACAATTTTTGAAGTGTGCATTAGCTAAATGATAAGCAGAAGCAGCTCTGTCAGGGGCATATAAACTCTCTCACTTCAAAAAAAAAATGCCCCTTCTCCTAACTTCCAGCTCATTCCAAAATGGTTTTATATGATAAACTTCATACGGCAGAAGTATTATCAGACTACGTGGGATTCTTAGAGCAGTCAACAGTGCTCTTTTTAATATCATTCCCATTTGCATTTTAAATAACCAAATGGTTTTCAGGCATTTAATAGAAAAACATTTTTTCAAATGAATACCAAGAGACATTTGTAAATAGCAGCACAAATTGCTCCTAGGCTATAAACCTGAGTGCCAAGTTTCACTCCAGTATGAATACAGACAAGTGTTAAAAGTCTGAAAAATGGATTCCTTAATGGATATACTGGCAGACCTGTAAGTGTAATAGAGCTAGCATGTGCCACTTTAATAAAGATATCATATTTCATCTCCTAGATTACGCATAGCTTTTCTATTCTAAATAAAAAGATTAGAACTAGAAATATTTTCCCTGCACATCATATTTAAAAATGTACAAGGGAATGTCATCCAACAATTTGTAAGCATTTAAATTATTTCCTTGAAAACAATAAAAAGTAATCCCTAAAGATATGGTAAATATACAGTTCTTTTATTGAACAAACAAAAATAGATTATGCATTGCTTTTTCAAAATCAAATACATCTGCTCTGACTGAGGCAAGGAGATATATCTGGGGGCTTGAATCTTACCACAGTCTCTGTGACACTCTATATTGTCAGTGCATCAGTAACCTTGTATTTAACCCGATTATTTACAGTCAGACCCTTATAAGATCACATCCATTGCTGCTGGTGTGAGGGAGGGAAGGAGACCTCTGAAATTGAATACAAATGTGATATTTATTGTTACATTTATTAGGCTATAACCATATATCAAATGTGCTAAATTCACACAGATAAAATAATACAATCACATCAAGACTGAAAATTTAATACTAAACAGGGACCCACAAGTTCCCTTTCATTCCAGCTTGCTTTGTAGGTCTTCTGAACAAGCACTCTGCCCTGGAATTCACTGGGCATTTCCTGTGTGTTCATTATTAAGTAAAAGGTCTATTTCCTTCTGAAAAGTTCTGCTAACTGCATGTAAACCTGCTGGTACACTTCATTTCTAAAAAAAACACAACTGTCATAGGTCTTTGCTCATTGGTATATGAGCTTCACAGTAGCAGGGTGGCAGGTCTAAGCATTGCTTTTAATATGAAAATGCAGATTGGTCTTTGGAAGAATTTTGACTGTGGGGTAAATTAGTTTAGATTTCACCTGACTATATTATCCCCAGTTGCTATGCTAAAAATGCAGTTAGAATGTAATGGATTTTGGCAGTGTCAGACTTGAGATCCTGACACTGGTGTGGTCTGGCTTTTCTTTTCACAAGCACTACTTCCAGCATGAGAGAAAGGGTTCAAGAAGTCACTGAATCTATAGATCCGTTTTTGTAGAAAACAGGACAATGTGTTTGGGAGGTGGAGCACAAGTTCTCTAGGTTACACCTTATTTCCTTTTAGTTAACCAAGTAACAGCAAGCTCCAACTATAGAAACAGCTTTCAGCTCGTGCCTTGATTTCTTAGACTGAAAAAAATGATCCACTTCAGTGTATATGTTTTCTAATATACTTTAACTACTTCTTCCATATATACCCATATAACATGATTGTGTTTCTGTCAAGACCTAAGTGGTGTGGATCGACAGCTATAGTAACCTGCTAAAACAAAACTAACTAAGCTAAATTCACCCCCACGTCACTCATTGATACCAGTGGGCGAAACAGGCCCTTGTGACTGACAAATATAGCAGGCATATTCCACACTCCATTAAAAAGAAGAAATAAAGATAAAGATGGATAGGAAAAAATAGGCTTAGCTTGTTTTTGAGTGCCTTTCTTACCTTCCCTAAGGAAGATCTTAAAAACATAGAGTTGGATGCAAGAGAAGTATTCATTAATATATTGGAGTAATTTTCAAATGCTCAGGGGAAGATCTGGTTCTTCCTTCTTTTGAATTGATGTAGATTTGAATGGCTTCCTTCGGTGTCAGTGGAATTACACCAGCTTTACACTCCTGTAACAGGCAGCAGAATTTAACGCTTGGTGTACAGGATTGAAGTTTATCCTGAATGGGAAAGTAAGGCTGCTGTTCCTTCCAATAGCACAACTCAAATTAATTGATAGTTTTTTGGGGGGTTTTTAATTATTTTTTTAAGAGTGGCGGTAGCTGAGTTTTGAGCTTTTTGAGTAAATTAACTACTTAGATGGGAGAGAAAGAAAGATAAGCAACAGCAGCACAGACCTGGATGATTCCTCTTAGACAAGAGAGATTGTGGTTGCTTTTTCTGAGAGCTGTGATTGTAGAATCTGTAAAATTATCTTGATACAGATTGTGGGGATTTTTCTCCCAATTATCTTTCTTCATAAAAAATACTTTCATAATACTGAAAAGTGGTATCCTTCATTAGAAATCTTATTACAGCAAAATTGAAGGAAGCCTGAGTGGTGGGTGAATAGTTGTGACACTTAAACTATTTGTAAATATTGCTCAGAGCTTTCTTAGCATATTTTAGCTAGGGAACATTACAGCAAAGGATACTTTATCACACATGATATATGCTGTATGCTTCAAAGACATTCACACTGGAAAACCAACTCATGAAAAAGGAGTTCTAAGTGTGTCTCACCAGTAAAAGCATATTTTCAGTCTCTGGGTTTGAAGGATTATTCTGAGACCATGAAAACCACAGTGGTGAGCAGGAGGCCATCTTTGCTTTGCTTTCAGTGCCCAGTACTAAGCAGACGGTGCCTTGGCTGATGAGATTTCTCTTGGTTCTGCATCTTACCCTTCCTCATTATGCTTTATACTCAAGCAAGCTCCTCTGATTGCAAGACTGAAGCCACATCACCAGTGTGATTTCATTACCTTTTCATGCCAGATATGAAAAGAATGCGTTGTTTTACAGTAATATTTCATACAGTGAGGGCTTTGTTTAGACTAATTTAAAATTATTTTAACAGGCCATGTAAGAGGAGCTTTAAAAAGGTAAGGAAAAATTCAGTGAACAACTTAGCAGTCTGTATCAACTAGCTTGTAAAGAAGAATGTAACCCCGACTACACTTTCTGAAAAATAAAATGATCTAGCTGTCAGCTCTAATGCTAGTAAACAACAACAATAAAAATATTTATCCTGCCCCGATCTCTTTTATAATCATCTCCAATATATAGTTTATGGGAGACATTTTACACATCTTACGTTTAACAGCATGGCTGTAGACTGATCTGTACTTAATAGCAAACAGGGAATTTGACCACTGGCTGACTGTTCTGTAAAGACTTAACTTCTATAGCAAGTAATCCCCTGACACTGATCATATATCACATATAATGAAGCCTTTATATTCTTATTATAGTAATAAAGGATGATTTTGCAAAGTTGACTGCCAAAGTACATTGGCCACACCACAGGTAAATGTTACACGTTCCCATTGACATCATGCTGGTGAGGAAATATACACTGACTCTAGCTCTCAAACTTCATACATTCTGAGGATGTTTCAAAAGTTGATCCAATCCATATTTCCATAGTTGCTCATTACTTGTACCAAGGAATGAATCTAAACACCTATGTATCTATGTGTGTATATATATAAAAATAAATATTTAATGTCCATTCATGTGTATTTTTTGTCTTAATTTCTGTATTTCAGTTTAGATTGTCTTCAACTAAATTTCTACTATAGTTTACACAATAATTTTCAGGGGGAGTCAATTTTGGGGCTATTTAGTTCAAGCAAAATATCTGACTGGAACTATGGAGCTTTTCATCAAACGGTGGATTGGTAATTTTGACTCAATGTTAATGGGCTTTGTATTCTTGACTTCTACTATCGTAAATCTATTCCTAACTTACTTTTTTTTTTTTTTACCAAACATGTTGGCTAACAAGAAATAGAATATTTTAGAAATAATAATGTGACTCGGCAGAAATACTTCGATTAGTGATTCTTGAAGGAGAATGCAGAAACATTTAAAATCAGCACAGAGATGCAATTGGGTGAGAATAATTTAGCTCAACACATTATGATGTTAAATTAAGGCCATGTCTTGCTCTCCCTGCAGTCAATTAACTTGTAATCTTTCATCTTTGTATCATTTCACAATCATAGAACAGTCTGCATTTCTTCCTACTTTAAAAAATAGATTTTGGATCATGATAATTAAATGGACACACTGCACAAGGTATTACAATACCATTTTCAAATCAAACTTTCCATCTGGACAGTGTTCTGCATTCTGACAGGCACCTCACTATATACAGCAGCTCCAAAACAAAACCTGTGTGCAGAAGCTTGCATGTGCCTTGTACGGCATGTGCGTTAAATTGGGTGACAGTATGGAAGAGGACAACTGAAGCAACTACTCTACATGGCACGCCTATCCATATTCATTTTGGAGCAGTCACTCCAGGGTGTCCTGATAGGCTGCTATACTACATTTCAAAGTAGTGATCAATAAACTTACTATAAATAAATAAGCTGCATATTTTTATTCTTGTTGAATATTCTAGTTGATTCCAGTAAATTAGTTACAGTGTGTGAAAACTCCCACCAGGGAAAGATGTTTAACTGTTTTTTTTATTACAGTTTACTAAATCCAGACACGTTTCTCACACTGATGATTTACCAGAACTTCAATTTACCTCTGAATTTTATAAATGCAAACCAAAAGGGACAGCAGGGTTCTACTTTTAGAATTTTAGCACCATTAAATGCCAACTAAAATTACTACACTTGCAGAAAAAAAAGAGGATAAAAACAGCAAACTCCTACTCTTAAATATTGCTGTATAGTCAGAAAAGTAAATAAATGCATTTTAAAATGTGGAAGTGTTTCCAATTAAAAATAATATTTACACTAGGAATGTAATCACATTTTCTCTCCAGTGAAATAAGGAAACGTGAGGAGAGATCAGATATAGTACAAACATCCTTAAAAAACCCACTATCTCAGATAACACAGATTTCTACAAAACAAGTTCATGTTTTCCACACCTTAATAGTTGTGATTCTGAGTGAGAAAGCTGTAAGTTGATAAATGAGAAAATCTGAAGATTTCAATTTATGAATTCTGTTTTTATTTATGAATTTTAGTTTTCTTTTTAAATGCATGAAAAGAACATTACGGGATGCATATTTTTATAAAGAAGAAGTGAAAACTGTGTGCTGTCTTAATTTCCAGCTTAAATTTACAGACATACTACATGGCAACAGTATTAAAGCAAAAAGGAGGGGTTAAATTTTCCTATTCAATAAAAAGCCATGGAAGTTGCATGGGGTAGAGTCTCTAGGAAATCCACTCTTTCTTTGAAAAAATGTCATTGGTGAGATAGGAGATTGGCACCACAATGAGCAAAATATAGTGAGGGCTGATACGCACTGTCAGCTAGAATTTGGGTTAAGACACTGACTTTTGTCTGCATGGTGTCTACCTTCCAAAGAAGATGGAAGATGCAAAACTGCAAGTTTCCTCTCTCTGGTTAATGTGGTCTATACAAGTGAATAATGTATAAGAAGATGTTCCCTTGATAATGTCACAATTATTCATTGTACAGCCATAAACTCAAATATTCACATTAACAGCTAGGTATTATTTTTCTTCTCTGAAATTAAGTGAGTGGCATCAGTGGTCATAAATGAGAGCATTCATCAAAGGCGTAGGCCATGGCAGAGGATTAAGTGAATGCTGATGAAGTGTCCAGATTCCCATAACTTGGAATGGGCTGCATTCAGCATTCCTTTATTATCCATCTGCCACATAACAAAAAGTCTCATATATTTAATGCAGGTTTGCCCTCGGCCACGTAATAGGATTAGGAATAATTTCTACAAATTTACAAAAACAAATCACATGGGAAGGCTTAGAATTTGCTAATAATTTCTCCATAGCTGGGAGATCAAAGGGATGTAAGAGTCCAGAGCCAGGCAGTAGTTTGACCCTGGCCAAGCTTTTTTAATGAAAGGGTTAATCTTCTCAGAGGTGACCATAGAGGAGCAAATACTGTGACCAAAGGCAGATTCAGGCCTCCAAAAATAGGAAGAAAATCGTCTGCGAAGTATGACAGCAAGAAAACATTTACAGAATAACAGTACATTTTCTGTCTGGAAAAATAAAATAAAACAGCAAAACACAATGAATTATTTTTAAGCAAAGTGTGACTGATGGGGGGAGGGAAGAGTGCTATGCTGAGGAGAAGCAGCTTGCAGGGTGGACTAGAAATATTACTGTTTCTTTCTGAATAGCAGAAAATAGGCTGAATGACTGCAGCCTAAAACCACTGTCTGTTGTCCTCAGGTGAAAACTGCCTTCTCAAAATCTGTGTCAAAGCTTTGGTTGTTTGGTTGTTTTTTCCTTATGCTTGTGCTTCGCTTTTTTTTTTGCTTTTGCTTTTTTTTTTTTTTCCCTTCAGAGGCAACGATGCACTGCAAACATACAGTGCTTTGAAGATAGGTGAGGTTTTGGGAGGACCTGAGCAAGATGGCCAGTGAAGCTTTTTCAGAAATGTCCTTGGCTTGCTGCAACTCATAGTTAAAAACTCCAGCTTCTTTGTACTCTGAATGCAATTCCATCTCTCAAGTCAAATCAAGCAGCCATATAAGGGGGGGGGGGGGGGGGGAGAGGAAAAGCAATGAAGGTATGAGTGTGTGTGGGTGCATATGTGTGTATTTTTTTTTGTTTTTTCTCCCTTGGCAATCACTAAACCTGTCTAAAAATTTTCACCTTCCTGGATTTCTTTTCCCACTCAGTAAACTGCAAAGGAAGTGAGTTAACATCAGCTAGATGCAGGTGACAGCTATTTTAATTTTGTATTGTAACTGGTTTTTATGGCAGTTGGAAAGTATAGCACAATGGAATGCTAGCTTTTTCAATTTAATAGACATCATGTGATCATTCTCATTTTTGGTCTCTTACCTGCTGTAAGTTTGAATGCAATGCTCCATTTCTGGAGTTTTCTTTACCTGCTGGGCTACCCATCAAATAGCAGGTCAAAGAGTCTGATTACAAGTAAATTAATGAATAATTTATTCCAGCTGCACAAAAGCCCAGGCAGACATCTGAGCCTAAGTGAAGACATTACTTCTTGTGTTTCTTTCTTGGAAGAGAATTTTACACCAAAAATTTGCTTCAGCCTCAAGATTAACTTCACCTGAGCCTATATGTCCCACCACACTCTTTCATTAAATAAGAAAGGAGGAGTAGTGATGACAGGGAAATAATAACAAATTCCCATGAAAGAATGAAATATTTCCAGACAGAGCATCTACATTTGAACATGGGGCCTGATACATTTTCAGCATACAAGAAAAAAATTAAAAGCTGAATAGATTTGAAAAAGGCCAGATTGATATCCCGAGGGAATGAAAACTTAGGTACTGTGTTGCTTGCATCTTCTAAAGACAGTGACTCCCATCACGATGGCTAGAAATGGAGCAAGCACTTTTCAAGTATTATTAGACAGTCCGTCTCTTTCCAGTCCTATGCCACAAGGAGATATCCAAGAAGGATGCCAATGAGTACCTAAGATTGGCATGAGTTCGGTGGAAAAGGAATATTTATTTGGCAGTGTAAACTGGACAGAGGTCACCAGATTTATTTCACATATCTTACCAGGAAGCCAACAGTTTATAGTAACTTGGTAGGGCTACTAGTACAAACTGAACTTGAATGTGCTGTAGAGGTAAAAGACCCTAAGTTCTCTTCTCTAATTATCACCACAGTCTCTGTTTATTTTATAGAGATGACAATTCATTCCACCTCTCACACATTTTGAGTAACTCCATTTAAAGGTTGAAATCCAAACCAATTTTTTTCTTTCCTATAGAGAAGTGCAACTCAGCCTTATGGGTTTTGAGACTTCTTCAGTGTGTAGAGGTGTAAGTATCTTGTAAATAACTTTCAGGCAGGTCTTGAGGTCAATGTTTTGTGCACCACAGTCTCAAGCTGTAGTGGTCGTAATAGAAAATTAACAACCACTATCATCCATCACAGGTCAGAAACAGGAAATATTCAACAATTCCTGTTTCTTTAGTGACAATACAGACCTATGAACTCCCGTGAGCATCAGAGAGGCAAAAGTTTTAACTAATGACACACAGCCATAGTGGGTATTTAGTCCATCTTTAGACTAGAACCTTGAGCAGTTAAACAGATTTTAGGCATTTAGCTTAGCAGGTTGTTGTCTGGCTGCAATCACACTCTACTGTTACTGAAAGGGATGGGTTCTTGGAAACTCCCTTGGAAATTATAAATTGGGTACTCTTAACTGATTCTCCATTGTTGGCTGAGGTTGTTAGCTATCTAAACAAGGTAGCTGGCTTAACCACCTAAACTTGGGCTGTGTGAGAGGACTCAGATTTTAGATCATTTGTAAGAATTAGATCACTAGTAAGATGATCTAATTCTCCACCTCGCCTCACATTAGCGTACCAAGTAGAGGTGTTATGACAGTGCTCTTGGACAATGAAAAGCACAAACGTAAGAATGTCGCTGTTCTACTCCGCAAACACATTACCTGTGAATACCCTGGTAATTTGATCCACAAATTTAGTTTTACTATGGTTTATAAAAACAACACAGCAACTAGAAATTTAACAATATTATATTCTTTTGTTGCATTTTCACATTAGAGGAAATAGAGTCATACAACAAACTTGGATCTCATACAATTTTCTGACCCCTAGCACTTTTACGACCATTTTAACACAGAGCTGCATTTTTAATACTGTGTGGTATTAACCTGATAAGCTATTTGAAGCAGAAATGCAGCCATGTGATGCTCAAGCCACACTGCTGAGATCCAGCATCTGATTAAGACCCTGTGTTTCCTAGACATCAGGAGTGTTTGGAGTTCTGAGTTCTAGCCTTTTCCCAGCTGCATCTGGAAAACAGTTTTGCCTTTCACCGTCTTAAGTAGCTGCTCGTTTAATGGTCACTGTGGTTGACCTTTATGTGTCACAGTGCCACTCAGTAGGATAAAGAACAAGATGCCTTTTTAGGAAATCATACTGTGTGTTTACAAGCAGCTTCTTGACCTTAACCAAATGAGTTGAGGAGCAGTAGATAGCTATGTATTGTGTGAATTCTACAGTTCTTCATGCCAGAGCTTCAAGCGCTATACTGCTCTCAAATGTAAGGTCATATCTCTGCCCTACACCCAAGGAACAATAGACATTTTCATGGATCTTCAAAAATACATGGTGTCCCGTTACAACCAGGACCATATCCTGTCCTGCTATGTAGGTCAGACAAACACAAGGGAGAAAACAGCATTCACATCAGGAGTTCAAGTAAAGCAGTGTCAATGGGTGAGACAAATTCCACCAAGTCACAGGCAAAATTCAGTAAGTTCTCTTAAATGATGGGAAGAAATACATTTGTTATCTTCCTTCTCATGAGCTTATGTGCCACCAGGTAATACTTTCTTCCTGCTCCCTTGAATTAACAAACATCTTTATCAGCATTTCTTAACTGCTTTAAGGAAGGTGAAAAGGTCCCAAAACTACATGGAAACTAATGTTTGGTGAGGTGAGAATTCTGTATTTTCACTGCACGTTGAAAATGAACATGAGGAATAATGTCATCTTCCTCAATACAATCTGGTTGCACAGCTAAGTGAATTGGAGATAGGAATACCACAAAGTGCCCTTCAACATCAGTATCCAAAAGCACAGCAGGCCAGTCCTTCTGTACCTCAGTATTTTTTCTCCGTGTATTTCCCTCTGAAGACTACTGAGATTATCTATTAAATAACTTTAGAACACACACCACAATCTGCCACATCACCACCAAAGTCCTAAGACATTTTTACTTTTCTCATGGACAACACAGATGCACAGGAAATAAATAAGGGTAAAGAAAATCAATTTGAAAAAAAAAAAAAAAGTTTAGAAACACATTTCAAGAAAAGTCGTGTGAGCACCAGCCAAACTTATAACTGATAAGTAGACAGTTTTGAGACATGTAATTTGCATAATGAGGATGAAAACATGAAGATTTAAACATAACTTCATTACCATTTTATCACAATGACTTTCCCAAGCCTCGGTACTGTATGCAACAGCAACAAGTTTACAGCACAGGAAATCTACACGTTATAGAGAACCATTAATGGGAGGAACAAACATTTCATCTTTACATTACTAACACATCCAGACTCAAATTCCTTAGAAGTCACTAAAATCTGGCAGTTGTCTCAGCCTATGGGCTACAGGACAACAATTTACATAACAAAAAACCCTGCCAGAGCTTAGAGAATAATTGAGCAGTCTCTCTCTTCTCAAGGTATTCTCTGAACAGAGTGCCACAGTTACTTCATATTTCAATCATGAGTCAAAAATGCATTTCTGGAATTAAAAATAATGAACAAATAATTTCAAAGATAAACCTTGTCCACGACTTACTGTTCAATTAGGGACAGAAATGAAGATGCAAAACTAGTACTCAACAGAACAAGTAGCCAGGACTAGTAACTAGTAATCAACATTATTACCCTCAGGCCATTTTTGGGAAGGGAGCAGGATTCCTGTCACCCCAATGTCATTATACCAGTGCTTTTTCACACAGACACTAACTTTGCAATCATGCCAAATAGAAATAAAATTCAAATGGCAGTGCATGCAGATTATTGCTCGCATTCCCTTTTGTTAGCTTTACCCAGCAAAGTGCTGACAGCATTTTTTAGTTAGCAATAGTTTACATTTTCAACATGTCCAGTTTGAATTCTCAATTTAATCCTATTAGTCCAATTTAATTTACTCAATAGTCAACTCATTTTTAACAGTTCTCAGGCAGAATAATAAAAAATTGAGGTATCCAAAGAAGTATTTTGTAAAATCTTCCCTTATGATAGACAATAAAGAAATAAGAAAAATAACCTTTTCTCTGTTGGAGAAGTTTAACAGTAGAGTGATCATTGGCTAATACTGTTGTGAGCTTTAGTACTCCTATTTTGCCATGACATTTTACATTTTGCAAAAAGTGAAAACCATCCAGGTGTCACAAATATGGTGCAATATATCACTTCTTTAATTGCACAAACTACAGCCCCGTAGTGTTTTACTGCACAAGACTATGCTCTCTGGTCATCTGCTTGAGAAGGCTGAGTGATGCAAAAAAGCATGTTGGATAAGAAAACCACAAGTAACGCATAAAATGCTGCCTATTCAGAAACTCTAGGTCATCTTCTGTAAACTTGGATGCCTTAAAGTAGCCAGTGGGCATGCCTTAAGTGAATATGGATAGCTCCCATGTGAGTCCAGTCTCCATTTTACTGGTTAATGGAGCAAAAGTAATATATTCATGTGCAATGTTCTAACTGTTAATGAGTCAGCTACAGCTATTATAAACTCGCCCTGTACCACGTTGAGGTGGTTTTGCCCAGTGCTTCCAGTTACTAGAATGTGGGGAAGAGCAGCACAGTCTGAATTTCCATGCTCTAACTTGGTTCCAAGAGGGAAAGGGTTCACTGTTTTTATCCCTGCGTGGTACAAGAATTGCCGTGCCGCTTCTAGTGACAAGCTGTCCCTGGAAGTTATACAGAGTTTTCCACATAGTATCACACCTGATCTAATAAACTCTTGCAAACTAAGTTGTGTCTGCAATTCTAGCACTATCTGCAAGGTAGATAATCCCAGTACTGTTAATTAAGAGTTAGTAATACTGAAAGCCTTTAAGAGGCTGATTACACTTACATTGGATTTTAAAACTGCTGAAATGCATTAGGAGCATAAGCCTCACCGATCATTCAGCTCCCTGTTTTTATAGCAGTTTTTGACTGCTGTGCGAGGGCGTAGCAGATCAAACCCCCACTATTATGTCAGAAAAGAAAGCACTAACTGACATCAGTGAAGGCACGAGGAGACAATATCACAGCAGAGACAAGTGCACTGCTTCTCCTCTTATACCAACTTATACTGGCTTTGTACTGACTACACTGAAGTTTTTCCAGTTGCACACCTAAAGTAACACGATGATCTGGAAACACACAGGTGATGCAAATTATGAAGAAAAAATAACATGGTGAAAAAAATCCAATTTGAAGACAACACTAGACCCTGCATTTTTATCTCACAAGTGGCTAGTCACCTATTTCTTTGATAGCTACTACTTAGGTCATCTTGTAGCTGGCAGCTGCGCTGCAGCTTCTGCACAGACTCTGAAACCTTTGTGGTATTTCCACCATTCTAGCAAATTCACATTTTCAATAATAAATAATGTACCCCTATAAAGTCACCTGAACACCCTGAGAGAATTATAGCCTTTATTATGTACAATTGGGGGTATATTAATCCTTACATTGAAAGATTTTTTTAGTGACCTGTCGGAAAGTTAGATAAATTATCAGAAATAGCAAAGTAAAATTACACTAAATGTCCTTTAGCAGAACCACTGAAATGCCCTCTGCAAAATATGGGATTGTTTAGTTAGAGGAAGAGAATCCAGGGACAGACATGATCATTTTTTGTGGCATAGCTCTGAGGCTGATTACTTGAGTCAAGTGACCAATCTGGGAACTGTGAACCTCTGGACAGTCATTTTCTTGCTATTACTAGTGGCTGTTTTAACCTACTCACCTATTAATCTACCATGTATTTTCACTTGATTTATGGAACTTTCCTTATAAGTAACATTTGGTAGAATGGTACCTTTATTCATTCAAAACAAGTCCTTTGCCTAAATTGTTCTGAACACATGGGAAAAGGCTTCTGAGCAACAAAAATAAAAGGGGAGGAGGGGCAAAAGCTCATTTAACACAAATATTGCAATATAATTGAAATTATACTTTAAAAAATAAATTACTTTTTGTGAACTTGTTTAAAAGGGTCAGAAATGTGTTTGAGCTGTACAAGATTAACCTTTACTCGTTTGGGAAAATGCAGACTGCAACAGCAATCCTCTGCAGTGGTTGCACTTGCTAAAAGTTTAAAACAGTAATTTTTTCCCAAGAAAGGTCATCTTGAGCTAAAATGTCAAATAAATTATTTAGATTACTGAATTAGAAAAGTGAGGATCTGACAGGCTGAATTTTTTATGCACATTAGCCACAGTCAGGGTCTCAATATGCCCTTTCTATTAAGTGCACCCCCTCTTCTCTTATTAAAAGTCTCTCCATTTATTCCAATACATTCTCCTTAAGATGTATCTCAGCATCTAAATAGCTGGTCCAATTTGCTTCTTACTTGTACAAAACAGGAAGCACTTTATTCGACTGTTGCTCAGCATTTTTTCAGTATAAAACTGATGTAAGGAATCATAGCATGGCTTAGGCTGGAAGGGACCTCAGAGATGATCTAATCCAACCTCCCCGCCATGGGCAGAGACACCTTTCAACTAGACTGGGTTGCTCAAGGCGTCATCCAACCTGGCCTTGAACACTTCCAAGGAGGGGGCATCCACAACCCCTCTGGGCAATCCATTCCAGAGTCCCACCACCCTTGTACTGAAAAGAATCTTACCACTAGTTTGTCATGACCAAAAATTCATCTTTAAATCCTCCATGTAGCTATTAAATCCTGGAATCTAGTAAAAGAAATATTTTAAGAAGAAGGAATATTTTGAAGAAAATAAGGTATTGAAAGGATTGAAATAGAAAGGAAGTAACTTTTCAGTATGTGCTATTCTCAAAATTATGTCCTAGAGTTTTTATAGGACAAAATACAGCTATAAGTAACAGTAATTACTTATCAAAGAAAGTCATCTTCATATGTAGCTGCTTACACACAGGTTTTACCCTACAGGTGGACATTTTCATTCTGTATTCTTCCTCACATTCATAATTACTACTGATAATTATCTGAGGCAGCAAAAGAGCCTCTGTCCAAACATGATGCTACACAATTCAGTCAAATGACAACTGTAGTAAAACTTCCCACTCCATCTTAGAAAGCCCATATTTGCTCAGCAGTGGAGAGGTCATTTTATAAAACAGTCCTACACTGATAACAAGGCCCCTCCTAATTGGACTCCTACTATGATTCCCCCCCCCCCCCCAGACTATGTGCACTGGGGAGCAAATTAAGTTCTCAGCCTGAGTAGCCAGTCCAAACACTTGAGGTGCAGGGCGTGACAAAAAAGGGAGATACTTTCAGCTTACCAGCAAAAATAGCCTCCCTCCACCCTTTCAACACATAAGGTACCTAACCTCAGCCCTCATTCTGCTAATATCCAAATACTACTCAGTAGTACATAGTGTCATAGCAGGTTTCCTCATAAGCCTTGCAGTACATGCGGGTAAGGTATGTAGCTGTGTGAAAACGTACAAGATGGTGCAGCTCCAGGGAACCCATGAGGCAATGGGCCTTGGCAGTGACCTGCTAAGGGCTTGCATCTTATTCCTCTCCTAGGACTCAGGTACACCTTGCACTACTCCATAGGGAAGAGCACTAGCAAAGCACAGTTTTGTATCCTGGAAAGAACAACACTCATGCTAGTGCACATTACAAGTACAAGTAATACAAGTACGTGTGTGTTTGTTGTACAATGACACGTAGTCAAAACCCCTTAAATGAGATGATGGCAGGAAGAGCTGCCCTCAAGCACTAATTCCTTATGTGCTATTTTTTTTTGAAACACCTGAGATTTTTGTGTTTCTTTTGCATATAAAACATCTGGCATGTGCAGGACAAGCTTCTTATTGCCCTAACCTGAGACCGACCCATTTTAACTTTCTGTCTTGCAGTGGCACTAAAAGTACTTAGTCATTTGTGCATCACTGAGAAGAGGGATTTAGTGAATAAGACAACCATAGACCTTACTCCTTGGTGATTCCTTCTTTGACAGGGTAAATCCCACAGAAAAACAGTGTTAATAGAGCATGACGATTTGAAGAATAGAGCCCTAACTGTTGACATTTCTGTTGTCAAGCCAGGTATTATCCTATGATAAAGAAAAAGAAATATTAAAAGAATTGTGGAAAGCTCTCTGGAATTAAGTTTCTTGACGCTGCATTACTGTAAAGGCCATTAGTACATCTCTCACTCAGAGGTCTTTAATCTTTCCTGCTATGAATTCTTCTTTTCTAGACTTGATCATAATTTACCTTTGTCAGGTCAACAAAGCAGGAGTTTTAATTTATAATATAGGTAAAATACTCTAGAGTCCTTTTAAAAATTAAATTTAGGCAAAACCAGTTTCTTGTTGAAAATGTTTGTGCACTTTACTCACCTCTGCAATATTTGAAATGTGAGGTGAGACACATTGGGGAAAAGTGGGAAGAATATATTGCCTCTTAATGTCAACTTGCTAATGGATAACCAGAAGAAAGTTCTTAAAAAGGCAGAGCAAGTTGGAAAATTGAATCGTGAAAATATGAGATAGACCAGTAAATAACCTTCCCAATAGTTTTCACAAGCAGATCTTGACATCACAGCTTTTGATCATCTTTGCCATGTGAAATACTCAAGATTTGCAGTTTAATTTTTCAGCTGTTTCGTAAGGCAAAATGCTTCAATGTCAAAGTGCTCATCATATATGATACAAATGTTTTTGAACCACAACTGTTAGTTCAATCAAAATAAAGATACTGGTTTTTTCAGTGCTTTTTCCTTCTTTTATTTGTTCATTGGATTCTTTTTCTTCATCCATAATATGATTGTGGATATGCCCTGATCTACAATATTTGAGAACATTTTCTCTCTTCCTCCTTTCAGTGATTTGAATGCTTTTTATTTATGCTAACATTGTTGGACTAAATTGATTCTGCAAACTTTGAGAGGTTATACCGGGAGAAGCCCTGTGATAGAAATGTATTTTGCACTATATTACAGTGCAGTGCAACACTGGCAAAGCAGTTCACTAGCTGTTTACAGAAGAAGTGTGTCTCGATTTCATCTATGTAAAAAGGCTGTTTCCAAAGAGACTGCATAGACCAAACCGTGACCTGGTTTACTGACTCAGAAGATGGTCTAAAGAATAGTCTAGATTGCTATTTTATTTTCCTTCAGCAATTTAAACTAGTACCAAAGTTCTGTGTGTCAGTCGTCTGAATTCCTTTTCAAATTAACACTGAAAAGAAAATCCATCCATCCATATATATGTAAATACGCAAAGCCAGCTGCCAAACAGTGACATTATCCACGGGTTTCTGTGGGCTTGCCATAGAAATGAATGGAAAACTCTTCCAATATTGCCAGGCTTGTATGATATATTTCTGAAATAGGTGAGAGAAAGCAGCATCGTTCCAGGAAAAAAAAAAGGAAGAGCATTTAGCAATTGGAACACGGGCAGATGTCACTGATAGCAGATGGTTTTGAAACTTGCATTTTAAGACAGCATCTGCCTGACTGTGTTAAAAGGGATACCCTTGATTGGAATATTGGATGAAATGCTTTTGTAACCGGGCAGCTTTAAACACAAAAAGAGCAAAAAAGATTGTACAGATATAAAATCAAATATTGCTTCTAGTGCATCCCTTCCAAAGCTTTATTAGATAAACTATCAACAAAATAGACTATCCATGTCAAAGTTTGTAGAGAGAGATGTACATGCTTTGAGCAGTTTTAGGTGCTATGTCCATATGGCTCTGTGATGTTATCTTAATTCAAGGATATTATAGGACTGTTTAAAAAAAAAAAAAAAGATGGGAATATTAAGGAGGAAGTCCTCACTGAAGCCTTTTCCAGTCATATAAAGAAGAGGAAGACAAATACAAAATCCTTCCTGGGATGGAATAATCCCATCCAACAATATAGGATGTGGACTGACTGGAAACGCAGCAGGCCTGCAGTGTTGAGGCTCTGGTGGACAACAACCTGGACATGAGACAGGGACTTGCCATTGAGGTGATGCCACTATACACTGGCAGGTTTTCATTAGCAAGAATGTAGTCAGTGAGCCAAAGGAAAGCATAATTCCCTTCTGCCTGTAGCCATGACACTGCACCCGAAGTGAAGCGTCCCATTTTGTTCTCTTGAGCATGAGAAACTGGAGAAAGTCCAGAAGAAAGCCACCAAGATGTGTATGAGGCTGGAGTACATGAGAGATACACACATATATATGATTTGTATAGATATACATAGAAACTGAGGGAACTTGGTTTGCTCAGTTTGCAGACAGTTTTCTGTCTGCAGTCTTTTGTGTCTAAAGGGGTTTTATGGAAAAGAGGGAGCAGAACTCTTCTCAGAGGTGTGTACGGAAAGATAAATCACAACAACTGGAAGCAGCAGCAAGAGGAATTAATATTGGGTATCAGGGGAAAAAAAATGCAAACCCTCAATGAGAGAAATTAAGCACTGAACAGGTTGTATAGAGAAGCTCAGTAACCACCATCCTTGGGGATATTCAAAACTTGACCACAAAGGGCACTGAATCTCATCTAACTTTGAAGTTAGTCCTGCTTTGAGTAGGAGGTTAGATGAGGTGACTTCAAGAAACTGCTTCCAGCCCAGTTTAAAAAGTCTGATAAATACTACTTCTGATGACTTGATGATTAGAGATATTAATCTAGTGACTAGAGTAGACTGGGAAAATTCCAAAAGTTATGATTTATCAAAACCAAAACTGCTTTTCTTAGTCCTAGTATGGAATTGCCTTTCCAGATCAGAAGGACCTACCATTAGAAAAGTAATATCAAAATACTTGGGTCTTCAGCATACTAGGTGATGATTTTAACCTCTAACTGGGCCTTCTGTTTCTTACTCGCCTTCTATCCTTGTGTAATTTTCCCTCCCTTTCCATTTTTTAAAATCTTTTTATTTAATATTCTAAGAAAATATTCACCAGATCACAAAACAGAATTCCTACACAGTTAACTTTGACATTTGGTCATCATGAACTACGGTTAATAAACATAAAAATCTTGAACTCTTTCAGACAGCTTTGAGTAACCAAAAGCAAATCTTCCACACAGTTCCAGCAAGACCCCTTTGCAGAGAATACTGAGGGGAAAAAAAAAAAAAAAAAAAGAACCAGAGTTTGTGAACCATCAGAAGTGGAAATAAGTGTTTAAGCAATAAATTTAACAAGCCCTTCAGCGTTGTCCTAGAAAACAATGACATTTTAATGAAAAAAAAAAAGTACTGAATTGTTGCTCCTATTGCAACTCAGAACATTTTCTTCATTTCAATGCTTGTACTCTATTGTATTTTCAAAATTAAATTTTAGAGTTTTTTTGAAATCTGTACTCAGAAACCTAAAATGTTGTAAACTCAGATGGATATGTCAGAATTCTTTGTTGTACTCTCTGTGGTTGGATTATCCACACACCTGCAGATCAGCAAGGAAAACTGATGCCTGTTCAGTTTGTGATGTCAGAATTTTTATGATTAAAAATCTACACCATTTAGCCAAAGAAAAGCATTTTTATGGATATTTGCTTGATGTCCTCATAGACTACTAACAAAAATTAAAATGCATGAAAGTATCTGGCTTTGTTTGCCTAGGATCTGGCATGGTATATCAGTCAACAACTTGTTTTGTCATTTGTATTTTTCAGCAGAGAATGGACCTTATTTTAAGAACATCACAACCATATTTTAGTAAAACATTCACAGTGATACAGGCATATTAAACATATGATGCAGACACATGTTCTTCATCTCTAAAAAAATCCCTGTAGTCCTTTTGAACTTTGCTCTGGAGATAAGAATTTGGCCTCTGTTTTTGACTCTGTTTCTTGGTTACAATTATAATCATAATTAAATTGCTACCTAGATAGATAGCCTCTAAGTGAACATATCCCTTACATTTTTCTATTAAATGGTTAGTACATTTCTGAACACAGACATGAGTCCCTAATGTCCAGTTAGCTGTAAAAACCTCTCACACAGCTTGGCTGGCATATGACTTGAACAATGGATTTTGAATTCTATGTAATTCTTTTTTTTTTTATCCAAAGGCTAATTAAAATCAATTCCACAGCATTTCTCTGCTGTTAGAAAAGATGCCGCGGGTAGATGTTTCAATCATTAGCAATATGGTGCTGCTGGATTAAAAACGAATTTCCAAATAACATAGCAATGACAGTTCATCTATGATAATCCATGCAACTGTTAATGAACAAAACCTGTTCTGCCTCTATACCTGAATATTTGTTGATGGCATCTGAAAATGGAGATGTCAAAAAGCACTACTTTTGTCATATTTTAAATCTATGCTCATTTATCTTAACTATGCAAATTTAATAATGTTCTATACTTCACAGAGTATTCAGACCTTATAAATATGAGCTTTCATAATTATTATAAATATAATTTTTTTCAGAATTTAGTTCTAGAGGTAAAATACTCTCACTCTGGTTACACCTAGAGTCACTCAACCTTTGTTTAGATGTAGTTCCCATGTTTAGTCCTTAAGCATTTCTAATTTAGGCTGACTGATCCAAAGTCTACTTTTACTTTACACAACATAAGCCTAGTCTGAGATCAGCATCAAAACATTCCTGAAAGGTAATAAGAGTCTAATTTAAAATCATTCGACCCAATGAAGTTGAAATCCTTTCTTCACTGAAGGTCAACGAGTTTTGTCACTGATATAACTCAAGTGAGGATTTTACTTCAGGAGCTGGAGAAACAGAGATGTCAATGAAAAGAGAGCAAGAAAGAAGATTTTAGTAAGTATTTTAGAGAGAAGTGTGATCAGTAGAAATGAGTATTTGCAATTGAGTAAGAGTCAGCACAGCACAGACAGCACAGTTTAAACTGTTTTTCCCTTTGTGTCCTTTTTCACAGTAGGGTTGCTGTCCACCTAGCCTTTGAGAAAGGGCTATCATTACCTTTCATGTGAAATTATTGTACTTAGATGAACACAGCTGAAAAAAGAATCTTTTTATTTACGAGTTAAACAATTGCAAATGTAATCGATGTACACCACATAGAAGTAAAAGTCCTTGTTCTGACTGATTTGGCACAAGAATTTGCACCCAAGTCCCCTACTTCTCAGATTAGTGGATTATTGGTTATTTTGGGGTTGTTGCATTTCATCTCAATCTATTGGACACAAGAAGCCCTCCCAGACAAATAGTAATTAAATCTTATGGATTCCCATGAGCTCTACTTTAGATACATCAATGTTTTTAATTGAAAAGAAAAATATTATCAGGGGATTAATAATTAGCTCTTCTGAGAAAAACAAACAAAAATATCTACTATTCTTGCTCCCAACAATTTTTTTGCTAACTATTAAATTTGATAGCATATATGTGCATGAATATAATGAAAAATCCAGAGCTTCTCTCAATTTTTTTAGGTATATGTAGTATGTCAATGATGACACAACTGATACAAATGCTGTGTTCCTTTCTTACATGGTTGCTACCACGCTCTCTTCTCTGATAGACATGGTCCTTACAAACTAGGATCCATTTCATAGTGTAATATTCTAACTGAATTATGGGAGACTGTCAAATGTGTTGTTCAAATGAAGTCAGATGATAGCCACCACTGCCCTCATGCACAGAGCAAGTCACTTAATCACAGACAGCAATCAGTTGGTCAAGCATTTACCACTGGTAACTCCATGTTTGCTCTTCCCAATGACTTTGCTACCTTTCATGTTCATGGCAACAGCTTCCACGAGGGCCCATGTCATAATGTGTTCAGAGACTGACTTGAGGCTGATTGGTCTGTTGTTTCCCAGACCCCCTCTTTGGGAAGGAGGGAGATATTTGTGATTTTCCAGTCATTACAGTCATCCAGGATTTACCCTGATCTGCATGACCTTTCAAAGATGTAATAGAGTGACTTTGCTGTTAGTCAACTCAGCACCTTCAGACCATCCCACCAGGTCCCACAGATTTGCATGCGCTGAAAATGTACAGACAATTCCTGACTCTCCTTTTCACCCAGTGGTTCACTGCTTGCTTTGCTGTTGCTTCATAGCACTGAGACTTGGTGGCTAAATGCAACCGTGAATACCAAGGCACAGAAAGCATTTAGTATCTCAACCTTTCTTTGTGTCATATTTAATTAACCTGTCAGCCTGTACTAACTTGTCCAGCAGTGGACCTGCATCTTGTACTTCTGCTTGCTGCTCACATACTTAAGGCCTTTCTTGTTATTCCTGGCACCTTTTGCCAGTTTGAGCTGCAGCTGAGTTTTTGCCTTCTTTGCACTTCCAAGCAAGATTTCTATATTCCATTCTGGGAGCCTAAGAGTCACTCACTGTTCAATACCTTATATTGCTATCCAGAATTGATACCTGGTTTTGATTACTCATATTTTCAAAAATACTAATAATGTGTAAAATTCACAGCAACAAAACACAAAACAGCAACAACTGAGTTATCACGGTGACACCTGATCTGCTAGATTCTTCCCTGAGCATTTGCAAAACTGTTTAGGAGTCATTTTGACACTGTCCAGCGTGCTTCGAAGTTCTACATAGAAAATTTTGCCATCAGTTCATGGTCAGTCATGCTGCTACTACACGAGATTGCATATGGACATAATGGTATAAGGACCGTGTGTGCTTGTGCAGCAAAAATGAATATATCTACGTATAGTACAGGCTAAAAGCAAAATGCAAGGAATTTTTATATAGGCATCTTTGAAGAGACAGCATGAGAAGAAGCAAACAGAGGTATGTGATGCAGACTGGCGAGGAATATAGGAAAGTGTGCTCTGTGAAATGTGCACGTGCACATGGAAAGCAAACATTTGTTAGGGACACAGTGTGTATGCCTGAAGACATTTATAGAGAAGAGTATTTGTATAGTGTGTGCATCTGTGTGAGGGAATTTGGGCATGGTGTTATAAACCTGATTATGTATAGATAAAAGAAGAATATTTGGATTTGTGTATGAGCTAGGGCAGTGGATAAAAGTGAGGTGATGCCAGTGTTGACTCAACATACATATTTACAACATATGGACCTAAAACTTTAAATAGACGGAGCTGTATTAAGCTTGGATTGGTGGAGAAGTGGGAAAACTAATATAAAGAAGGGGTAGGAAATGAAATAAAAATAATAAACTACACACTAAGATATAATAAGCAATTCCTTATGTTGCCTTGTTAAAAATTTTTACATTTTCACCATATCACTTGGAAAAGCATCATTATTTTCTCTATTGATATCAGCTAATTTTAGCCAGTATTTTTGTGCCCCACAGGACAAAATAAATAGTGCTTATGTTATTTTTCCTGTTGTTTACTTTAAATGTTTTTAAAGTAGCCCTGTTTTGACAAACAACTCTTTTCCAACTATTTGTCAATAGGTGAGGAATATTTTTCTTTTCATGCATTTCCTTGGAAAAAAACTTAATCTGTAATATACCTGTGCTATTAAGTAGCTTGCTGCACTGGTTGTTACTTTTGCTTTGAGTGGCACATTGCACCTTACCAATCATTATCAAAACAGACTTTGCTGCTAATTTCCTGGAAGATTCAGATGCTCCTATTTCAAGGTCATCTCAAAGGATAGTTAAAAGAGCTTTTCCTGTAAAATATGTATATTTACAAGAGCACGCTTAAATGGTCACCAGGGAAGATAAGCTATCAGAGAGTAAAGAGATGTCTTTCCCTATACAGTTCACACACCACTGAAGCAGATAAAATTGGTTTTGTACCCAGCCTATGAATACACTGTTAGGAACTCTGTCCTGAAAATTGATCTATAATACTGAGATAAAATTCAATGCATCTCTTTTCATAAATATCTAACTGTGGCATCAAAATTCTACTGCTCTTGCCTGAATAACCATCTCCTGCATTTCCAGTAGGTAAGCGGAGTGACTTCACTCGTGTGCTCAAGAGACATGAGAAAAGGCTGCGTCCGTAGATAATTAGAGCATTAGTTTTAGTGCACAAAGGTGTGAGTCCAAGTTTACAGTTATTGAAGTCGGACGCATGACTGACTACAAAATGTTAAGATGAAATCTGTGTTTATTTTTAATAACAAAGGCATCCAGTATTCATTAACTTGTCTTTTTTTAAGTCCCTCTAATGGCAACTTTGTATTCCTGGTCCTGTGTCTTCCCTGTCTCTAGTGCATAAGACTGGCAAATTACTCCACAGTAGAAACAAGCAGGACCATAACATTAGCAAGGCTCACTTTTGCTCTGCTAGTTCACTCTGTGGCCATGACCTACCTGCACAAGCCTAAATTCAGTGTTGTATGAAATTTTTAGGCATAAGGGCGCATATAGGCTTTAGTGTTCTTAAAACACATGGTCAGCTCAGTAACATGAAAAAATCAATTGTGGGCATGAGCAAGCACATAAGGACTATTCACAGCTGGTAAGTGCTCAGAACCTTATTAGCTAGCACACAGTTAGCAGCAATTTTAATGTATTATTGGAAAAAATGAAATCACATTGCAGTGGCTCTTATGTGTCAGCTCCTACAATTTTCCCTTAGAGCTACCATTCACTTCTCTTCACATTATACTTTACGCAACACGTAAAGTCCTAAAGTTAAGAAACAGATATGTGGGAAACTGGAAAAGATATTAGGCTTAAGCCACTTGCTGCTAGAGTCAATAGCTAAAAGTCCTGCTGACTGGAACAGGAAACAAACCCAGGCCCTTTATTTCACAAGAAAGCATACTGAGATGTGATCTATGTGACGAAGGCAGCTAAAAAACTCCATTTACATACAGCCTATTACCCTATAAACAAAGTGCAACACGTTCCTTTAGAAGAAAGCTTATTTCCCTTTTGCCTTTTTTTTTTTTTCCTATGGTGTGTTGCAGGAAAAAGAGAAATCAAAATATATATTAAATTCTATTTTATTTGTTAACTAGTGGACATCTGACAGCAAAACACAAGTTAAATGAAAGTGCCTGAGTCTAGAGCAGATAAGATGATGTGCTGTAATCATTGAAGAAAAAAGCCACTTCCTTTCTTCTGCTGGTATAGTTAGTAATTTGCTGTGAAAAAAAAAAAAAACTTTCTATGGAAAACTCACTCAATCTTGTGTGATCATAACGCACAAAACCAGTTTAGCTGATTTTCACCTCAAATCACCTGAGGAATCATCTTATTGGAAGCCCTCCAGAAGAATAGAGCTTTAAGAACATACACCCACATGGATTGCTGGGAAGGGCCAATTCAGTCCTCTGCTCATCTGAGGGAACCTCTGTGGGGAATGAGAAGGTGGTCCCATAGTCCTCTTATCTATGGTGTACTGGATTTGAGATGGGTAGTATAAAAAGGCAGTTATAATTGCCTTTCTGATGTGTAAACATTAGGAGTCTGGAGGATCGGAGGAGGAAGCCATACGAATACGCAGCTTCTATTCCTCCTTCAGAGACATGGGGAGCACCACTACAAAACTACTCACAAATGCCTGGAATGACAAAGGAGATGGCTCCCACTCGTACAGGAAGTATAACTACGTATTTTATCTTTTCATCTTCAGTATTTTCTTTTGAGATTTACCAGTAACGAAAACTGGTGGTTGATACGGAGTTTCATGCATGTAGATTTCAAGAGGAAAGGATTTCAGTGGATACAAAGTATTGTCAGACACACTTTGGTATACTCTGCTTTCTTCAACTTACGGTGAGGAATCTTTCCAATTCCTTCACTGCCATACCAATTAAAATTTCTGCCTAAATGCAGCAGAGCTCAAAGTAAGTCATTTTGTAGTATCATGATTAAAAATTTTGGGAAGCACAGTCCATAATCCTGACGAAAGTGTATAGTAGTTGCAGAGCTTTTTTCAAAGGGTGATTTGTCTGTTAATAAGATGGGGAAAACACCTATTTTGACCATTACCTCATTCTCACTATGAAACATCTCAGTGTCAACTTTCAAAATATCATTCCTTCATTTGACTGATACTGAAAAATGATTCCTTTACAAGACTGATTTCAGCTTCTAAATTACTTGCATATATTACTATTCAATTTAAAGCTGTGCATCAAAGGCCACTCTCAAGTAGTCAATTTAAAAGTATGTCAGAATCAGCTTCTTACTTAGCATGTGCATTGAAATATTTGTGCCTCTATGAAAGAAAAAGAGAAATCAAGCCTTGAAAGAGAAGATACTTTTCTCTTTGAAACAGTCTTTCAACTGTAGTTTGAAATGCTCATTGGGAAAGATATTAAAATTCTAGCATTATAAAATCTGAATAATTATATTAATTTTAGTACCTTTTAGAACCACTTCCTTCCTTGTAAGAAATTGTTTAGACATTTCCATTCGGTGCTTTGTTGCATGGAGGTATTGTAAAACAAGTTATGGCTGATTCCTCTTATGTGTTGATGACTCACTTCATCATAGGAAGGAATTTAAAAGCGATGCAAGCAATTGAGCTACAGAAGGGGAAGGCATGAGAAGAAAGTTAAGACTATCTTACCTCATTTAGATATCCACTAACTCTTTTACCTAGATTCACTTATTCAAACCTAAGGCCTGTGGTCTTGTTTAATATCAGCCTGTAATAAAGAGCTCTTCAGCTAAATACAGCTATATTCCACTATTAACTGCAGCTCTTGAAGCAGTCATTGTGGAAAGGGGAGTCTAAACCCTTCAATGTCAAGGCATTTAGAAGCACTCTAGCATCAATCAAGGTCTACGTCCAGTAAGTGCCTGCTTACATTTACATGAAATATTCATACAGCATTCAGTTTTGCTTTTCTCTCTCCTAATCATCACTTTTAGGAAGAAGCTACAATCATCACAGTTAAGGGAGGGCGTTATGGGATGTGCGGTACCTTTCAATGTCAGGCTTCCTGCAGATAGCTGGCTCTGTAATGAGGCAGCACACTGTATAGACTACCAAAGGTCTTCCTCACACAGTCTAGCCTTGTTATCGTGCACTATACATCTTTGAGTATACAACTTAAAGCAAATGAAAGTAATTAATTAACCAGAGCAGATCTGTCAAAAAGTGATTTCAAATCTTGAAAAATATTTAACACTGCCATTAAGTGAACAAGGTTTCCCCCCCACATGCATGTATTCTCTAAAACAGCATTCAGGTCTCCTGCTGCATTCTTCTAATTGTAGAAGCACGCAGAATCATTTTAGAATGAGAGTGATTTACTCTTTTCATATATTTCTGATGCTTTTCATATGACTGTATAGAGCTTTGAAAATGTAAAGCACTATAGACTATGAACTATTATTATCCAGTGTTGGCTACAGACCATCACTAGTCCTTTTCCCCTTTTGAATATAACATCAACAAGTCTGTGTAGCAATTTTTCTACTATCCTTGACAGTTCCGAATACATTAACCTCAGTGCTTTTTATTTTTTTTTAAGCAAAATAATAACATTTGTAGGGAGTTACTTAGGAGTTTGGGCCAAATAGAAACACTGGTCAGTGCCTTCTGAATGAAGTATAAAGTGCATTTCTCATCATCCTATATTTAGCCTTACAGCACATTCAGTTACTCTACCACTGGTAGTAGCAGAATCTATAATCTGCTTTATTATCAGACTATTAATATCAGAAATTTAGGTCTTATAAAAACTACTAACAAATAACGCCTTTTGTTATTGTGATTTTGCTGCAAAAATAACAGTAGATCATGGCAATACTCATCCTATAAAAGCAGAAGAATGTAAAAGGATATCTCATGCAGATGATGCTGAAATTAAACATGCAAATTTATATAAAATTTCAGTGAGTACAATTCTATTTTTTTAAAAACTAGGATTTTAGGCATCATATAGTTTTATATTTATTAAAAGTCTGAGATTCCCAAGAAGAATATGAAGAGCAAAATTTGTACAGTTAGCCAATTACCCACTAAAATATCCTTTTCTTTTTTTTTTGGGTAGCATATTCCTCTCCCTTTGCTTTAAACATTCATAGAGCAAAGTAACAGCATTTGCATTATACTCTCATGGTGAGCTTGCTGGCATCATCAGTTTTGATTTTTCTCGAAGGAATCCGTGTTCTCTAATAAATTACTATGCCAGAATTGAAGCTGATTGCCTAAAAATTGAATATAAATGGCAAAGTACTGAAACCTAGGAACACATCCAAAAATGTCAATGTATTTGTTATTTTTAAAGAGCTCAACATATTTGTTTACTTTTAAAACAGTTAAAATTGAAGCTATCTTCTTTTATTATATTCCCTAAGTAATAATAAAAATAGAAAACCATGATCGCATTGTGCACATGGGAAAAGAAAAAGGCAGTTCTGAGTATCTGTTCATCTAAAGATTAGAGCATAGGTAATCAAAACCAATTTGAAACAATTTGGGCCAATAATCTTCAGTTACCTCAAATAAAGACATACTTAAAAACAAAGAATACAATTGTACCATTGTTGAACATAAAAGTACTTACTATACAAACCCACAAAGCATTCCTGTTCATTTCCCTGCATCTCTACGTGGGAGAAACCATATTATAAGAACAAACTAGCCCTTGAAAAACATACATGATTTCATTTTTTCCTGATTTTGAATGAAATATACTTGAAAAAAAAAAAAAAACAAACCAAAAAAAGAGGAACGACAGAAGCTAATGACATGAAGGTGTGTAGGCAAGATACATTCTAAGCTAATTTATAACAGTGAAGAAAGATTGCACAGTATCTGACTCAGAACAGGAACAGAAAAATCTTCCCTGAGGAGGCCTCACTGAGTTTTAAGAAGTAATTCATAGAAGGCTTATGGAAGATACTGTGCAGCAGGAGAAGCAGCCCTGCTTTATAACACACTTTCCAACTTCTTACAGTGTTTTTGTCTTAGGATCAGATGCTGTGGGGTGCAGAGCTCCTTCTGGGAGTCACTGAGAGTCCATGATTACTACCAAATCTAGTGAAATCGAAGGTACTTGTCACATTGCCAGTTTCAAGCTGCTAATTTATGAAGCATTCTTTTTCTTGTATTTTCTTAACAGCATTGCAATTTACTAGCTATGATAGCGATCTAAACTGTATTATTGTATGTACACTACTGCAATAAAATCTTGTCATTAAATGCTGCATTTTGTGCTTTCTAATTCTGCCTTATGTCAATAGGATTTCCAAATGTTCAAGACCTTGTTAGATAAGATCATAAAAAATGTGTCTATTTTGAGTGGTATAAATAGAACATAGATGAATGAAAATTATCCAGAGGCTACTTTGGATTCAAACATACTTTAAACAGCATTTAGATCTAAATAGCAATTTCTAGTAAATTTAAAAAAAAAAGAAAAAAAAAATACCACCCCCCACCCCGCCCCTAAACCTTGAATTTAATATAAGCTTCTTACAAACCCAGTCTTATTCATCTCTAGTACCACCCATCTCGAATAAAACAAATCCTCAGGATGGAAATGTAGTATTTCTTTAAGTCTGACTCATAAAGTGGCATAATCCATTATTCACCTCCCTGCATGTAAGCTAGGGTAGATGTTCAAAGTTGACTTCTGTTTTTCGGTCTGACATTATCTATTGAATTCGTATTTGAACATTTCAAATGACTAATACAAAATAGACCTCTGCTGCTTTTGGGGTTTTTTGGGGGCTCTTTGAGGCGATTTCAGAATGGCATGCAATCAGTTGTGGTTTGGCTCAGATTTCAAGCTATGCTGAAACCTGCTGAAATTTGAAGAGTTTGAATCCGTTGTAACCCATCATACCTGTGGGATATCTTTAATCCCACAAGTTGTGGGAACTTATGTATACTGTTAGCTTTTGATCTTGCTACAATGATTCTGAACATAACTGGCAAAAGCAATGCTAGTCAGACATAAAAGAATTTACTCTCCCTTGTTCTGCTTCCTAAAGTGTTCTCAGAGCACTGAATAACATTAGGCTTTGCTTTGTGTGCATGTGCAATACAATGATTTTGACTGCAGACTTCTACCAAATTCAGAATACAGAAAGGCTACCAAACACAGAATCCTCTTGAACAGTTACCTCTAAAATAAATACGGTTTTTGAAAATGTAAATATTATTTATTAGCAATATTCTCTTTGTGCTGTATTTACTCTTAAAACAGGTATATACTGTTATGCACGATCACAGCACACACAGCTGAAACATACACGTATCTTATCAAATGTTTTTACTTTACATCCATGCATCCCAGATATTTCTTTTAATAACCCTGCATTTTTGTACTGTCATTACTTATGTGAAAAATATCCACTATCCAGCTTTATGCTTTGTTTTATTTGCAGATGTCTTGAACATCCTTTAGAAGACTAACTATCTGACTTCATCAATGACTGTTTGTCTATGTGATGTTGCAGGTGTCAATGACATATGAGCACAAGGCTGCAAGTCCAGCTTGATAGATATGCACAGCCTGTGTATTATCAAAAATGGATTACAGAAATTCAAATGTGTTTTTAATGTCACTTCAAATTCATTTTTAACTTTTTTCTTCCCCCCTTGCAGTATAATCCAGCATGATCCACATTACTGTATTTTAAAATGATGGATAGGTTACCATCCAAATTATTTGTAAGACATAAATGACCATTGTATGTCTCTTTGAAGTCAGAGGATGTATTCTGTATGACTCAATCATTAAATCATCTTACAAATATCTAACAAAGCACCTGCATTTAACCATACTTCCTATATTTACATTTTTGGCCTCTTTCTAAGATCAGGCATAAATCCATGAGGCCACTTTAGAACTTCAGAACTTCCTTCTTTTACATATCTACTGCTCATTATCCAGAAGTTATTCTGTCCCCTGTGTTAAATTACTTTATGCTGCAGCTTAAACGAATATGTCTTGCTTTCATCTAGCATTTCAAACAGGGCAAAGACTGCTGTACAATTTCCAAACACAACTGTGCTAACAGAGATGAATTACTACAGTTTATATAATTTATATTAGGAATTCATAGACCTAGCAAAAGGGATTAGTACATTTTATTTCAGGGTAGGAGATGATCCTGTCATTAATGGTCGATACTTTCATCATCTTTTAAACCTGAGGAATTTCCTGGGTGACAAGACTGTAAGGACATATCAGGGATTCACAGCTGTGAGCTTTATCTGGCCGTGTACTGCTTTACTCTCAGTATGTGGACTACGTTCCATCAAAACTGGATTAGACTGTCAATCATGTCCTGCAATGTATATTGTATTATGATTTTTTGAAAATGTCACTGAGATCAGAGTAATTTCTTGGCTAATTGCATCTCGTCTCTTCTTAATACTGTGCATTTAATGGTTTCATTACCGTACATGACAATCACAGACTGTAGTCCAGCATTAAGGGCAGTTTTACTTTTCTTAAAAAAAAAAAAAAAAGGAAAAAAGAGAAAATCTATGGAATCCTCAATCCTTTTAATAACATGGAAAAATATTTAAGATGCTTCTGTATTTGATTAAATGAAATAAAAATGTGTTTGTGGTGTGCATATTGTTCCCTATGGTCTGAGATATACATACTAGCGGAGATTGTTTCTCTAATCCCAAAAGCACACCTTATGCTTAGCACAGTATTTTCTCCTCTTCTCCTGTTATGGAAATAGATTAAAGAAAATATTAACCTTTAAGAAACTGTCACTCATTACTCACAGAGCTTCCATTTTATGTATGCTTGTCTCAAGGGAAACTCTCCCAAACACAAAAATATTTGTGTTTCAATATTACCCATTTAGGCATGAGAGATTCATTTAGATGAATGTTACAGTATGTTTCCCAATGTTTCATTAAATGATAGTTTGCCAACAGCAAAAGGTTCTGATGATATGTGTCAAAAGTAGCAAAATTGTGGGAGTGTTTACAAAAGTACTGAAGTGAAACTTGTTTTGGTTGAAAATAACAATCATCTTAGAACCCAAACAATTATGGGGAAATATATCAGCTATTAAGACAGTCATACATACCATCAGAATCCTACCACTATAAAAAACAGTGACATGACCAATTTGGATGCTATTCTTCAAGCTGTTATAACAAACTACTTAAAGCAGGAAGAAAATGCTGCCTAATCAGAACAGCTTCATGAAGTGCAAAGAGGTGTAGGTGAAGATGGTGGTTCAGGATAGGACTGTCAAAAACCGTATTTTAGATCATTGTACTACATTAGCTCTGCCACACTGAAATACAAGCTGTTACTCATCACTGTGGTCTATTACATAATTATATGCCTAAAGCTGCACATGCACTTCCTCTCCTGAAGTTTTTTTGTTCCTTTAAGCAAAGGAAGGGTTGTCTCCATTTTTGACATCCAACTGGCCTCTGAAGACCCTCATACTCCACCAGGCAAAGCAAAGCATCAGTGCTTCTATCATTCTGCAGTCCTTCCTTTTCTACTCTATCAACTAATTGCAAGTTACAGGGCAGAGAATACCCGGGAAAGATAGGAATATATTGCCAAGGATTCCTGGTAGAGGTGCTTGTGATGAAGGACACTCTTGATTTTGGATCTGACAGCAGCTGTAATATCTAGTTCATATTTGCTGTGGCAAGTAAAAAGAATGTGAATGTTAAAATATCAAGGTATTTGTAAATACTCTAACTTGCTAGCCATTTGCATCAGTTCGAGTGGATTGTTCCAATCATTAGCATAAATATAAGCTGACATCTTTCTAAACGCACTTTCACTGATGGTTTGGTTCTGAATGCCTTTTGTTTAAACTTTACAACACATTTAATTGATATTCTTGCAAAACAGGAATAATGATGAAACACTGCATAAAACTACAGTGCAGAAAACCGATTGATCTTATCAGCATATGTGCGTGTGCATCCACAAACCACTTAACTCCTGGTAAGTGTCAAAATTAACAAAAAGATCATTAGTTTCTCACAAAAGGACTACTTACACTGTTCTGAAACAGTGCTGACAATTCTGGTGATGTGGGGAGGGAGAAGGAGAAAGCATGACAAAACCAGGACCTCCTTAAACTAACAATGACACATAGTCCTGGAATCTTGTTTTAAATTCCGTTTTCCATTACTGTAATATTTGGTCTCCTTCTATTCCTAAGAACAAATTGAGTTAGTGATGTTATTAAGATAGGCAAGTGATTGCTTAAAAACATGTGTACATTGAGATATGTCTAAAGACAGTAGCCAAGCCTAGCAGCATGAATGAATTTAACAAGCAATGGACGTGTAAGGGAAGCTGGCCTTTCTCCTACAAAAGAGAAGGGGCGGGGAGAGGAAGAAAAGGAGGTAGTTTTGTATTCCCAACAGTATCTAAAATTAGATGATTTACGTGCTATCTAAACCATATGGACAGAGAAACAATTCATTTCTACCAATTAAAGGGAATCCCCATGCATGATGTTTGTCACGTATATCTGGCACACACTATGCTTTGCTAAAAATCTGTTAGTAAGAAAGCAAGAAGGAGATATTCTCATTAGAATTTTTTGATACTTTTCTTTGAAAGCACAACACATGTCAGAAGACTGCTCCTTAGGTTAGCACCTTTGTCTGCAAGGCACACGTAAAATAATGCTCTCTGAATCTGGTTCACAGCACCAGCTGTATGATGGCCTGTTGGCCACTTCCGCTAATAGGTCAGCTGAATATAAAACAAAGAAATTAAAACTTTGTTCTAAAACTCACAATTTATTCATAGTAGAATACACTAATCTTATGTTAATCATGTTTTAATTTACAATGACAGTCATTGTGACCTCTGTTGACATGGATGTAAAAAATCCACTATTGCCAAATAGAGAGGACATTGCCATCCTGATTGACCTGGAATATCTTGGAATGTCCATTTGAATATGATTAAGTCTACTTTCACTACAGGGCTTAACTTAATGTCTGGCAGTACAATGACCAGACCAGCAGAGATAAGTGTATTTGCTGTGCAACAAAATAACCCTTTGACAAGATTCTGTGTCTGTGAAAACTGCTTTTGACTTAGAAATCACACTCTATCCATAAAAAAAAAAAAAAAAAACCAAAAAAAAAACCAAAAACACCCAACCCCCAAAAAACCCCAACAATGGCACATTTCTGAAGTACATAGCCTTTTCTCTTTACTGTGGTTAATTCATCTAAATAGGCAAGTGTATTGCGAGAACTGAAGAATAATAAACATATCCCAGAGGATGAATTAAGGTCCTCTAAATGATGAGTACACATTCTTTACAGATTTTCAGAGACCACCTGAGTATCAGACAGATTGTTTCATTTCAAAGCTTGGTAATATTGTTAAAAAAACCCTTGATCACAATTACACAAGTGTCCATCCTTGGACAAACTGTGAAAGTCAGGTAGGAATAGGTGGAAGAGAGGACACTAAGCTATTTTTTCACCTGCAGCTATTTGAAGCATGAAGGAACCTGGACATAGATGAGTGAGGATATGTTGAGAACTACAGCAATACCTGCACCTATAATATTTCAAGCTGATACTGTATTTTCATGATCAGTGAAGATCTTTACTAATGTATTTAGAATGTATGGTTAATTTGATAATGATGTGGCACAGGAATACTCCCACTCCTCCCCAAAAAGTAATAAATGACAGGACTAACAACATTCCTGTTCAGTGGACTATCCCCTACCTATGGACAAGCTAAATATTTCATGTCTTTCCTTGTGCTACACTAATTATGTAGACAAAAAATAATATATATATGAAAAATAATAATGGTCTGTACAGCATAAGTTACTTTACTAGTGAAGAAAAATCACTATGATCTATAATGTGAAAGAGATTTCAGTGAAGATCCTTAGTAAGCCTCAAAACTGAAGACCTGGATTTTGGGTCAATGAGTCTTCATAAATTTCACATCAAGTTTAATGTACATTGATCTTAGGTCTCTTCACACTCTTATGGTTGCAAGTACTTGAATAACTTCTGTTTTATCGAAATACAGAAATATAAGTGGAAGCTCAATAAAATGACTGGAAGCTAGAAAATGCAGTCTGCTTTGAAATTAAACATAGAAAACCCTCTAGGCTCCCTTTTTCTCTAATGCTCATCCCAAATTCTAGAAAGCTATGGATTTGCCATCATCATCGGTCAGAGGTTTGGATTAATAATTCTTTTTTTTCCTTATGTCTACTAAGATCACCCAGTTGTTTTGACAATATTTGATGATGGCTTGAAGAAGATAAGTGGGTGCTTCTACTCCCTCTCTTTCTTTTAGAGTGAAGGGAAAAGAATCTTATACTAACTCCATGCTAATAAAATATTTTCCCTCTACTTTCCAGGGCTACAACTACCACCAGTACACTCATTATAAAAAGACTACTTGTTGCTTAGAGGGCAGAATCCATTAATCTTTTTTTCTTACAGGAGCAGACGGAGGACTGGAAATATCTCTTTTCTTTTTAGAAAAGAAAAAGCCATGAGTCGAACATGAAAAGATGATGTAACGTTGACCTTCAATTACCTCCAGTCTTCTGTTTCCTGGTCTGCCTGGCAGAATGTCATCTTGGCTATGCTGCTTATAGTGGCATTTAGGGAAATGGGCAACACAAAAGCTCAGAGGGAACTCTGTTTAAATATACCTTCTGCTCAGAAGTGACCTTGGGGTGATGCTAAAACAACTTAAGGAGTTTTGTGCTGTCTGAGCAGTGCAAACTTGCTTCTAAGTACTACAGCGTCTTGACTATTTGGAGGGATCTCCAAATCTCTTTTAGACTTGTAACTGATGAAAGGACCAGGACAGATAGGAATACAGTGTAGGAGTAACTACTGCCCAAAGAACACACACTAAAGATGGTTGACTAGTCTCTCCTCCTTGCACAGAAATACAGAAAGGGAGAAAATAAAGCTATCTTCCCATTTCATGTTTTGAAAAAGATGCCTTGTACTATTTGACTATGTAATGCACTTCTATGTAAGGCTCCTTCAATGCACCATCCACCACAGTGAATACATTTGACTTTGAAAGAAATATTTGAAGGTTGATAGATTAAAGAATAATTTAGATAAAATTAGCTTAATTAATAAGAATTCATAAATTAGTGCTGTCTAGCAGAAAACCCCAGAGGTTTATTTATTTTATTTAAATACAGCCTTGGTTTTTGTTTGGTTTTTTTTTTTTTTTAATATAAGTACAAAGATTAGTATTTTCTCTCTTTGACTGAAGCTGATGACAGAACACACACCTAGCAACCTGCAGGACACTATTCCTTTAGAAAGCACATTCTTTTAGTCTTTTCTTGATCATTTGACTGAGTTTTCAAATACATTTAAACTATATACATTTTTTAAATTGTGTGTCTCTGTAAACTGGATAGAGGAGATCCTGAGCTATTATTGGTGCTCTTGGAAAACAAAATGTGAACCACAATGAAGACATCTATTTAATGTAGTTTTAGTGATGCCCATGGAAAAACCTTGTATCAACACAAATTTGCTTACATTTCACTTGAAATATTTACAAACATGGACGTCCGAGTTCTATGTTGCTGGCAGATGTGAAACCAATGTGTTTTATACAAATTAAAATTTGCATGGATTTGCATCCTAAATAAGACTATTTAAAATAAGGCCTTCAACCATAACTGTCTGCGCTCCAGCACAGTGTGAAAAACATTTGGAGAGAAAAGGTAAATCAAAAGAATTACTGCTTAAAACCACACTTGGAAAGCACCAGTTAAAAATCCTGTACAGCTTCTGTTCCAAAGCCCTACACGCAGTCTATTCAGGTCTGGTGCTTCAACTATGAACAAATTCAGCAGGAAGAAAGTTACAAGTCGCTAACATTATACAGTCAGAATTTTTCATGGCTGGATATTTTTATTTTGTGATATTTTCAGTTTAACCAGTTTCATGTTTTATAGTTGGTCAGTCCTCAGGGGGATGGGGTGGGGGTGTGGAGAAAAATTTTACTGTTGGAAGTGGTTCCTTTTGGAGTCACACCGCCATTACTAAGTACAGATTCATTCCTCCCAGCCTGCTTTAATTCACTGGCTGTTCTGGATATTTGCAAACACATTTATTAGGAAGAAATTCTTATAATAGTCTAAAACAACTTCACAATATTTCACATACATCATGCTAAAATGTGCTAAACATCAGGGGTTATAAACATGACTGCTAATACACAACACTTACCCAAATATGCATAAATAATGTTATGTCTTTATAAATCATAACCGTGTGAATTTACTAATTCTGCTTGCAGAACTGCTCAATGGCTGGCCCTAAAGCATTTCTTAAATCTCAGATGGACTCAAGAAGCAGAATATGGAGATGAAATGTGGTAGAATTCCTCCTCCCCCATCTACATGACACATACACACAATCATCAGATCTTGGGATTTAGATTTAGTGAATTAAGACTGTGGATCACATGCATGCAATTCTGATTTGGATGCAGATACTGCGTATACTCTGAAATGCTTAGAATGGGATTTTGCTTTGTGCTTGCCTGTAGAAAATCTCTTCATTTGCCATTCTAGTGGTAATATTTAGCTTTTATTTATTCAGACCAAGATGTGACTTTTCTTGCTGCTAAGCAGCTGGATTTTGTTTTCCCAGTGAAAAGCTAGCCTGTTTAGATGAAAGCACAGACTTAGAAAAATAGAAGAGATTCTCCTTGCAGCAGTGATTCTGTGGCACTGCCCAGTGGCAGTACCATGGTGTCACAATAATTTATCATACACAGTACAGGGCAGTATGAATCTGACTTGTTTAAGTGCTTCAGTGGCCTTATTTCACAGACAGAATGTGGGACAGGGCACAACAACTGCAAAGGGCCCTACAAACCCCTGGTTGCACAACTCACCAAACACATTTTCCAAAGTTCCTGAATGGACATGAGAAAAGAGACAGAAAAATGGGGCTCTCCAGTGGGAACTGGATAAATTCCTTTCTCTTATTGAGGCATGTTTAAGCTTGTCTCCCTCAAACCTCTATTTGTACACTTGCTTATCTAAAATGAGAAATGGAGCACTGATTCAAGACTCAATCATTTATCTAAATAGCATGAACCAAAATTTACATTTTAATTAAATATTAATTGTCCTCAAGCAAACAATATTAAAATATAATATTATTTTGTTCTTCTATGTCCAGCTGAAGGGTTGTTCCATTATTTATTGGGTTAGGTTGCTTTTCTGTTTTTATTTTTTGTGAACCTGCTGCTCCACTATGGAATATTCATAATGTAATTCTTATGTTGGTCTTCCCAAGAAATACAACAATACTCATTTATTATATGGCAAAGTACAATTTTGTACAAGAAATATGTATTCCCTTTTTTTTTTTAAACATTCTTTAATCCTATAGCTTTTTTTTTTTTTTTTTTTTTTTTAATCTTAGAATCTTGAAGTGTCGTGAAAGCATCAAGAGCTAGGATGCAACATTGGGAATTACTGTACTGCCTTTACATCACACTAGTGCCTATAGGTCTGGGACCAGTTGTGCTTAGATACAGTAAAACACTGAATCGTTTGTGACTTCAAGAGTTTATAGTTTAATGCTGTAGACCAACTCTAAACAATTGGCCGTGGCTCCCTAACAGACCTGACCAATGCAAGGCCCAGAGAAGCAGTGATAGCAATACGATTTATGGCCATACAGGGAAAACTGTCTTTCCATACAGCTGAAAAGCACACCTCCTTTCTAAATGCACCCATCATCCCACAGTCTGAGGGAGTGCTGACACCATTTTACATGTCCTTGCTATTCTTCAAGTAGTCTGAGGAAGAAATACACTGCCATGAAGTATAAATGCCTTTGCATACTGCTCCCATTCCCCATCCTAGTGCTGGGGGGTGGGGAGGATTTCTTCCCACTGACGGTGTCTCTGGGGAAGAACCATAACAGATCTACAATCTAGATTTTATGACTCTAACCTCAGGCAGCACTGAATGGCCAGAAATTATACAATCGCAAAGTGTATTTTATATCTGTAGAAAAGAAGATAATTTCATTTCCCAGCAAAGTGTGAGGGACCAGTGCTTGGCACTCCAGAGCAGGTAAGTACAACTATAGCTTTTCCAGGAGAGCTGGAAAAGCTGCACTGGGCAATGTAGAACTGGTTAGATGCTTTCCTCAGGATTTAATTTTCTTTTATTTTTATCCTTGTTTGTAATTAAATGTAATATAAACAACATTTTGCTTTTGCATTGCTAAGGCTCAGAAAAGGGGGGAAGGATGGGAGAAATAAGTGAATGATTTCTCATCCATGCCAAACACATTCAACCTTTAAAGCATTAAAAAAAAAAGGGGGGGGGGGGGGGGTAGGGAGAGAAAAAAGACAGTATTTTCAGAACAGCCTTACAGCACCATAAAGAACACCTTTGTTCATCATGCACAGAGAGGACAGTGGTACTGGATGATGATTATCTGTATAACAGACCTGATAACCACTCTGCATATCTGCTACGGCTGCCTCATGCCTCCCTCTGTGTGCACAGATGAGGAGAGAAAAGAAAGCACACATCAGGAAATAAATGCCAGTAGAATGAAGTTTTCTTTAAATTTACTCAGGTCAAGTCATCCTGTTGATAACAACAGCACAAACCAGCTGAGTAAAGTTCAGCATCTGCTCTAGTGGTTGAGAATTACAGCCTTCATTTGTGACTCAAACCCCAAGTCTGCTGCCACTGAATCAATAAACCAGGTTTTCCAGTAGCTACAGTGGTGTAGGACTTGGCCTCTCTACTCCTGACTTCTGAAAACACTTTACTGATATTAAAAAGCATTTTGTTTTGTAGTACAGACAACATGAGGAGAAGGGAGAACATTTGTTCCCTAGCTTTTGGATGCGTTTATAGTTTTACTGGAGGCAAGAGTTGTCTAAATGGGTTACCGTGCCTAAATGAATTAGTTTTCTAGGAAGATTCTACATGTAAGATTTATATATTGTCTGACAGAAACATATAATAAAACCCAGTATTTGATTGACAGACCTCTAGAGCCAATTAGAGCTCATTTAAGAGTTCATAGCTGGAACAATGTGTTTTAAAAAATGCTACTTTGGTCTCTGAAGGTATCATAAAATGTACTTTCATCATGTGCACAACATCTACAAATTCTGATTGGCATTTCCTCCTTCCCTGAAAAGAGAGCCTGGTGCAGTTTGCAGCAAATATGACAATAGGCTGTGCAAATGTACATCTGAAACACAGCCCTTCCAGGGTTAAGCATTCAAGCTTATATGAGAGATCATCAGTTTCGGGTCAAAGTGCTGTTCTTAAATGATCAGTGCAGAAAAGAAAAAAAAAGGCATTGAAGTGACCTTGCTGAGGGTCTAAAACTGTGCTAAAGCCTTTTCTGCATGATTAAGTGAGCAGAATCTTAGATTAGCTAAAAGCAGTGCAGAAACATAATGAGTTCACTTATTTTGGAGCATTTAATAACAGTTATAGACAGTTATGTGATCAGGCGGAGTTATGACTTATTCATTCTTTCATTGCTATTAAAATTACTGCATTTGAGGTTTTTAAAGTCATTGAAATAAAAAAGTCTGATTTATGTTAGGAGAATTTAGCTTGCCCTTTGGTCTCTCCATTTTTAAATGATATAATTAGACTTTTTAAAGACCATTCTAAAAGCATTATTAGCATTTTCTATAGCTGAAAGTAAATGCATGTTTTGTGGGTAGTTTAATTTTAAAAAGGATAATAATAATAATACTTGATTCAGAGAGCAATAGATTGTTGCAAAAAGTATTTCATAAAATTGTCTTAAAGGTGAGCCTGTGCATTTGTCTGTATGCATACACACTGAAATACACACACACATAAACACATTCATGAATGTGAGCACACACATGTTTGGTGCGTATATGAACAGGAGCTCCACATACATGGAAAAATAAAGCTATTCCCTTCACCCATTTGGGAAATGAAGGCAAGAAGAAGAGCAAGTTCCATAGGACATATTAACTCATGACCTTTAACATATTACCTCACAAATTACAAAGCCATCCATCAGTCTCGAGGGAGAAAAAGTGCTTTGATCAAAACAAAGGGACTTGCAGGTGTTTTGAATTAACTGTAAGCAATAATCATTAACAATCACTGGGATGGGTATGGTAGTGTCACGAATGTATGCACATTTTAACACTTGCTCAATCCCTACGTCTGAGCACACACGTTACTTTCAAATTGTATTTGTATATTAATTATTAACCACTACAAGCAGGCCCAGCAGTTTCTGCAGCAAGAATACGCATTTTATGTAGTTGATTTTAAGCTTATGCACAACACGCACATTACACAGACATTCAGTTGAATACTTTCACACAAGACTGTGCATCTTGCTGCAAAGGCCAAACAGGTAAACCAAAACACTTCCCTTTCACATTTAAATAACAGGTTTTTTCTTACACTGTTTTGGCTTAGAAAATAAAATATCCCGTAAGATTAAGAAATTCTGCTTTTAGTTGTGTCCCAAGGGAACGTATCTTTGCTTACAAAAATCATGCTTACAACAGCTCCCTTAACTGAAGGCTTTTTTTTTTTAATGTGTGTGCCTTGTATGTTTATTCAGTAGACAGTTTGGGTTGCTCAATTTGCTGCTCAGAATGCAGTGTGCTTTTCTATTAAAACATATTATTAAAACTAAATCAGGAAGAAGCTTATTTAATAGTCATTTCATGCACATGACTGATGGGAACACATAAATTATCAGACTAATATCTGATTAAAACTTGATTAACATGCTAATAAATTATGCTAGAAATGTTGGGGTTTTTTTAATTTCCCCACTTTTACTTAAACTTCCTAATTGACACTTCAATTATTTTGTTCTCTGAAACTTTGTCTTCCTTATGCATATAACAGCTGAGAAATTATTTCTTTGCCTGAACTTGATACAAAAAACGATCAATTATAATTATTAAAGCTCCCTAGTAATCTGTAAATTATTATGAAAAAAGGTCATCTTGTTTTGTTTGTTAAATGGAGACCATTATATTTACTGTTGACAAAAGGCTGTAAGGAGCTCTGGAAACCTGTGCCCATAATCAGTGCATGGCGTGGACACAGCACACAGCGCTGCAACCTGGATGTCCTCCTCACACTTTGTTCAGAGCGACACTAACTTTGGTGCGCCAGCTTCACTGCTTAGGGAGATGAGGGGACAGACAGTCTGCAGCAGCCTCACATACTGCCACAGCCTGTATGGAAAAATACATCCATGAATCTTGTAATACAGACTCCTGCCCACTAGAGACTGATCTCAGCCCAATAAAGCATGTAACTCGGGACCCTCACAGTTTAGACTTGAACTATGGTCAGAAAGGTGAGAGGCCAAGGCTTCATCCACTAAGCCATTTACCCTTTTCTTTTGTAAGGAAGATTGATTTTAAAAAAGCTATTAACCTTCAGCGATTTATCTCATCAGATCATCTTCATTTTGTTCTGCCTATAATAAGGCTGTATTATATAGTTTAATTCTTCGCTTAATTCACCTAGACTACCTAGAAAGAAATAGATGGGGGGGGGGGGGGAAGGAAGAGAAAAAAATTATCAAAAACTTTGCAATGAAAATATTACCAGGAAAACAAAAGAACTGCAAGTGTTATCACATGTCTTAGAGACACAAAAATGAAAGATCTAAGTGTGTGTATACATATATTCTGGTTGGACCAAAGCTTTCAATATTTCTCAGTATTTTGCAGTGAAGAGACAATATGCCATGCTTACAGTAAGCCTTAATAAGCTATTTTAGAGATAAAAAAGAGTACTCTCTTCATTTTTTTGAGCTGACTCACAGTAACACCAAGACAACCCATTTTCATTCATTTGTGAGTCTTCTAATAAAGATGCTCCTCAACAGAAAAGAGCTGCACCAAAGAAATCTTATTTTGAAATTTTAACATTCTGCTAGATTTGGAGGAAATGCCTCAGAGGAGTATGCAAAATGGTGGACTGCTTTGGCAACAATTTATGTAACACTGTTATATACTGTATATATTTTCTTTGAGATGAAGGAAATAGGGGTTGCTTGCTGGGAACTAAATTATTTCTGGTTTAATGATTGATTTTAGGAAGGGAAAAAAATCCTGGTTTATGAATAATGTGCTTCATTAATGAGTTTAATTTATCTGGATGGACTTTGTGGCAGGTACCAATCTAAATTTTGCTGGAATATGTAATGATAAAAGTAGTTCTAAGCATTTCAGGTAGAATTTGATAGTGAGTTCACTCCTATTAAAGGTTCAAAATTATTCAGAAACTTAAGTCTCCTTGTCTTTCAATGAGACTTTGATTTTTAAGTCCCTTAGTTTCATCTGTAGCTGATGTTGTGTGTTTATAAAATGCAGAGCATAGATCAAATCCTCAAAAAATAACAATTTTGTTATCTTCAGTGGGCTTTGAATCAGAACAAAATGCTTTACTCCCTTTTCAAGCAGGCCCGAATGACTGCAATGGCTGTTTTGCCAGAATCAGGACCGCAGGATAAGTCTGGAAGTGACCTAAGACCAGCAGGTCATACCTCCTGATTGCCTCCTCCTTCACAAATGAATTCATGACTACACACATCTTACAGCATCTGCTCTTCTTCTTCTGGTCCTTAAATATTTAGATGGTAAACTGAGATGAATGATCACAACACCTCAGTATATGATCAAACCATGTAACAACAGAATTCTGTCTTTTCACCTGTGCTTATTTAACACTCCTGAGCTAAAAAGTTCTTTTTATTTCAAGAGTAAGCTGCCATTTCAGCAGCTGAATAAAATCTTGAGAAGGGTGATAGTAAAAGTTACTATGAGAGCCCTACTAAGATACTCAGAGAGTCAATAAACTACTCCTTGGCAGATTCCTAGCAAGTGATTCTTTGTTAATGGAAGTCAGGGTACAGGTAGGCAAAATCTGGGAGCAAAACACAGGGAAAAAGCCCACTACAAAATAGTTCAACTTTTTTTCTTTACAAATGAAATCAATGATAAAGTAACTCTTCAGGAACTGGTTATAAATCCTCTTCATACATATTTAACAGTATACAGTGAATAGGATTAGTAATATCTTTTGTCTAATTTGTCAATCCAGTTCTTAGTTCCCCACAGTGCTTCAGTCAAATACAAAGACAGTCTCAGTTACTTTTCCATAGATTAAGTAGCTCTTGAATTGATATTTGCTGTATGGTTTGGGACTTTTGACTGGTAAACACTGTGACTGATGCTGAAGGCCAAAAAAAGGCAGCAATAAGGAATTAAAGCAATAGACTTTTGGTTGACTTGAAGGTCAAATCCTCTCTATTTTGCTGTAAAAGCAGAGTCATTCTCTTAACAGAAAAGATACCTAAAGGTATTAGTATGACAATCAGCAATTATTTTAATTTCTTCTTTCTTTTCATTGGCCTAATTTATTTTGATGCATAAAGCTAAAGTTTGTGGCATTTCAGAACAGGAAAATACAAAGGGTTCTGGTCAGCTGACCTGTGCCTGCTCATGCTGCTTCTGAATCACCTTTAAAAGTCAGTTCCAGGGGCATGAACTGTGGAATTAGCTGAGAGTATGTTTTATTGGAAGCCTCTTCTCCCATGCAGCTGCAGGAGGTTGCCACAATGATGGTGCTGCCCTCTAGCACTTCCAGGTCTGAAATCCAAGACCATAACAGCAGCTGTATGTCAAGGGAGTACTCAGTGAGCACACAGAAAGGGGAACTCAGAAAGAACGACAGGACACTAGATACATATTTCTTGTGTTAAACTTATGAGTCATGAAACTTGGAAACCTACGACAGAAGCAAAAAGTATACTCAGCTTTTTCTAAGTTATTTCCTAACTTTATATATTTGGCCTCATTTAACTGCCATTAAAGGCAATTAAAAGAGTCATGAGAAATTCAATTAAATCGATCCTCAAAGATCTAGCCTTTTATAAGCCTATTCTGTTCAGCATATTTATTCCAAAGAGTCATATTTCAAACTGTTAACATAATATGACCATGTTTGTGTTTAAAAATATCCTTACCTGTTCTTAATACAAGAGACAGGTGGAAATAGCTCTACCTGAAGATGAAAGACAAAGTTTGTCTTACCCATTCTGATAGAACAACATTTGCAATTCAGGGTTATGGATACAGTTGTACTTATGTTCTGCCTTAGAACATTGCACACACATCTCAATTCCCAGTTTAGTTCTGGTTTTCCCATACAGTCTTGTACTTAGATTGCATCTCTTCAAACAGATGCAACTCACTCTGTCTTAAGCTGCAGCACTGCAGAGATGGGGCCCAGTAGGTTCATATACATACTGATAACATAACCAAACATGGATGTGAACACATACCATCCACCCAAGGCTGTGCAGGTCTGATCCTGAACTCACAAATACAGCTTAGTTAATTCATATGAGCTCACCAGCCTGAGCACAGTGCCAGGCTAATGTAGCTGGGCTCAACGTGGAATTGAACTGGTGCAATCTCACAGTGCTACACTGGTCAGAATGGGATTCCCTATTAGGGTGGTGGGTAACAATGAGCCATGCTCCATTTCTGTGTGCAGCCATTTCCTCACCACCTGAAGGCATTGTTCTTCATGTGAGGGCAGTGCTGCTGCCACTTGGTAAATATATAGGGAAGAAAGCTACACGTGGGCAGTCATCTGCAGCATAAGCAATCTTGAACAGTGAACAAAAGAAATGAGCCAAACTGCCATTTGGTATTTGAGCAACGGACTCCTTGTTATCTGGGTGGTTTTAGACAGTGCATACGAAATTGTCCCTAAAATATTTTAATGAGTCAAATCTGGTGCCAAGCAGCTTTAAGAGCTAACAGCTGAAAGTCAGTTACCTAAACCTTTATGCACCCAAGTTTTACTCATTTTGTAACAGAAATCCTGATTACGCTGAATAAATCCTTATTTTTATAAAAAAAAACCCAACCCCAAAATGCAACAAAACAACAAAAAAACAAAACAAGCACATGGTACCATGCATGCAAAACAACCTGTGTCTGAATGTTTGACTCAAAAAAAAAAAAAAAAAAAAATGGCTAAAGGATATAAGAGAATAGAAGTCACATGCAGCAAGTAAACTCACAAAGAACAACAAAACCTCCCCACAATAGAAAGCAAGGAAAAAGTAGTATTAAAACTACTTAACCTGCAGCAATATTGTCAGGAATGTCACACACAAGTACTGATTAGGCTGTGACAAACAAGGTTGTCTTTACATTCACATTCTGCTACCAACAATGTCTATTCGCTTTAACTGTGGAGAGGCAGACGCCTTCCCTCATGACAGGGCTATAATACTTCTCTTAATTTAACATGCCTGAAGACAAATCTTCAGGCTAACACTAACCTTTGGTACCTTTAAAGCAACTACACCTTCACTGACTACAAATACTTTGGAAAAGGGCCTATTTGCAATTGTATTTATTACAAAAAAACAAGCACAAAGTAACAAAACAAACACACCATAAATAGCAACACCATTCTCAATCTTAATTCTGGGAGCTAACAGTGGGGACAGAAAACCCTCCAGGTTACTTCCATAGGAGACAGAAATAAGTTTCTTGCCCAGTAGGTACTTTATGGTGACTTAACCCTGAAGTTGCTTTCCCGCTCTCCAATCTCCCAATTTTATGGTGTGCAAAAACAGTATGAAAGTCTTCATTTTCTCTTTCTAAAATATTTTTTCTTCCTGCCTCTTACCAGCAAAAAAATCCAGTCTAGTGTTTTGATTTTATGAGAACACTTTAGCTGAGCCTAAGAGATACCATGCTTCCACTGAATCATAGGAAGATTTAACAAATCATCAATAAGTACATATCTGTACAGTGTCTGCAACAATGCACAGCTTTTTCAGTCTGAATTTAAACCTATTTTCCAAACTCTAAAGATGGACCACATAACAGCAGATCCAGGCAAACCGGTCTTTCAATCCTTTTTAGTATGACAAATCCTCTAAAGAATGAATTCCTTCTTGAATCAGCAGGGATTCACAGATCCTTCTCTCTCTTCCTGGGCTTCAATATTTCCAACCTAACCTATGCTTTTCCCCAGGCTTTTTTGTTTGAAATTATCCTAGGAAAGAGTAACTCTTAATTTCTTATCTGATTTTGCAAGGCTTCTGAAGAGACAAGCACTAATTCCCTTCACAGGCCAGCAACAAGGCCTACTTAATCCATTCTGTCATTGAGGTTGCATGCAAAAGGACAGATACGGGCAAAGCAGGGAAGATGATTTGTAATCCACAGAAACACTCAGGAACAAGAGCTCAAACAACTGCAAAATGGAGTACTATTTTCCAAGTGCCCTCCGAGATTCTCTGTGTTACTCTCTTGGAGAGTAACAGAGTTCCTTTGTCCTTCCTCTGTCCTCAGTTCTTCTGATGATCTAGGTGCACTTCTAAGCTTCAATATAGCACATGCTACATCATTCTTCTTCTTACTCATGAAATATACTAAGCACAACAGAAGTGACTTACTTAATGAGTTTCTAACTATGGCAATACTTGTTTTACACTCCAATTCCTAAAAATATCTGATTCATTTCGGTATGTTTGCAAAACATTTCCTGTAGCCAAAGTTTGGTAATTATTTAAATATCTTGGGATGCATATTTTTGGGACATATCTTCATGACTCTACAAGTGAACAAGACTCATGAGGTTACTCTGAACAATCTAATACCTTAGACACCACAGCACACCACTACACAGCGCCAATAGCCCAGCTCTCAAAAACAAAGTGGCAGCTTTAATGTAGCACTGCTCTCAGACTAATCAATCCCGTCCATCACTATACTACTCCAGGTGAAAAACTGTACTCAAGTGTCTGTATTTCTTTAAGTTCTGGAGCTGACATTCTCCGCAGGAGCTTAGGGGTCTGTGGATAATGCCTCACTGAGTTGAGCAGTTGTTCTCCAGATGACTGCAAACAAATTAGACTTGAAGTGTACCAGGGAGTAGGGAAAATGGATAGAAAAAGAGATGGGATTGGAAGTCCTCAAAACTGAAAAAGAGAGGAAAAGAGAAAAAAAAAAAGAGAAATGTGAAGCTAAAAAGAGGAGAGAGAAGAAAGAGAACAAAGGTGACTTCAGCAGTACCCAGTTATGTCAGCTTTGTTTCAACAGGGAAAATTGTAGTGGACAGGACATGATTCTCCCTGTTTCTTTGCCTGTTCCACTGAAGGACCCACATATAAGAACTCTTTGTCCGCCATGGTTGCCCTTCCTCTCTCTTCCCCCTCTTTTTTAATTGTCAGTGTTTTGGGCCAGGATCCGGATGATAAAAGTGATTTGCAGAATACCTAGAACCCTACCGTGATGTGTATATATGAGAACAAGACTAAAATAAAAAAATGAAATGAGTTAAAAAAAACAATGCTGGTCTTTATAATAATGTTTTAAAACAAGTGACACATTTTACTGTATCCAACAAGTGACGGGTTGACCCAACAAATTTACATAAGTAATGTGGGTTTTTTTTTAAATTTCAGGAACTTGATAATGTAAAAGAATAAAGTTGTCTTATCACTAGGATATATTTCATGTTAGAAGTTCATACTGAGATAGTTCAAGCAGAATTTTAAAGGCCAATAACTTCTCAGATTCCTGCATGTATCACAATTACAAAAAAACCTTCTGTGGTACATAATTTTGTGAAGATTTCTTGAAGCAATAGCTCAGCATGTAACAATCCTGTAAATGTTTCACATAGTACATGTGGGGCTAGCGCTGCCTTATATGGTACTTCCTGCCCTGTGCACACTAAGGACAGAATGGCACAGAAGGGAAGCAGAGGTGGGCTGTGAGGACTGGTTAAAGAGTGCAGACAGTGCTTCTGACACTCAACAACAAAAAAGGACAGTCTGATCAGGGAGCCTGGCATTCTCCGAGTCCATTGGCCAGCTCAAGTCACTCACTGGCTAGAGAAGAAGCCACGTCTTGCTTCCTGCGCATCTTCCACAGTTACCATATTTACCACAGTTATGAAAGTCTTTTCATGCCCAGATTTTAATTTTAGACCAATATTGGTGAATTACTGGATTTGCCACCATAATGACCCCAATAATTGTACTAGTGATCTGTGTTTATTACTGTACTGTTATTTAGAGATAAACTTTATCTCTAATGCTGGCCTGGTGTCTGTTACTCTTTCCCAAACTTAGGAAAACCTTGTCAGGGCCACCTTAAGCCCTTACAATACAATGCATATGGTGCTTGACTGGCTGTGTTTTTGGTCCATTTATTTATGGGCCTATATTCTTGCTTTGAGAGGTCAGTGGTGTCAATATTCACACTGTGGGGAAAAAACTGCACAGGTTTTTGTGCACAGAGCTGGTCCCACCTCAAATGTATAAATGGCACTGATCCGTTAATTTCTCTGTGCATACATGATGAGGGAGTCATTATAATTTCCCTTTGTGAAAGAATGAATTGGTTTAAAAGCACACAGATGAATCGAGTACAGTATACAAGGAAAAAACACCACCCTTACACTCCTGCTTTTGTCACAAATACACTCTGTCCCTGAATATGAACAAATAAACTGAGGAAGTCTAAACCAGATTATAATACAGCAGCTTTGGAAGTGGAATAGAATTTTTTTTTTCCCACAGTGAATAACTTGGATCCTCTTACCTGAAACTTTATATTACTTTTGTATTTATTTGGATAGCAGTAACCTTAATATATTTTATATGAGTTCATAACCTGAAGGTTAATTACCATTCACCAGAAATGGGAACACTGTTGCTCAGATAGATCTATAATTCTCTACATAGCAATAACCTGAAGAGTCACTACATGAAAATGGTATTGCAAATGCAAACGGTGTTGTCTTTCTCCAGTCTCCAGGATAATACTTAACCCGCTTTCAAAAAAACTACAATATTTTATGGGGAAACATGATTTATATTAATGGAAAATGTATGTAAAAGTTGAAGATAATTTGAAGATTCCTATTATTACTTTTGCATCACCAATAAATGCATTCAGATATATTCATTATGTTTGGAGGAGTCAGGCTTTCCGTCACAAAGTTATTTTGAATTGTAAAAAAGTAACTGCAGAAATTAATTTAGGCCCCGACAATTAAGGTGGTGTGTCACAGTACAGTTCTAAATCACTGGGGCTACAGCTATACTAGTAATCTCACCAGAGATGGGCATAAGCTTCAATGCACACCCATTCTCCATTTCTTGGTTTCAGCCTATATCAATTTATATCCTCCCACCAATGCCTAGACATAGCTCAGGAGATAAGAAAGACCAGGACTGGTCCCCATGGGTAATAAAAATTAGAATACTGTGTTGTGTCCCTCACCCTCAGGGCTGAAAAAAGGACCCAGACTGGGATTCCATGCAGGGCCCACATAACCTGGTTTTCATTGAAGAGAAGCATCATAAAGTGTTAAGACCAGCTGAATAAACAAAATCTGAAACAAATTTAAAATGTAATATTGTACTAATACAACTAAATTTTCACAAAGTTTTGTATCAGGTTCTTCATCAACTTCCTCATGACCAAACAACTTCCTAAACTGAACCTCCCTGAGGCTGCTGCCTGTTTGTTTCACCATCTGCCACTACTGAGAGGAATTTGGTACTGTCATGTTTGTAACTCCACTTCAAGCACTCATAGAGTGCTGTTACACTGTCTCTCTTCAGCAGCAAGCCCACCTGCCTCTACCACTCCTAAGAGGACGTGTTGTCTAAGCCCCTGACCATCTTGGTAGCTCTCTCCTGGATTCACTACAGTTTCTTAGTCCAAAGAGCCTGGGGAGGTTATCCAGATTCACTAGACAAAGACATGGTTTACCCCATCTATTGCTACCATCAGTCCTGCTTTGAGTGAGAGTTTTAACCAAATGACTTCTCAACAACCCTTCCATGACTATATGGCTCACAGTAGATTAAATAATTTACAAATTCAGGCCCAAATGCAAAATTACTTCCTTGCTTTTTAGACAAAGCAAGTCAATTATGTAGGCTACAGTAAGAAAATCAGAGGTCTACTGTGTGTACAGATTTCATAAACATTTTGGTACAGAGCAACAAGAGTTTCTGTCTTTAGTGCAGGTACAGAAATGTATTGGAGAGCTATTGCAAGCTGATTTAGTTAATATTTCAGTATTATCAAACCTCTGAAACTTTTACATCTTTTTAACACCAATTACTGTATTTATTAATAAAAAGCGAAGCATGTGCCTTGTATCTCTTCAAAATACTGCTTTCAATTTAACCTGAAGCATTGAGAGAATTGAACCAAATAAAGCTAGTTTTACTAATTTTAAGAGCATGAAAATATCATACACATTTCTCTCATATTAATTTAAGCAATTGTACCTTGCATTATGCAAAAGCAGTTAATTATATTTCAGGGGTCTTTTTTATTGGGAAACAAAAAAAGAGGCAATTTTTTGCCCTAATTGTTCTTACTGATGAAATTCTGATAACAAAAAAGGTATTCAAAGTGTACAGAAAAGAAGGAAAACTTTCTAATACTTTCAGTAACTTGATGAACATTAAATACCAATATGTACCAAATTCTTCTGAAAGTTGCTTATAATTAACTAATAAACCATATCCTCATAAAAACAACACTCACGTATCTAGAGTTCAGGCTATGTCAGTGTATCTATTATAAATAATATATTACATATTATCTTATTAAAAAAAACTATTAATAGAAGTACACTACTTAAGTGGAAATCTCTTTTACGTTAAAATCCCAAGAAGTTGCACTTTGAGCCCCATGAAGGATTTTAATTTCTGTATACAATGTTTACAGATTTACAACAAAATATTTATGTAAGTAAAACTTCATTTGTGCTTTAGGAATATTTCTTCTGTAAGCTTATAAATTAATAAATAAACAGTTGGTTGCAATCCAAAGATCCAGCTACAACAGCGGAGGGAGTGACAGAAATATTTGCATAGCTGAGTCAGTAGAATACATTTGAAAAATTGCACAGGTGTAAGAGAACACATTTGTTTATTACACAGACCTTTCTGCTGTTACAGAGCTGCAACTATTGCTCTTCCACAAAAAAAACGAAGACCTTAATTTTTCATGTGTAACATTTACAGTAAAGAGTCTTCATAAAAACCTCAGAAAGCAGATTCTGACTGAGAAGTCAAGATAGATACCCTGGATCTAAATATTCACAGGTTAGGGTGTGAAATAGCTTTTGCTTCATAGGCAAAAAATTGTAATTTCACTACTAGCTTGTCCTACTCATCTCATTTGCTTGTTTCTGTGTCTTAAGTCATAAGTTAGCATGACTCCAGCAACAAGCTGGAGAGTTTGCTTTTGTTGTCTGCAGGTTCAGTAGCTTGCAAAATGGGGTTTCTGATTCCTGATTTAGACCTGTACCAAATACATCGTCATATTTAACTGTATTGTGTCAACATCCCACAGAGTAATAACATGTGACTGAAGGGGTGAAACAGAGGACAGAAAGCTTCTGAGCAGGGAGTCTCTAACAGGTGAGAAAAGTCAGAAATTGTGAAGAAGGACAGAGGAGGTGAGAAAGGTACATAGAGGAGATGCAGAAATGGCAAGTCAGGAGGAATACAAGCAAGATAATTTGAAGACAAGAGTAAGGAGGAGTACAATGGCTAGCTTAGATTAAAACAGAACTACAGCGAAAGATCTTTTTCTCTTAGTGCCTGACAAAAAGAAAGATGGGCTCTGCCACCAGAATGAAGAGGAGATGCTGATGAGCAATCATGACCTGATCCTTTTTTAACTTTAAATGTCTATGGAAAAGTACGAAGACATAGAAAAAAAAACAACCAATAACTTGCTGCTTTTCAGGTGCAAGATCACTTGAGATAGATGTAGACTGCCATCAGAACCACACCTTTCAACAAATAGGTTTTCTGCTTTTTCACATTACCTCATTAGAAGTATATGTGGCCATTAGACAATTCACAAATATACAGAACATGAAATAGTGATAATGCACTGAAGTCCTCCTTTTCTTAGCCAGAGGAAACATGAAAGATGAACTTTACTGAAAAAAATGGAAATCTGTAATGAAACAAAACCTCGGTAATATTTAGGTACCTTAATTTCAAAATAGGTACGAATGCTGCTGTTTAATAGTGTAGAATAAGATCCTGGAAATCACTGAGACTCCTTTTAGAGGAGCATACTGTGACTCTTTCTTCATAATGTGACCAGGTCCTTGTGCAAGTAATCCTGATGAAGTCAAAGAAACTAAAAATTAATTTTAAGTTTTTATCAGTATTTTCAGAGATTTTAGGTGCCATGGTACAATACTACAACTTTATGTAGAAAAAGAGGACAACAGATCACACATTGTAAATTCTTACTGAATAATAAGCATGCATTTGTATAATCTGGAATGAAACCATTACATGGAGATGGCTGAATGATTATTCAGTCCAAGAGCAGGAACATGATAGGTGCCTGTGTGAACAATGACAATTTCAAATAAATAGCCTTCCACAAGACTAAACTATTCAGGGAAACTAATAAATTAAAAAAAAAAAAGTCAAAATGCATTATTGTTTCTGACTTATTTGCTAATTTGCAGAGATGTTGTATTTCTAGTATCTTACATTTCTTTTCTAGTGCAAAGACAGAGACAAATATCTTGCTTCACACACTGCACTGCTTTTGTTTCTTGATATATATATATGCAAAGCTCAAGGACCATCAAATAAAGAGCATCCTTTGATGGCCTTTATCAAGGGTAATAAAGGTCACAAAAAGCTGTCCTTTACACAAACTACATCTGAATTTTCCCCAGAATATTAAGGCACATACCAATATGAGCTGTCGTTCAACCTTGAGGTGTAGTTAAAATAGAAAAATGATGAGAGGTACTTAGTAGCTACTTATTTTACTAAACTGGTCTGTTTAAAACACAGCATTTAGTTTCAGGGCAATTAAGGGTCATGTAGCAAAGTGGCATCTCTTAAAACTCCATCACTGGAAGATAATGTCAGACGAGTCACAGTGAACACAAGTTTTATTTTAATTTCTCAGAGCACAGAGATCTTGCGGTTATAGATTTAGGATAAAAGGACTCTACAGAAAACCCAGAACTGCATCTTTCAAGTATAGCAACCAATAATCTCTCCCTTAAGAATCAGTGCTTACAGAGATGCATAGGTTTTGTACCTAAGGTTGTTATGTGTATCACTTGGAAACCTGCAAAAATACACTGAAAAAAATGTAGCAAACTATATAAGCCCCCCTTGGTCAAGTTAAACTCTCAAGCCTATGCAAGTAATAAAGTTCAGGTTCAGTGAGGTTATAGTAGGAATACCTGGCAGTGACACACAATTCAACAAAGTGTGTGTGTGGGAAGTATTTATTCACTTTTTAAACTAAAATGCAATCAACATTCATAACTGTCAGAATCAGTTGTTTCCTGAATAGCACTTCTCACAGTTGGTACAGTGCTTTAGAAATGGTACAGATTTGATGTGATTTCATCTGCTAAGCCACTGTTCAACACAGTGTAGCCCAGAAGCAAATTTACCAGCTAAGTTCAAAATGCATTCTGTCCACAAAGGATGTATAGTGCTCACACCAAAATCTGCTTGTATATGTAGAGACCACCATAATTTTACCAGGGATTTTAGAAGAACAATAGGTAAATATCATCCTCTCCATAGCTGAAGCTACATGATTTACCATCCTGACCATAGTCTTAAGATCAAAACTCAGTGAAATATGAGTTGTGTAATAATAGACAAACAACCCTCCTTTTGAGCAAATCACCAGGTAACAATTGCTCAGAAGAGGTTTTTCACTTCCACTATCAGCAAGGACTTATCTAACAGATCACTTTGAGCACCTTCCCTGTCATCAGTGAAAAGAGTAGCACCTTTATTCCACACAAGTAAGTGATGCAAACATTTGTTCAAATAAGGAAGCATTGCAGCTAGCTCTTATCTCTGTACAAGCTTTCGCAAGGCGGGACAGTGAATGCTGTTTGCATTGATGAAGATGTGACCCATTTTGTGTTGCAGATTGCCAGCTTTACAAACCTTTCAGCATCCTATCCTATGATTGTGTTCTTCAGATGGATGTGAACTGGATATTTGTTTAGTTTAGGATTTGGTTTACAGTCAAATTTTCATTCAGTTGATTAATAGGTTGTGCAGTCTGACCCCAGGAGCCAGAAAAGCTGGAGTTCTATTCTTGGCCTAGAAACACTGTAAATACATCCATTTCCCTGTATTTTTATCTCCCTCAAAGTAATGTAGTGAAGAGTAATTACAATTTGTAAAGTGCCTTACAAATGGAAATGTAGAAAACAACCTAGTGAATGAGGCTTGGAAATAGGGACTAACTTGAGATGAAGATATTCAGTCACCTATCAGAGCCATAAACTTTACCTTAAGTTACCTTTACTTTAAATCCATACTAGTTAAAAATGAGTAAAAGAGAGAACTAGCAGATTAAGCAGATTTAATTCAACAGATGTATTTAATGGATGCAATAACAAATTAAGGAATATACACACATTCACAAATTGGTGCTTGTAATTCTTAGAGACGGTCTCTGAGCTCCTAAGTCCTTCTTAATCTGAGTCTCAATTTTGGCTCTAAACACTCAAGCAGTATTTTTTCAGCAGGAGGACTTGCTTTTCACTAAACATGCTGAATTAGTTATTTCATACCACCTTGACTCCTTCCTGTAATTTTTTAGCTAATGGAGACTGAAATGTCTACCATCCATCCATCTTTCCAATGAGTGTATCTTCTCCAACTGCAGAGAAATCCTACCTCTGATCCCAAGGCAAGCACAGATGAGGTGTGGGCAGGGCTAGCAGGTGTGCAAGCTCCTTTCCTCTTATTATGTCCCGAAAAAGCACAATGATGGTATTTTTATTCACCCATGGAAGAAGACTCTGTTCATTACTCTTTCTATAAAATTTTCTGTATCTTGCAGCATAGCTGAACTTCCCCACTCACCACTTTAAATGATCAGCTGTATTATCTAAACTTTACAACATACCTTCCTAGGTTGTTCAGTGACTAAAGAGTGTGCTACATTTTAGCCGTACCTTTGGTGGTTTCTGCTTTAACATCAAGAACTTCAAAGAAACAAGGACACAAGCAGGACTGATGTGTATATGACTAAGACATGATCCCCCAAAGCTCTGCTGAGCTAATGGAAAAGTCCACAGTATCACAGATGTTGTGGTTAGGATCCTAAAATCAGGACCTGGTTGCCAGATTCACATCTGCACATTTAGGCAGTATTGAATCTTAATGCTTTTATTCATGCAAGCCCAGCTCAGATCCTGAAATTACTGCTTCTCTGACCAAGTTCCCCAAAGGATTTTATTCCATAAGTTTTCTTACATCTTGACTTAGCCTGACTTGCTTTTACACATTTAATTCTCTTAATATATGCACAATAAAGAAAGCAGCAATGCCTCATTTTTAAGATCTTGGTGGCCGGAGGCTGGGAAGTAGGAGACCTAGATTTCATTCCCTCTTCTCATGGAGAATGGGATGAATGCTTTTCCCTGGGAAAAGACCTGGATTCCGATTGCTCTCAAAGGACTCATGTTTTTGACATGAAATACTAATTAGATGGAATACATTTACTGGTTTGAAATTGGTAAAAGTATGGGAACTGCAGGTATTTAGTACCTCTTCAAATAAAATGGCAGAAGATTTTCAGAAATTCTCTTGAATTTTTCATGTCTGGTTTCAAAAACAGGGTTTGTGTTCAGTCATGCCAACTACCTACCAGTTCCTAATACCCTTGGGCTGAATTGGATAAACGCCTATGAAAAAAATCAGGCATAGGATGTATCTGTGTAGACATTTTCTCAAGTCAATATCCAAACTTACAGGCTATGTTTGAAAATATCATCCTTCACTTTTCCTCAATTCTTCTTTGCTCTGAGAAATTAAGTAAAATGTTTTGAACTCATAGAAAGATTGTCAGATCTCCCAAAATAAGAAATGAAAACAAAACTAATAATCTGAAAAGCCAAAAGCTAGCAGTGTCTTACAAGCTAATAGAAAGGAAAATACAACAAGCAGCACAAAGCCTAAAAATAGCCATGATAGGGTTCCAGTTCCTTGGTTTTGTGGAATTTAAAGGTCCAGGCTTCTGAATGCAAGCAGGGGAAATTGTTATGGGGGAAGGATTGATGCAGCCTTCCATATGACAAAAAAACCTTCCTGATCTGAAGGAAGGCTATGTTTCTGCACGCTGTATGCAGCTGGGAATCTCAGCAATGTAAAAACTGAATTTTAGAAACATGTTAATTCAAATATTAAAATAGTCTGGTTTTAAAGTTTTGAAGACTTTGATGTATCATTTTTTCTTAACAGATCATCTTAATATATGCATATTGTCTCAAGCTTCCATGCCAAATAAAGTACTTGGAAAACTAATTTGATTTTCCTCTACATATTCTGCTTAGTATTTGTCCTTCATTCACATTGTAATATTTATTGCTAAGCCATGCACTGAAATATTGTAGAAATCTTATTATTGTTTTTAAGTAGGGCTTTCTAAGAAGGAAATGTACAAAAAAATATATCATAGATTATTGACTCATGTTTAAATTATATTTTCACTTACTAATAATTAATGTAACAGAGTGAGCAGTCGAGTAAAAGGTTATATCTATAAAATTATTAAAAAAGGATTAAATTATGGCTAGCAGCTACTAGTGAAAATGCACCCAGCCATGGCTATCTATAGTACAGTTGCACTGGCTCAGGTGGAAATAGCATATTAATGTGGCCCATTTACTTTATGCTACAGACTTCTTTGAACGAGGAACAGTGAGGGGACTAAGATAAAATGCTAATAGTACATAATAAAATGTAGTTGTTGATATTGAGAAACTAGTGGCAATTCTGTACTACTGCTGAAGTGCACTAATTATTAATTACTACTAATTTTTATTTCTTCGATTTAGTAAGTGTTTTAGTAATGCTGAATAATTCGTGCAAGAGAGGGAAAAGGTGAAATGACATTCCACTTAGTAAACACACCCTTATCAGTAAAAAAAAATTTTAAAACCAATAATATTTCAACTGCTTTCTGTAACTTTACTTAATACTCTTTTTGTTTTATATTGTATATCTTATCAAAGCATCTAAAGACCTGCTGAAGCACAAAGGCAACAGTTCCAATATTCAAAACTATATACTAAAAGGTAATAGTTTATACATCTGATTTTTGATTAAACTTGAGTATTTCTTTTCTGAGTAATTATTTTTGCTACTCACTGACCCTTAAACCTATGCTGAAGTCCAGAACTGAAGTATACTTATTCCAGAGCATGCTTCAGGGCTGCAGCATATGCAGTAATAACAATTGAAATAGTTTAAAAGAATCTATCTTGTGCATCCACTTTTCACTGTTCTTAATATAGAAAAACACAGATATTTAACAACTAAAAATACAAGATTTAATTCAAGAATTGCCTGTAATTCTTTCAATTATCACACTTCCCTTCCCCATTTCTTATCATTCTGAAGCTTTATCCATACAGTAATTAAAAATGATTTTCCCCACTCTGTTGACAAGGCTTCAATTTTGGTATGACAACTCTTGTTTTATAATGAGGTGAAAGGATATTACTGGTAAAGAAAAATGGACTTCCTTACTTGCTAATGACTGTCAAATATTATACTCCTCTGAACATACTGTCTTATTGGGAAGAAAATAGTCCTATGGGGTTCCAAATGTGTGCTGGCATGTTTATTTTTATCATATAAACAACCATGAATTTAAGGTGACTTTCTCCAAAATTAAAAGGAGAAAAGACTCCTTCTTGTCTCTAATGCTGGCTATTTCTTTCTCTAAATTTTGAGGTTTATAAAGAGCGGTGAACAAAAATCACAAACATGAAATTATCTTTTTTGACATCTTTGCTGCCCAGTTAGGAAAGGGAGGATAAAGTCTGATGAAAGTTACATCCTATTTGAAATCTAAACCTCTAGACTGGAGGTTAAGTGTCCATCTGTGTCATTTTAAAAGTACATAGTAAAATCTGGAGTGCTTATTTTAAACAGTATTTTCTTGTCTCTAACTGGTCTTTACTTTCCTTTGCTTCGTTCTCCATTTGGTATGTAAAATGAGCATAACCGTCAGCTCACACCAGCAACTCCTTTAGATGACCTGGTTTTAGTTCTGCAATATATTTAGACCACACAGGCTTTTGTGGCATCTCTAGGTGTCTTAAAAATATTTTAGGTGGTTCCTAAATAAAAGGACAAAGGCCAGTTTACAGAATCTTTGTGCTATCCAACCTTGTTAGTGATACCTTCCACTATGGAAAGACTTTCCATCCTCTGGCCTTTGGAAATGCCTGGCTTTAGTTAGACGCTGATTCATTTCCTGCAGCTCTTTAAACACAGCCAGCTCTGTGCTGCTGAGGGTGGGCAGTATTTAAGCATTGTTTCAGAGGCTTCCTGTCCCTGAATTCTGTAAGAGGGAAAAAGTCCTGTTTTGTTGTTTGGGTTTTTGGTTGGTTTTGTTGGCTTGTTTGTTTTGGTTTGTTTTGGTTTGTTTTTTTTCTTAGGGGTGTACATTTCTCCCTGAGCAAAAACAAGTCCTTGGGGAAAAAGCTTCTGTAAATGACTGATAAGGAGTAGAAAAGGAAGTACAGACTCAAAGCACCTGTTTTTTCAGCCAGTTAAATCCCTTCAAGTCCAGGATATCTAGAGTCTAGATATAAGAACAGGGGGAAATTAAATGTATCTTTTGCATATTTTTGTAAGGCAAAAGATGTTCTTATAAGGAACATTACAGATTATGTGATTCTGTGAGCCTTAATTTATCAGCTGTTTCATTGCCACAGAGTACACACTGACAATGACAGCAATAAAAGAAAAATCCAAGAGCTTTGAGACCTTGTTTCTCTATTTGCTTTCAATAATAATTCAGGCTTCATGTCAAAATAATGATAAGTATTCCCACAAAGATGAACTATTAGTGCTGGGCCTTTGTTTTTTAGTTTCTTATCACATCAAAAAGGGTAAGTCTTTAATTGTTTTATTAAATATTCATTTTGGTGGCTGTGAAAATATTAGAAACAAAAATATGTTACATAAATTGGTTTATCTTACTCTGTCTCAAGGCAAATCCAGCCATAAACCACATTCCCTCTTGATTAATATCTCAGTAGTGTTTACTGCTCTTCAACTGCTTGTACAGTGTTTATTCTGTTCATTATACCGTTTCCTGTATCACTGTGGTGTTTATTGTTCTTCTGTGTATTTTTGACCTCTAATGTTTTATCTACAGCTCTGCTATTAAATTCACTGTTTTGTTAAATATGGATTGCATCCTGCTTGTATATTGCTGAATTTCTCAAAGCTTTAACATAAAACTATCCGAATGTTGATTGACAGCATGAAGTCAGAAGAGTTAAGTAGCCTTGGAAACAGTCTTTGCTCTCTAGCTACAGGGACTTACTTGGAGAAACTGTTTCTGCTATCAACATTTCCAAGCTATTCTGTTGCCTCAGAACAGCAGTATGGCTCAGTTGGTAGTGGCAAAATTAATCTTTTCTTGTTTCTTTTCTTTGAGTATATGTATTTTTTTTACCCAGGTACAAAAGATGCTGTCTCTAGAAAGACTCCGTTATGGTCAGGTTATGACTATATCTAAGCCACACAGTGACTTGGACAAAGATTGCCAGATTGCCATCTGGCAAATGCTCTCATTTCATCTGATGAAGAAGCCCCATAAATGCATTATGAAAATGACGTTACCCATTGGGCTGAAATACTACTTGATGATTCTTCTGGAGCTATTCTGTGGCCTGAGGCAGAAAACTCTTCTATATCTCTGCTGAGTGTCCCAGGGATGGTAAAGTCCCCAGATGACTAATGGATGGATGGATAGCACATTGAATGTAAACATGCCATAGCAACAGCATGGAGAATACTGAAGAATCTCTTGAACACCACTAAAGAAAACTCCATTGCTTAGACCTGATGAGGTTAAAGAGCATAGGGTATCTCAGAATACAGAATGAAACTTTTAGAGACCTATGTTAGTACTTGTCAGTTGAACAGATCACTGTTGCAGATACACATGAAAAAAGAAACAGGGAGTATGACATCTCCCTCATCATTTTGGCAACAAAGCTGGTAAAGGATGTGGAGAAAACATCTTCTAAGGAGCACCTGAGGGACCTAAGGTTGTTTAGTCTGCAGAAGAGGAGGCTGAGAGGAGACCTTACTGCTCTCTACAACTACCTGAAAGGATGCTGTAGTGAGGTGGGTGTTGGTCTCTTCTCCCAGGTGACTAGTGATAGGACAAGAGGAAATGGGATTAAGTTCCACCAGGGGAGGTTTAGTTTGGATATTAGGAAAATATTTTTTACTGAAAGAGTGGTGAGGCATTGGAACAGGCTTCCCAGGGAGCTGGTGGAGTTACCATCCCTGAAAGTGTTTAAAAAATGTCTAGATGTGGCACTTCAGGACATGGTTCCTGATAATGTTTAGAAGATAGCTGGACTTGATGATCTTGAAGGTTGTTTCCAACCTTAATGATTCTATGATTCTATGATTCTTTCAAAGGTAGAGAGAAGAATAATTCACATGCAGAACTAATGTAAAAGTATATTAGTGGTAAAGGGAGTAACTATACTTTCTTACTTCAGAAGGTACCTAAAGACACAGCCTAACTCCTCTTAACTTTAACCTCTTAAGAGAGCTCAGGCATGGAAATTACACGTCTATGACACTTAAGGTTAAATGGCAACTCTTCCACATGAATGATGAAAATTAGAATAAAAAAATAGCATCAGAAAAGAAGAAAACAAATGGAAGTAAATAACATTTTGTGTGCAAGTCAAGAATTATATCCATGTTGTATGTATCTACACGAGCTACACTATTTGATTTCCTTTCAAATAATTCAGAAAGTCAAGTTATTGCCAGAAGTATTCAGAAAAACAAAACAAACAAACAAAAACCTCAACCAACCAAAAAAACCTCAAACACAAAACAATCAACAAAACCTGAAAAGCAGGGCTTCAGATTTGTAGGGTATTTCATATTTGATTTCTTCTGAACCTATTTCAAACTAGTGCTTAAATTTCCTATAAACCTGTAAGTTACTGATATTTTACAGTCACTTCAAATACACATTTTGTCCTGAGACTCAGTGTTTCTAAATCTAAATTAGCTACATGGTCCAGAATAACAGTGAGTTTTGACATTCAGCTTCTGCTTATGTAAAACCCTTGAACATCTCCATTCATCACATGCTGCTTTGCTTCCCAGGGTGATTTTGCTGACCTAGGATTCACTTGGGGGAAACTAAACCAGCAGCTCTATTCCAACAGACCTCAGGCATGCTCCAAGGCAGGGTTGTGGGCTGCACCACCATGGGCTCTCCCCAGTGAACACTGGTTTTTCCTTTCAGACAGCCTCAAATCATTTGTGTACCAAGGACCCAACAAAATGTCATCTGATGTAAATTCCTCAAAATGCATGTAATGGAGATGGGAAGGGCCTCAGCACGAACAGTATCAGTCTACTGAATAACTGGTATTGTGTCAAATTGCTTGGTAATGGAGACACAGCCTGCTCCAGATGTGAAAGAAATTCCCAGGAATCCATGGAAACTCCACTGAAGCTCTTCCTTGGGCTAAGTGGTACTGTGTTGAGCCCAAGGTATTTCACATGAAACAAACCAGCTTTTGCTGATCAGCTCTATTCCCAAATGAGTCAAATCAATATAACTGCATTTCGATTTCATCCCTATTCCTGTAAGTTCAGCACAGACTTTTTTTTGTGTCTAATCATTTTCAATATCACTTTTTAAATACATTGTTGGTAGTACTATTTTATACTGTTTTCACGTACTTCTTTATCTGCTGTAACTACACTTTAGGTGATAACTGGTAAAGATTGAAACATACGTTTATCCAGATTGGATTTCAACTTCTCACTCAGTTGCTAACACCTTTTTACTAGTGACCTCTTCCAGCAGATGTCATTATGCTGTAAGCAGCAAACAGAAAGCAGGCAAAACCTGTACTGCAAAACAGGAGCAACAGATAATGTTTAGTGCTCTTATTAATTGAATGTATGCGTATGGAGGGGGTTGCATAGGTAACAAAAACATTGTGCAATCCCTTATTTTTCACACCCTTTCTCAAAATATATTCAAACTACATTTTCAAACCTTTCAAGAACAAAATGAATCTTAAAATGCAAAACTATCTCTACAATAAAAGTGTGTGTTTGAGCTCCCATTAGGTATCTCATTATTTCCTTATGTTGGCCATATGGGACTGTCTTCATTATTATTAAAATTTGATGATGCTGAGATGGAGTGCAGCTTATGCTTTCTAATAAAAACCTATTAAAATTTTCCAACAGAAAGACAATACATTGCAAATTTCAGGACGATGGGAATTACCTAGATTCAGGTATAACAGCAAGCTTGACATATTCTGTTATTTCTGAAGTATGCTAGGATACTTATCTAGCACAAGTAGTGTGGGCCACATTGTCAGGCGCTGTAGCACCTGAAAACCAATGGTCTGAGTTCTCATGTGTTCAATGTATGAGATGGTTCTAACCCACTGACATATCCTGATTCTGGAGTGGAAATTGTTTATACTGAGCCAAGTGTAAATTTTCCTGCCCCTGTGTCAGTAGATCTCTCATGTATATGTTTTCACCTCAGAGATGACTATGTGCTTTCTATAATACTCAACGACCCACTGAGCATCCACAGTTGCCAAACAAATCCCAGAATATTAAAGTATCCCATATCAGGACTAGTGTACTTTGACACATAAATATTTGAACTACAGTGGTACAACTGTGGTGTGAGCAGACACATTGTCTTTCACAGTGGAGGCAGGAACATCTAGGGAAGGAGCAACATTAACATGAGGGCGTGGGAAACACCACAGTAATCCCAAGTTAAACCATTGCTGATTGTGAATATACAGCCAGACACTGTCTAACCGTTACTAGCAGTTGTTATATTGTAGTAGCACTCTTAGGTTCCAGACAGAGGCTAAGATTCCCATGGTCAAAGCATACAAAAAGAGAACCTAAAGGAAGTTGTGGTCCAAGTGAGTAGCTGCTGTGTCAAATACTGGTTTTGAAGAACACAGGCTTTCCTCACAGTAGTTCTCAGCTCTCCAAACCCCAGAATGAAGAGGGTTATTACAGTCGCTTAAACAATTACAAAGAATTTCTCCATGCCACAGGCACATGCAATGCTCTTTGTGTGTCATAGCACAACCTATGGAAGTACCAATGGCATTTTCTGCAGTATTCTTGAACACATTATTGTAAAGATCAGAACATTCATTTTATCCTCAAAAGGTAGGTTCTGTGATTTAAAAAATGTGGTATTCTTTGATCCCCTTCAAGTGAAAAATGGAATGCACCATTAATTATGTACCCTAATGATAGCCTTTTGTTTCTGTATCCTCTGTTTTGGAGGCTTGTTGGCTTTTAATGCCAGCAGGATACATGTATGTCAGTACTTTTTCTATATTCTTATTGTAAAATATCAAAAAGCCTTACAAGAGCTATATCTACACGCTTAATTGCAGTGATGTTCAATCTGTCCTAGAAGTGCCCCTGGGAATCACCTGAACATCAAACACTAATGCATAGCAGGGGTTGAGCTGAGCGACAGATAAGTAACACAACAGCAGGAAGAATGCGGACTCTGCTCTTGATTTTCACCATTGACACAATACCTGAATCTCAGCGCTTCATGTCCTTTCCCACGTGAAGACAAACATGTTAGCAACGGTTTAAAGTAACCTGATTGGCTTCTGTTGAAACAGCCTAGCAGTGCTCGTGTAAGCAGACAGCATGGCTCAGATTGACTCTGATACCAAACAGCTGAGAAAGAGTGAATTCCTGAAAATTCCTCCCAGTTATAAATGAACTAGATCTAGACAGAGAAAATAAACATGGAAATACTGGCAACACACAAACAAGGAGGTGCAGGGACAGAACCAGCATGTGCTAACACAACTGGTGAGAATGCCCTAACAACAGGCTGGTCTATCTGAAGAACAGACCCCTGCTGGCAAAGACACGGCCACACAATCTGTGATCACGATTTACAACACTTTTGTTCCGTTTTGGTAAGATTCCGGAGAACGATGCACTGCTTCGTCATTCCACACCCCTTTTACTAAAACCTGTTATCCGACATATTCTGTAAGTAGAAAATTAAAAAAGTTTTCATAAGCATATTATTCTGGTGTTTAAGGTAAAAATGAAGAAGTGTTAGATCTCTTTCTCTATGAGAAGGGAAGGTTGGAAACAATAAACCAGCATAAGGACTCAATGGAAGTCAAGTTATATCCAAACACCTAGCACTTTTCAGAGCAGAAAATAAAAAAAAGATTACTATAATTCACGAGAGGTTTGGAAACCTTTTCTTATAAAAAGGAAATTGTTTATATGCAATTAAGATCTATAGAAACATGAGCAGAGCTGTAAAATTTTCTTCCAGAAGGTCAGCAACACCATGAATTCAATTAATCCACTCCAATTATTCCTACATTATTAGAAAGATATTCCTGACAATGAGAAAATGTGATACCATCACAGTCAGTGGTAGAAAACATTATCTTCCTGGTCAGTTTTCTTTGTGGTTTCTATATAATATAAAAAAATTCTACAGATTTTTTTTCTGCAGCCCTGAAATGATTGTTCTCAACTCCTTTCTTACACTTTTATTGTGAGCTAAGGTATACATTTTGAAGTACTTACCCTTATCAATATTAAATTTCACTAAAATGCATCTATCCAGTCTTTTCCCTTTTCTTGCAGTTTGCTTTCAAGGTATGGCTTTAGACTTGCTTTATCATTAGCACAGGAAAACGACTAACTGAATATTCATTAACTCACTTAACCTTATGTGACCATATTTATTGTACTCGTACAGAACCTGTACTCAAGTGTTTTCAGCTTTGAGTACATCGGTTTGCTTGCTGCTCCTGTGTGTATTTTACCCACACATGAACATTCTCCCCTACTAAAAGAAATGATGCACCAGACTGCACAGCCAGCAAAGAAGGGAGTACTCAGAATAACACAATTGTAATTTCACAGCATAGATTTTCAGCCTTGTTTGAAATGTAGACAGTGCGCACAGTACTCCCAGAGAGTTACTGCACAATGTCTATCACAAAATCCTCCGCTCTTTTAATTTTATCTGGTATGCATTAGTAAATAAGTCAGAATGCTTGTGCCTTTTCTTCACTGAGATGCATACAAAATGCATACTCTGCCTGCCAATACTGTAAAGTGATTTTCATTGTGTGTTTTATGGAACTGTTAGATATGTTGGATGAAATCATGGTATCCTTTGAAGTTAAGGAGAGCATTACTGTTGACTTAATGAGACCGAGATTTCTTTTATGTTCAAAGTTAGGCAATGTTTTTCACTTTCTTTTTTATTAAAACATACCTCAGAAAGTCAAAAAGTAAATCAGTACTTTCAGTGTTGTATCCACAACATCTAAAAGCCTAAAAATGTCAGTGATTCAAAAATCCCCATAAATGGCTTTGAATGCCAGACACAAAGTTAGATAGAATTTGTATGAAGTCAGAGATACACTAAACAAAGTGCTTCTTATTGGCACCAAGTCTGAGTTGCATTAAGAAACCCTTATAAAAAAGTTCTGCAGAATTTATTTAAAATTGCGATCAATCTCTTTATAATCTACTTACCCCCATGAAATAAAAAATGAAACAGTATTTGTGATAAAATATTATGTCAAAGGATTAAAAAAAGAAAGAGACAAAAAAGTCAAGCTCTTTACTAAAAACTGCCAGCTTTTAGATTAATTTCTAAGGAAGTCAATTCAATGTCTGTAGACTCCCACTGGCTGCATCTCTGTTATTTGTTCTGTATGGCATCTCCATAGGGTATATGAGATCATATATATGAGCTATAAGAAATATCCCATACTGAGTTAAAGCTGTGGAGAACTATAATTTATAAATAACTCACATATAAGGGTAGAATTTTTGAAGAAATTACTTCATTTTTCAGGATATTTTAGTGGGTCTTTGTGCTATGAACATGTGTAGAAACATTCAGAGGTCACTTTTCAACAGTTGTTTCTTGAATGGAAGTTGAAAGGCATTTCGTTAAGTAGAAGTGTATCTATTTTTAAGAGATAGGAGTATGTTGACACCATCAGTTCAGACACAGATCCTAAAGAAACATCGATTAAGCATTTTTGGATGGAAAACCAGGATTAAGTAGGTTAATGTCTTTTGCAGTTCTTACTGTGTTTTAGTATCTGGAAGGCAAGGTCATGGCTGATGTTAAAATAATTACATGAGGCCACAGGATGGTAGAACAAATATTTGACACTTCAACAGAATGCTTTTCCTCATTATTAAATGGGTATTACAAAAGCCTGTAGAAATCTAGCAACCTGGTGTTTAGTAAGAAAAAGCTACAATAGCTAATCTGAGCACTTTGAATGCTTAAAATGTCTACTGACATCTAGCAAACACATCACCATAATAAAATGGATAACTTTCAGGGCACCTTGGACAACTTTTTCTTCAAAGGCACACTTTCTTGAGTGGGTGGCTGCTTATAACCAGCTGATAACCAGCCATTACTTGGATGGAGAATTTGTGCATGAGTGCTTCTGGAGCTCTCTCTGTCAGTCATTCCATGTTCAGAGATCAATCAGTATTCTCAGTTCAGATTAATTTTAGATAAAACATAATATACAAGGAATGACTCCAAGAAAGAGGAGAAATACGAGTTTAAATTCCTTAAGTCTTCATATTGTATTGCCTCAGGGCACTAAAGACAGAAAAGTTCTTGTGTTACCCAAAACTCAAAAGCTAAAAAGATTGAGATTGCATAACATTATAAATACATGAAGAATTAATTTAAGATGTTAATTAAACATGCACCAAACACAGATACTCACTTTTTGCTTTTACTTTACAGCACATTACTTTCCCCCGTGTTTAATCTGCTTTGTCTACTTAGACTGTGTAAATAACAAAAATACCGAAATGTTCACCTATATATGTACAGCATATAATCAGGAAAGATCTTATGGAAAAAGAATTAAATGGAATTCTACACCAAGTTTAGAGGTACAGCTTGGGACTTTAGAGCTGCAAATATGGACAAGTAAAAAAAGCAGTGATGGGCTTCTTCTGCTTTCCTCCTACAAAGGCTTTGGCACTCAGGATTAATGCCTACCCACAATGATCTCTACTATAGGCCTACATAGGGTTTAAAAATACTGTCACTCCATTAAGTTAAGGAATTCTACTTTATTTCTTTTTGGACCTTGCAAACCAAACCATATGCTTCCTTCCTTCTTTCTTTTCATTCTCATCCCCTGAAAACAAGTCTTCCCAGTTTAATTCTTTTTGAGTCATCTCACAGATTTTGTTACCATATTTAAAATAAGAATTGAACATTTTTGACAGTTTGTTTTCTTAAACACGTATCTGTGAGAACCCTGGAGCCATGTACTGTATTATAGGTAACTAGAATAATAATGTAATGACTTCCAAACAGCATTCAAGTTGCTTTACTTATTCTAATAAGAAAGAACAAAAGATTTTTAAAAGGAGGATGTGTCTGACATTATCAAGATCCCTTACATGGAGGTACAGAGAATGGGAATAGGTACAATCAGTTTATCATGAAAGAATCTCGCTCTGCAGTATACAGAGGATGGAGAATTTTTTCTGTATGCAGCAGGATAATGAAGCAGTAAGAGACAGAGATTATTCTTTCAGTTTTATTCATGTTATGCATAAGAATTCAGAATTCGTTCTTTGGAGGATAAGCATCCTAAATCACCTGTAAAACATTTGCCTTATCTTTCAACATTAAAGCAGTAGTAGAAGTACTGCTGAGTTCTAAGAAAAAATTAACAAGCTTAGGAAATCAGTTTAACATGCTGCAAGTCTTCCAGTGAAATGTTAACTTTTTATACACAAAAGTGCTTGTGAGCACTTAGGCCTAGAAAAGCAAACCCACTTCCCCCTCCTTATACCAATTTTTTTTTTTTATTTTTTTGAACTGAGTAGAAAATATGTAGAAGAAAATGCAACTATATATACTTCTGACAGCTCAAATGATACATAAATATAAAGGCTGACAAGGGTTGGCTTGTCATTGTAGTTCACTTCGATCAACTCTACATGGTTCTGTAGGACAATGAAATTCAATGCACTTATAATTTCCAAAAAAGTGAGCTCAGATTCTTTTAAAAGCATTTCTATGTGAAAACGGATCATTTACATGCCAAAAGCACTTTTAATGTGACATATTTAGCACATGTATTATTGAGAACGAAAGCTGCTTGAACTTAGTGAATTTTAAAGTCTATAAAATGGCACCCTGCTGAGCAGAAAGGTAGCTGTTCAGTGAATTTCCCAGTTATGTGATTATTTTGAATAATAGACTTGTACATAACTTTTTATGAAATTAAAGGTATGACATTTGCTTTAGTTTAGTCCTGTAAATTGCACTTTAGAACATCAAGAATGGGCTGACGTATGAATTTGTTGTTCCTCCAAGCAATTTTGATGATTTTTTAAAGAACAGTTTTATGTTTCATCTATTGAGTAACATATCAAACAGTTAGTAGATTTAATGAGCATTCATGTATAACTTATCGTATATGAGGAAAAGTCAGGAACCTCAAAAATAAAAGTATTGTGTATTACCTTGGTCGTCTGGGACTCACCCAGAACCTAATGAAAGATGATGACTAGTTTAAGGAGAAGTCCTAATGTTTATGAAACTTACTTAAAAGAAGCATCCAGAGGTATAAAGACATAAAAATTTCATTTAGTTTGGCTCAGGGTCTCTTTAACTTGATTGTATACACCATACACTTCACTGTATGGAATTATGCAAAGAGGAACCAGCAGGAAAATAAACTGTAATCTGCATTCTAATTTTTAAATTTTTTTTTTGCTATCAGGAACAGCATAAAGCACTTGAAAATATAAAATACACAACAGAAATCCTCCATGTGTGATACATATATAAATAAGCATTTTTTTTTTCTGGTTAGGCAAAAGTTGCTATTTTTGTACATGAGCTACCTTCAGTTGAAAAGCACCCTCCAAAACAATGGTGTTGTATCTGCCTGCGTTGCTGTCATGTTGGCCACTGATAAGAACAAGCTACACCAACAAACTATATTTCTTTTCTCAAAAGAGTCTAAAAAGGTTCATCCGAACTACCTGTAGTTAAAAAGTGAAGAAACCGTTTGCAGTTAGGTGTAGGCACTTTGTGGAATTTGGGTCTATGAAACAGAATTCAGAGGATGAAATGAGAATGTTGGAAAGATATTCAGGACATCTTCTGATTGTAACTTGTTTGTTCACGCTACGTATATAGCAATTCATAAATAAAGCGAAGAGCACAACATAATCCTTTCTTTCAGGGATCCCTGTTCTTTTAACCTAAACACCAATCCCAAACACACACATACCATAAACTGATTCTGTTTGGAGAGATTAAGGCAGAGAGCAAGTCTTCTGTGATTTGTAAAAACCCTTGCTGAGGGGGTTTTTACAATATCAAAAAAATTCCTCTACCAACACAAACACGGTGTGCAAGTATTTCTAGAACTTTTAAAGAACTTGAGAGCTACAAAAAAGAACATTACAACAGTCATGTTCCCCCACCCCTTTTTTCTGTTAAACAGGATGCTTTCAGAAAAGAGATTCAGAGGTATAAGATCAAAATTACAACATTTGATATTACATGTTGACACACGATCCTTAACTTGATCCCTTCATGAACTTCTAACTTTCATTCCCTTATTGATAGGACTGAGGAATTATATTTTCTTTTGATTTCAAATCTGATGAAAAACCAGAATGCTATGATGAACACAACAGAAAACTAGAAATCAAGATTCAGGGGCCAAATGAAACCAACAGTTTATCACAGAGGGAATGAAACTCTCTCCTAGGTATGGGAACTGCCTGAAAACTTCAGGGAATTCAGGGCTTCTAATGAATGACTGCAGTCTGTTGGTTAATGTGCCCCTGGAAAGGTCAAAGGGCTTAAACAGTGGATGGGATAGGTCATTTCCTGGATACGTATTCACAGGAGCATAGATGCTTTGCCAAATGTATATTTTCCCTTAGTTCAGAATGAAGCATTATAAGTTAAATAAAACAAATACATGAATTGCAAAAAAATCTTGCTTCCTTGACTTGTTTTCAAATGTGTCATTAAAAAAAAAAAAAGGTAGATTTTTCAAAGTATAGTAAATATGGCAGTCAAAAGTAAGAGCTTAAAACTATTCCCTGTTCACTTCTGAAATGTAATGTTTTGCAGGCTTGCTCAGATCACTCTTTATTCTTCATATCCTGTAGTAATCCAACAGTTACTAATCTAGACAAATGTATGTTAGTGGGGGGAAAAAAGGTTGCTTTTAGCAGACATGCGGCAAGGTTTTAATTTGTAGCTGATAATTTGATACTGGAAGCTTACCCTGATTAGTCTTCTTATGGCACTAACAGTTTTTGAGGTAGTGTGAATTACCTACTGTGTGTGTTTTTACCACCCATTCAGGGATGAAAATGAGTTACAACCTAGGCCTCAATTAAAGCTTGAAATAAGAAAACCTAAAACTTCTTTTATGTCCTCACTTCTAAAGAATAGAATTAGTTGCTTCTGATATTATTGGAATTGTAATTCACACTCCTGGAAATCCAGCAATGGATCTTTCAACCCTTTTCAATGAAGCACATTTCAGCTGTTACCCAATTATGCTGCCTTTGCTCCAAGTCAAATCATCATCCAACAGCTGAGAATTGAAACAGACTCCATTTGTGAAAATGAATGGTGTATTTATCTGGTAATTCAGAATGTTTTTAAGTGTTACTTTAGCCATTGTGTAGAAATTAGGATGTTATTGCTTGTTCTATTAATTCTCATTTCTGGGAAACTGATTTGTTGGTTGGTTCCATCAGAGCATCATGGTAGGCTTTTCTATCAGCATTATATGCAAACCATGCCATAGGCATTACAATGAGGAATGTATTGCCCATAATCTAAGCATCTGGCTTAAAATAAAGAACTCATAATGAGAATCATTACTTCTCAAAGGGGAATCCATATTACCCTTCTTGTACACTGGTGCTTAGTAGTCCACTAATCTTAACTGATCACCTTCCCACAGAATGAAGAAAACTATATGGAATTAATAAATACAAACAACAGAAAATAATATTCCCCATACCTAGGTTTCTCTGTTTTCTCTTAACAATGTGCAAATATTGTGAAGCTGCTGTTTGGGGCATATTGTAATAAATAGCCAGATACAAAGCATCCTTCACTACTACCCAGCAACCTGATATGACAATTTCTCAGTTTGCCACAATAGTGTGGAATCTTATTTTAGGTTTCATTAATAATATTTTTAAGGGAGGGAAAAGTGAGAGAAATTGTAATGGTAAGTATCATTATAATTATTTTACTCTGTCACTATTCACAGGTTCCCATAGATGATGTGAGACACTGTAACAATAACTAATAACACAACTGGTAGGTGTTGAGGATAGCAGCTAGGAGACAAGAGGACATTCTTCATTAAAAACAACCAAAAAAAAAAAAACCAAAACAAAACCACCCCCACAAAAAAAAAAAAAAACCAGTGACAAGCAAGTGGTTCAGGAGTCATGGGGAACATTGTGGCATACCAAAAATATAACATATTTAGTTCGGTGGCTACCCTGTGAGATGAAGAGCAGTCACTGATTCTTAGCTAATGTCAGCCACTCTAGTGTGATTAAAGCCAGCAGAAGAAGCCTATCTGTACTGAAATAAATTCTCTTACCACTTCTGTGAATATACTGTTAACAGTGGGGGAAGAAAAGCAACATGCAAGCAAAGCAAAGCTACCACACTTATGAGTGGCAACTGTCAATTTATGTGCTTTGTGTTAACGTATTTTATTCCTCTACTATAATTTTAAAGAACCCTACATAGATTACATAGAAACCTATTGGGTTTAATACCTGTTCAATTTCCCAAGCAGAATTTGTCCAATATATATTTTTCTTCCTCCCTTACATGCATTATCATTTCTTCTTACTCTTCTCTGGTTTTGTGGTAAATGGACTTTATTTAGATTTCCATTGCCTTTTACCCATTGTTACCCTTTCATAGCAGGGTCTATCATGCAGTCATTCTCAAGTTCTTTTTTTTATTGTAAACATGACATTTCGAATAATGAACCTTATCTAATTCCATTTTATCACACAAAGGACCAGGTTGTCAGCTGCTATAAACTTGTGTATCCCTTCTGAGGTCAGTACATCTGATTTGTGCAACTTGAGCTTCACTTTAAGAAAGTTTACCAGACATAATACGTTTAAATTCTATGGAGATTTTGTCCTAGATTCATCCTAGACCTCGCTTTGGGCATCTAATCTAGGTGCCTGTCCTGTGTTTCCTCTAGAAGTTATCAATTACTTTGTAGAGACTCTGTCTCAGCTGAAAGCAGCAGTGTTTCCAACATGGAGGGAACCTCCATGAATTGCTCAACACCAGGAATAAATTCACACTATTCCTGTTTGGTTTTCAAAGTTGAGGTTATAGCATCCTAGCAACTAACCTTCTCCAAGAGGGTGTGGTGTTAAAAAATCCCACCTAGCTTGTAAGAATGCTGCTTTTGCTCATTGCTGCAGAAATACTACAATAGCACATCACTCAGAATGTGTCATACCTACCAATGAATTTGTCTGAACCAGAATGCAGTAAAAATGTGGAAAAAAACCCCCTTGGTTTGAAGTATTCACTGTGTATTCACAGTGAACACCCAGCATGCTGCTTCATACCTGCATTTTCCCCATACAAATGCAGTTATTCATGACAGTCTTCCATACTGTGTTTCCTGTTATACTATATTCACCACAGTTGTCCCCAAATGTGTATTACATGGTCTCTTCTACTGTCTATTAAGACATGTGACTAATATTTGTTCCATGCTTGATTTGCACTGCTTACAAGTGTAGAAAATCAATTATTTTTTTTTAAATTAATAGAGTTTTCCAATTTTTCCCATTTCACAAAAATCACAAATAAGAGGTCCTAGTGAATGTAACCATTTCATAAGTTTTGGACTTTAATTACAATTTCAGAGGCACTCAATATTCACCCAGATGTAACAAAAATATTAAAAAAAATGACGACATCTATACATTCCAACAACAAAAAATTCCATAAGGTTCAAACATCATTTTTTATTATGCAAGTAGACCTTTCCTTTTTCTATTAGGGTATAGGTAGATTTGTTTCTATAGGCTTGTAAATAGAAAATATTGGAGAATATACTACATATGAAAGGAAAGAACCCATTTCTTGTATTAAAAAAATATATTCCCTGGTTTGAATAAAAAGTATAGATCTGTTTGAGAAGAAACCACTACTAGAGTAAAGAAAATTACAGAAAATTTCTTTTAGAAAGTCCTATTAATAGAAAATCAGAATGCCTCACCTCATGATGCCCATTTGCAATATCATACAGAATGCACCTGTACCATGTACCTTACACTGCACACTCAAGAGATTAAGTGTCAGGCTAAGTCTGTAATTTTTTCTAAGTACTGCACATTGGGTCCTGCCACATATAAACTTGGTAAGTACAATAATAAGCAACTATCTTGTGCAACACAAAATCTGGTTTGTACAGTGCTTTGAAACATCAAGACATTTCAAGGTAATTTACCAGAGATATACAATAATTGAATAATACAGTCTGCAGCTCCAAGCTAATGACAGTAAGCAAAGGGAAAACAAGTGAGTCTTCTCTACTATCAAGGTAGGGAATCTTTCTGTTCCTTAATCTTTTCCTCTCCTGGGGCTGTCAATTGTGCAAAATGGCTTGAAATTATGGATTTTTTTCTCATGGACTACAATTTGCTCAGGGACTATTCAAGTAAACAAAGTCATTCAATTTATGATCTGGTTGCCTCTTTCCCTATTATATTTACCATACATTTTCTGTAATTGTTACAATATTGATCAAATAATGTTTTGTAAATATTCTATAGCGTGGTGGTGTGGTCTATGTGCGGAAAAAATCAGATTATGTCAGTCCACGTTCATTTTATACACAAAAAGATCTGCGCAACATTTTCACTTTGATCAAATCATACTTTTGATCCATTTTGCATATTCTGCCAAAAAAACAACAAAGCCTACAACCTGACAAAAACCACAAGTTAAATAAAACTAGAGTTGTGTCTATACTGAAGCCAACAAGAGATTTACTATTTACTTCACTGCTGCAAGCATTGTACTTTGAAAATTACAATGTACATACTGCCCAAACAGCATAGAAGAATTTCCTGTTGAAACAGAAGCTAAACCAAAGCAGGCTCCTTTAAAGGCCATGTTGTGTTCTACTATATTAACACAGAAAAAGGACCAAAAAGGAGTGAAAATCAGTACACAGCAAATAACACTGTTTGCTTTATGCATTTAATACTCTGTTGGTTATATGTGATGGATGTGATATCCTCTGCCCATTTTCCTTGATATTCCCCACCAAAACGCTGTGCTGAAGCTACTTCAGCTAAAAACCACTGTTAACTTCCTCATGTCTTTTCCTGTCCTTTACCAAGTAGCCCTGAAGAGAAGAACATTTAAATTACAGCATGGCTTCCTTGATAGACATGTTAGCATTTGGAAGAAGACCTGAAAGCAGCATGGTGGGGTGAGCACTCTGCCATCTACTGTTACAGTTTCAGATCTGCCTGCAGGTTTGGGGGCTTCATAGGTGTTTGATTACTGCCCTAGGCAATATAACAAGCAGGCAGAGTTGTACTAACAGAGCTTTATTAGAAATGCTCAGGAGCCTGTATTCTGTGCCGTAGCTCTGCCATCTGTCCCTCAGCAGCAGACCCATTCAGTCCCACCTCTTGAAACCTGAAGCACTCACTCTGTCCAGTGTGGTTACTTACTCTACAGCGGTGTTTTGGAAGTTACATAACTAGTTGTCCTGCTTTCAGTAACAACAGAACTAACTCTGTTCCGTAACTTTGCTTTTCAGCTCAGTTCTTCTAACTGCACTTTCTGAAGTTAGCAGCCTGTTCTCACAGACAGTGTCTGCTTCTAGCAGTGATAACACCTCATGTTTAGAGTTACTACCAAGGATTGGTATGCAGACCAAGGCCACTGCTGGGTCTTGTGTACTATGCTGGGGGGTGCAGAAAGCAAAAGGCTGCACCTGCAGGGAGAAGCGGACAGGACAGGTGACCCTAAACTGACCAACGAGGGATTCCAGCTCATATACAGCATAATCAGTATAGAGCTGTGGGATCCAAAGGGTCTCTGGGATCTTCTCCCCTCTTGGACTGATTTGCCAGCTTTGCTTGGCTTGGCTCTTCTTTCAGTTCCTTCCTTGGACCATCGAAGGAGGACTCTGTCCATTCTGCCTTCGATCCCGGTCTATGTGTTCCTAAACCCGGTACCAGAATCCAGCTCCCAAACCCAGCTCCCGTCTGCTGCGGGGCCCAGTCTGGGACTCCCCCGGTGCTGCTCCACAGCATCAGTGATGATGGTGATGGAATTGCCATCAGGGGGTTAGGTTGGGTGCGATACTGGTTTTGTATATATTTTTATATATTCCATTCTTATTAATTTTATCTTCATTAAAGCCGTTTTAGTTTCCTTTTCTAATCACTAAGTCTCTCTCCCTTTTCCCTTTCTCCAACAGAGAGTGTCTGTTACAGGTCTAAGGGGCCGCTCTGACCCTAAACCATGACACTGGTTTTCCACAGTCCAGAAGTAGGCTTTTTAACTTTCTAACCTTCCAAGGCATTAGGCCCCATGTCGCATGACTAGGGTAAATATGAACTGCAGCCTCATGGAGAGGGATGCAAGGTATAAACACCATCCATTCATGCAATTGTAGAAGGGCTACTACAGAGCGGTATATGGGGAACAATGGTTCCTAACACTTCTTCAGCTCAGGGCATGACTAAGAAACACAGCCAGGTAAAACACTGGCCTTTTGCTCCACCCTGTCTGGCACCATATCTTGCACCAGGTACATGAAGCAGGCCAAGAGATCCTGGTGTCATGTTTATAGTCTTTGCAATATGAGATGAAGAAGAAAGTATGAAGGAGAGAAATTAAGACTCTGCATATTCACTAGTGAGCATCTAGTAGAGCATATGATGTATTAGTGTGTCACTGTTTGGCAGGTTATTACACTTCACACATTCCTGCATACAGATAATGGGGTGCAGACTGAGCAGTGACAAATAAGGATTTTGTTCATTGAGACTCCATTAACTACCAAGTACCTACAGCATTACCATTGTGTAATGCTCACCATTCTCCTCCTGCTTTAAAACTGCAATGCACAGAATGAGAATTCATGGTTACACATAATAAACAGAAAAAATATTTTATATTTCTTAACATGTTCAATGTCTATGCATTGACAGGGTCTGTCAACGTCAAAGGTTGCACATGCAACCTCAAACCCAAGAGGGAGGAAATGGACAAGCTCGGAGTAACAGTGCTTACTCCAGCTCTGCCCTATCACTGACCTCAACTTCAATCAGAGCACACCACACTTTAAACAAGGAGCAACAGAGGTGAAGTGAAAGCAGTTCAGCTCCTCTGCTACTACAGGTCAACTCTGAGCAAAACTCGTTTGAGAAAAGACTGCCAATTTAGGTGAATTATATGTGGTGGCTTTGTGATGTAGATTACTGTCCATGCGGGACTGGGTTGAAAACACTGAACTCATTGTGTATGCACATATAGATTATGCGATAAAGTTAACTATAAATTAAGAGATCTATACTGTCATAAAAACTGTCTCAATATGACCATTAAAACAGTATAGTAGCTACAGTTAAGATTACCGGACTCTGGGTCTCAGTTTGTAGTTATTTCTTATACTGAAACACTGAATTCCTTTTCTGATACTATTACAATGTTTTGTAGATAGTCAGAAACTATGAAACCATGCTGTACTCTAAAATGAAGCAGAGTTTTCTTTCTCTTTTAGACAGTTAGGTTTCTTTAGCCAAGATTATTAATCAATTCTTTATCTTTTTTTTTTCCCCTCAAATGTCAGAAAAATACCCAAAATGTAGGAGAAGGAATCCAGCTGGGTGGATAGTTCTGATGAGCTGAAGCGAATTTGAACACCATTAAATATTTCTAGGTTCTCTTTTTGGTGAAAATAACTTTTCTAATAATTTCTTTTTGGTGTAAGATGACTTACTACCTCAATTTCTGGTACTTTATTCCATTTAGATATTCATAGAATCATTAAGATTAGAAAAGACCTCTAAGATCATCAAGTCCAAATGTCTACCCAACATTGTCATGGCCACTAAACTGTGTCCTGAAGCACCAAGGCTACACACTTTTTTAATATCTCCAGGGATAGGTCCCATCTCAAATATTCTGACTACCAGTGATTGGTCTGTGATTGTTTATCATGAAAGTAAGATAATGCTGAAAAGTGCAAAACCAATGTTGAAAATAATCCCTTCAAAATTTATGGGCATATATTATGTTAAAAAAAAAAACCCAGCAAAAATTACAGAGTCAGAAAAGTTACAATGAAATGACACTCCAGTACTGTGTCCTGAGGACTTGATTTGTCTTTTGCTCAACAAACTTTTGTCAATTTCAGGAAAAAAATTAAAAGTTGCAGTGTGCAGCTTATGTCCAGTCCAAACAGGAAGACCAAAGCTAAAAAGAGGAGACAACATAAATATTGACACAGGCTAGGGCAGGCATTTCAAAAGACTTTTTGTCTCATGAAAAAGGTTGTACACTTAAATTCTCTGTGGGAATTCTTATTACTTGCCCTTACTTTTTAAGGGGACAGATGAGAAGGCTTCTCTGCCTCAACACTACCTAATGGAATGTTCAGTTGCCAGATGAGTATTCAGAAAGCCAGAGAAATGGCACAAAGGCCAGTGTCCAATAGATCTTTGTACACCCTACACATCATCCAATCTAAGGTATGCAATAACCGATTTTGTAATTTCACGTTCATTTTAAATGCTTCTTGTAAATGCAAACAGAAACTCAAAGAATCAAAATATCTAAATCACTAAACACATTCTCCCAAGAGCCTTAAGACACCATAAAAAGAATCAAGTAGGTACAGTGTCACATATAAAGCCAGCAGTTCTTCCTTTAGTCTGCCTGACCTGGTTTATGGGCAACAAACTTTTCTGTCTATTCTGAAATCTGACATTTCTTCTTAATACTCCTGCCTTTATAGCTCTCAGGCTTGCACTATACTACAGAAGCATCCTATTTGCAATCTCATCCACAGAAGAGAGAAACTGTATTAGCAGAATGAGGCTGTGTTTGCTATAGATAAGATTCTCCCCTTGTCTATGGATCCACCCATAACTTTGCCAAAAAATCTGTCAAGTCTGTCAAGTGTGGGCAGACTGTCTGCGCTTCCCAGACTGATTTGAAAAGATTTTTCTGCAGAACCCTACATTCCCATATCAGCATTTGTTTCACCCTCTCTCTGGGGCATTTCAAGGAATAATTTAGGAAATGTGTTGATTTTTGTATTTGTGAATAGTGGTAAAAATCTCTGTAATCTATTCATCATCTGAACCAATGAAACTCACTTTTCCGCAGATTTCTGTAGCGTTGACTCTGCTATCAAAGAAAGTTCAGAGAAGCTTTCTCTTTCACTTGGGATCTCAAATATTTTTTTCTTTGTTTGGCATCCTATCCAATATCTACTGTCTATGAAATTTGATGGAAATCAACAACTGGTTTCAGAAGTGATTAGCAAAGAACACAGACAGAAAGACAAAAAAAATGTGACAAATGCACCTGTTTTCAAAAGGAAACCAGGCTTGAGAAGTTTTCAGAAACATGAAGAACAGATATTAGACCACTGACACGTACATAGTAATCCAAATAAGCTTCGTTCAGGAAACTTGGTTTAGAGCAGGGTAAGCCATGCAGTTAAATGGACTAAGAACTGACCACCTGATAAGTCCCACAGGCAGTTTTCAGTGAATTACCATCAAATGAGGATGTTTCTAATGTGTGAAACTGATACTGTGCTTGACCCTATATAAGATTTGCATCGGCATTTGGCAGTAAATAACCAATCAAGGCTGATAAAATTGGCAGGTAACACAGGATTTAGGAAAGCCATGGTCAGTAGTCAAGATGGCATAGTGTGCTGTGTCCCTCCATGCAAAGTATCAACATAACTAAATGCAAAGCTGTACACTGAAGAACATGAAATGAATATTCAGAACAAGAAACTGATTGAACAGCTGGAGAACAGTGGCTGCATGGGACTGGAAGTTACAACAAAAAAGAATCCTAACATGAGATTCCTGGGTTTCCAAGGTGAGTGTCTGGTCAGTTCCTTTGTGCTCCCAGGGACACAAATTCAACAGGCCATATTGCCACATGTGATGGAGCATGTGTTATACCTGGAATGTTTCAGGCTTTCACCTCAACTCAGCCACCTACACTGAAGATGATAAAGGAAATGGCACCATAACTGAATTTCTGTGCATAATTTTACACGAGAGAATGAGCAAAGGGACTTAGTGGCAGAATAAATTAGTACAGTATCCTTTCATTGCTTAAGAAATACTGCAATAGAAATCCTTGCTCAGGTCACATTGAGACTGAGTTTTGATGTCTTTTCTTAGTTCTCATTTTTCCATATGAAAGGCCCAGGATATGAACAGTGACGGTATCACAGGTCACAAGCTACATACTTTTCAGGGACCCATCTTCTTGCAGTGCCTGTGTATAACTAATCCTAGAGTTTTCATAAACAGGACACTGAGATGTAGTATTTTTTAAACTACAGTGAAGAAAACTCTGAACCTACTGAAACACGTCATGGCAAGCATTTTTTTGTCACTCCATTGAACAGAAACTTAAAAAACAAAAAAAACAAAACAAAAAAAAAGATACAGTGACTTTTTCAGATGGCTTTTCTTCCACAGATAATAGGAAGACTGTAACACTTTCATGTTTGCACACCAATGTGCAAACTAAGCATTTTCTTAAGAAAGCAGGGTCAGCCCCTGGTGCCAGGCAGCACACTGCCACACCGGACCTTTTGTCCACTCCTGGCCACATCATCTGGCAGCAGGCTGCATGACAAAAGGCATTTTAAGGACCCAGATGAACAGAAAACAGTAAGATCAACTGTGGTACATGGAAACTCTTCGAAAAGCCTTTTGCTACCTTTGAAGTATTTTTGAGGTCTGCAGGGGTTAGGAGCAGAGTAGCGGCTACTAATTGCTGTCCACCATGGTGCTGACTAGACAGCTTAGGAGTGGGAGTATTAGACTGGATGCAAAATAAATAAAATAAGTGCACTGACCGGGAAAACAGAAAGGTAAGTTTATCTGTTGCCCAGGGAACCAGGCAGGTGGCACAGAGATGTCTGGCAACTGCTTCTAGTTGGGATTAACATCTAAAAAGAGGCTTTCCATCAAGTCCACAGACCGAGCCCTGTAACATGACTGGATGGCTATATAAAACATACAGTGAATCATGTTCACTACTGAACAGTATTGAGCATATGCAGGACCAGATCCACTCAAATAAAAAAAAAAAAGTATAAGTGAGTTGATAAATGTGTGATTTTTTTATTATTATTATTTTTCACGTGTAAGTATAAGAACCCACCTATTTCATGCAATCTTTAAAGCTCACAGAAACATACTCAAAATTATGTACTATTTTTTTCTATCATACACCTGTGCTATAGCTATGCCAAACAGTTTCCTTGAAGTAACTGTTTTTTTTTTTTTTTACAGTAGCAATATTAGAGTACTTCAACTGTGAAAGGCTTTTACATTAAAAAAATATTGGTTATGTTGTGATAAGTATTGCCTTTTAGATTTAGAGATTCCTATTGGACATTAAATATATAGAGTATTGAAAAAGGAGTTAAGGCTGTGTTTTGTAATAAAGCTATGAAGGAAAAGAGCAAATACAATAAATCAGAAACTTGTAACATGCTTTTCTGAGAAGGAAATTGTTTTATGTATTAAGACAGTCTTATACATATGATAAAATTAAATTTAGCATAAACATGTATCATTTATCCAAAATACTGTAACATAATTGTAAAAACATAGAAAAAAATAAATGAAAATACATCAATTTAGCTTGCTCTCTTTCTTTATATGTTGATATTAATGACTTAATGCACACAAATATGAAATTTATACAATGATCGCCACATTTCCTTATCTGTTGTTTCAAATACAATTTCATTTTTAGATGTAATTGTTTTGAGTGGCTTTTATAGCAGCACAACCACAGACTGCTGCCACCCGTCTAATGGAAACACCCCACTTTCATAAGTCTCTGAACCTAAGACACGCGAGTATTGTAATTTCAGAGCAGTAGGCCAGGCATACCTTTTTATAGAATGGGAGCGCAATGGGTTCTGTGTGGTTTGAGACAACATAAGGTTCGGTGGCCAGGGTACCTGAAAGAATGTCAGGGTACCTGACAGAAATATACTGTGCTGGAGATTTGGTAAAGTATATCTGTATGTGCAGTTTTTTGCTACTTTTCTCCTGATAGCAACAGCAACCACATGCCTGTTGCAAATAAAAATAAAAAAATGAAAGAATACAGAATCTGTGTATCCACTTGCTTTCCTCAAGACAAGAAGTTGTGATGTAAGGGAGTACTGTGGCCTGAAAATGAAGGGAAATAGCTCAAAGGCTGAATTCAGCTGGAAGGAGGGCTAAAGGGCTGTGCGCAAGGGCTCCCTGGCATTTCTGCATGTAATTACCATCCACCTCTTTTAGACAGACACCTATCTCACTGCTTTTGCATTCAGTCACCTCATTTGCATGCACACCTACAGTCATTGCAGGTGTAAATATAGTGGGGAAATTGACCTCATGCCTTGATGATTTTTTTTTAAATGTGGTCTACACTTGTAAGAGAACAGTTAGATTTACCACTTTTGAATTCTGCTCCTCATAAATATCAATATATAGCAGAGTTATTACTTGGTTTCCAAATATTCAGAAATGAAGGAAAGGAGAAGGGAGAACTGCTGTAAGTAAGAATAAAGACATGTTTGAAGGAGCAAGCAGAGCTCATGGTAAGAAATATAGTGACAATATTGCGATTTACAGATCAAACATTCCAGCCAGAAGCTGTGTAAGAGAGCAAGATACAGCACCATTCCAAATAACAGGACAGCTCTTCAGCTGATGCAATTCAGCAGAGCTCCACTAGAAACAACGAAGCTCTGCTGATTTACACTGGCTTGAGATCTAGCTCAATATGTTTATAGCTTAATGGCTCAATATTAATCTAAAAATCAGAAAAATAACAACTTGTCATTTATTTAACCCAGCATGATGGAAGGTTAAACTAAATACAGAAAGCCCATAACAAATAGCAGGGACATTCTAAGGTCACCAAATGAAGGCTGTCGTTTTTGTATTCAGGCCAATGATAAAAGAGTTTTTAAATGTTTGGACATTCAATCTATGTAGTGCCACAACCTGAACATACCCCTTTGCCAAACACAGGCTCACTAAATCCTCTTGGAATGTTGTTTACCTCTGAATAAATCAAATTTGACAGAGTAGGTTAACTTTACAGATTCATTTTTCAATCACAAGTGATTGATATTTTCTACAGAAAGCAAGCTACAAAATTCTTACTGCATTACTGACTATTGGAAGTCATATTGTTCTTGGTGTCATATGGAAACCCAGGCCATTTTTCAAGCCGTTTGTTTCACAGCCATCCTCCCTCTCTCTGAGAACAGAGCAATGAGCGTACCTCAAATGAGGCTTGCCCAGCAGAGATACTTGCCCAATTATTTTAAGCCAGTGTCTGTCTCTCAGAGGCTGAACATGCTGTACTGTGCATTTTTCAGCACTGCTCCAGTGCTAAAGTCCTAAATCCATTATCTAGGCTTATGTCACACAACAGTATAGAAACTGAATGAAAGCCAAGATATAGGAAGGTTTATTGTTAGATGATTAAAAACAAATCAAAAGAGAAAATAGGAAGGGGAGCTAGAAGTAATTTCTATCATTTCATTTAAAAAAAACCCACAAACTTTTGTGCAAAGGCCAGAAAAAAAACCAACTTAATTTTAAAACATGTATGTATTTCCTGTTCCTTTAATTAAAAAATGAATATGCATGCAAAATCTTCTGCCTCCAACAACAATATTCATACATTGCATTACATGTTTGCCCAACTGAATATGCTATTTTGGTTAGTATCTGTTTAATTATTATACGTAATACTGCTTGAGGCGATCTGATATGGGTGTCTATGGAAAATGATTGTAATTCACTTTTATTATTATAATGACCTTGGTCTATGACAGGACTGAATTAAATATCAGTGAGAATTTACACAATTCACTGTGCTCTGGTCTATGCCACACTATTCAGTGTTTAACTGAAGCACCTAAGTTAGGTGGATAGATTTAAATGCACATTTGTCCCAGGGCTCTCTAATGTCAATGAAGACTGATAGACACTGCCAAAAGGCAATTCAGATCTCAGATGAAAGGAATTACCTTTTGGGGTGTCTTCCACCTCCATTTTCCATAGATGGAGCCTAGGGTATGTGTGCTTCTACACTCAGTGCTTCAATTGGGCACTTAACAGTTATCTTAGGGTATATATTATACATACATACTGGGGAAACACATATCCTTGAATTATCAATATTTAATACTATAATACTATGTTAGAAAAATAATATTTCCTGACTGCAAAGTCAACAGTTGACAAAAAAATTTAAAAAACCCCCCAAAACTCCAGTGTCCAAATCACAGCTTTGCCCTGACTTTTCTCAGTGTGTCATTAAAATACAGTCTACAAGTGCTTGAAAATCTACTGTTTGTCAAGAGGCGTCAGCTAATTTTTACAGTCTTATATATCTGCGCATTCACCAATTTAATTTTTATTCTTCTTCAATGCAGTTTCCACATATTGTCATAATCATCCCAGATACCTTCACTATAGATAGGCAAACAGCTTACTTAGGAACCTTACTTGCTTTTCCTCTTCATATATTACAAATAGGCTACGAAGCATCTTACTTATTTTGGGATCTACTTGGGGGCTGGGCAGGACGGACAAATATTGAGCGCTCAGAAGCTCTTCTTCATTCAGTGCAGCTAGGGTGTGCATTTTTTTCCTTACATTCGAGGTATAAATCCTACTGTTATCAACTAAAATATCTCCCTTGACTCCCTGAGTAACCCTTCATCTCTGAGTATCAGTTGTTGGTTAGTCTCAGGTTAAGAAACTGAACCAAGACATTCACCTCCATGTGTGCATGTTGTAACCACTGCACTGCTGCATTAGAAGTGACATCTCCTCCATTCTTGCAATTTTAAAAGGAAAAACAATCCTAAGTTACTTCTTTGAAAGTGGAGGCCTGAGCACCTAGCTACAGGAGGGGTGCAGCGGGATGGGCCTAAAATGAAGGAAGTACCAGTCTTAGCCTTGAAAAGGCAGTGTGAGGAGTGTGACTTCAGCCTAGCCTCAGCCACTGCTGGATTGAGTGTGCTTGTTGAAGGCTTTTATCCATTCTGATTGTACTTTTCTCTTTTTTTGAGACTTGGTCATCTGAGACCTCTTGCAGCATCTCTTAGGCATCTCAATTCCAGAGTCTTCTAGGTTTAGCACTTGAACCAAGAACCTGAGTTTGGTATCACTGTTCTTAAATTCCTTTTGGGTTTTTTTTGTTCTGAGCATGAATGAGAATCATCCTCAGGATCAGCTTAGAAAATCAGGATTAAAAAAATCAGTGGCACATCAACTGCTATGTTCACCTTTCTCTTAGCATCCCCTCTGGACAGCTCTGCTACTGGCTGCTGACAGGGAAAAGGTTGTGGACCCAGTGTCTTTGCTCACATTAGCAAGTAAAGCCATCAAGCAAGAATCAATCTTTGGAGCAGAACAGTCTGTGCCAAGGGCCCAATAAAGACGCTAAACATGTATCAGGTGAGTTTACATCAGCTATCTCTAATCTGCTCCCTTGGATTCACTGTTTATTAGTAATCCAAGTGCACTGGGAATAATCCAAGTGCACCATCCATCTATTCATCCATCTTTCTCCCTGTTTAATGGTAACCTTCTTTCTCACTTTCTGTGCCTCCCTAACCCTTAACAGCTGCAGAAACATACACTATAATTTCATAATTATCATAATGAAAATACTGTTGTCTATTTTAACTTCTCTTTACAATAATCACACAAAATAATGATTGTGCTTTGCTCTACTGGAAGGACTTTAAATATTTGGATACATACAAAATTCAATCTAGGGCCATGATAGCCTCATTCCTGTGAGTAAGTCAGATATTGTTGAGCAAATGATAAGCAAGACTGATCTGCTGATACAAAATTACTGAAGCTTTGGCAACGGTCTCATTACCTTATTGTCAACGTAGCCAGCATTTCAGTCCAATGTTAACGTAAAACGGCCTTCCACAGTTGAATCACTTTGTGAAATAAAAGGGAATTCATAATAAAGTGGCTTGTTTTGTAAGATTTCCCATACTTACTCTTTCTAGATAGAAAGCAAACACCAATGAGATAAAAGATAATGACAAAAGATAATTGAGTGGTGCCCACTGACAGGACCAGAGGCAATTTAGGAGCTTCCTCCTAAACATCAGGAAACACTTTTTTACTGTGAGGGTGACTAAGCACTGGCCCAGAGAGGCTGTGGATGTATCTCCATCCTTGGGGATATTTAAAAGCTCTCTGGACATGGTCCAGTATAACCAACTCCAGGTGGCCCAACTTTAGCACGGGGGTTGGACCAAATGAACCCCAGATGTCCCTTCCAGCCTCAATCAATCTGCGATTCTGAAACTTGCCCAACAGATTTAGACTACTTTGTGCAAGCAAATTCTATTATCACTTTCCCACCAAATACTACCAATCAATTTTTTACCTTAACTTAACAATAAAAGGTGCCTGCAATACCTCTACAGAAGTAGATTGACAAAACACGGTAATCACAGCCCACAGCAGCACATCCTAGCATGTCAGCCAGCAATGGCTGTTGCCCTCCAATCCAATTCATAAAAGAATATTTCCAAAAGATATCATAATTCCATGCAATTGCACCAGATTCCTGTAGGACAGCTATCCAGTGACCTTAGCCAGAGGCTGTAATTATTCATTACATAAAGGCCCCTTTTCAGTGCTCAAGAAAGTGAGGATCGGCTTTGTACCATCTAGATGACAGTTCAAGATGAGCAATATTAACTTTAAATAGCAAATTAATCTTTTTATAGATCATGCTTAATCCTTGGGCAGAACCTTACAGCTATTAGCACCACCTGGTGCAATATGCATAAAATTCGCTGCCACTGAGACAGACTGAAGCTTATGCTAGATTTCAATTCCACTTAAGGTTTCAAATAAGGATTTAAATGGGATTTTGGGATGTGGTGTGAAAGGGGTGGCTAAGCTAGTCATTTGCCAAGATGGTGCATTCGCTGTGAACTCATCGTGTGTGGTTTCTAGACCCATATATGCAAAGTAACAGAATACACCTTTTACTAATTATATAAATAAATGCTGACTTTACCTATAAATTTAAATTTTGCTTTAATGTAGATGATAAACTATATAGAAAAAAACTATAAGAAATCAGAACACCTGTCATATGCCTTTGCTGAACTACATGAAACAGCTAAAAATACTTCAACGATTTTTGACAGACATTACAATGATGAGAATAAAACTAATTAAAAAAAAAAATTTCAAAAGTTTTTCTCAATTATTTCTCCAGATCTGAGCCACCCAGAAACATGCAAAACTGAAAAAAAAATTAGATTCTTTTTCTTACTGGTTTGGTCAGTTGGTAAAAAGGGTATGACAGTAAGGGGAATGTACAGTGCCTGTGTTTTGATCTTTCTTAAGGTTGTAATAGAGAGGTTATGCATTTCATCTGAGCTGACAGCAGTTTGAAATGTTATAGATAGGCTTCCTGAGCACAACCATTATTTACTGTTTGACTGTAATGTCAGTCTTTTTCTGCTTTTCCAATATTGTTTGCACTTTGCCTTTGTGAAAAGGGTCTTGATTGAACCATACAAGGGGAGATATTTCTATCTTTCTATGGGATCAATGAAGATGTGTTTACAGGTCCAGGACACAGTGTACACACCACAATAATGGATTTTAGTCTGTTTGTTGACTGAAAGCTCCTTTTCTTTGTAACTTGTCAATCTTGCATCTATTACTTGATTGCAACATAAAAGGCTATTTGGACAAGCTCTGAAACAACAACTGTATCAATCTAACTGAAGTGGTTACCTGCACTAAGTATGCAGCCTTTAGCAAGATAAATCACTTAAAACTTGAAATCGTACAGGACTCTATTTGCCTCTCCATCTGTCATCTCTACTGTGTGCAGTTTTCTTTAAAATATTTTATTGAAATAGTACTAATCAAAATGTGATTGCAATGAAATAGTGAAAATTAAAACACTACACATCATTTGTAATTCTGAACATAAGCTGAAACTGTATGAATAAATCATTGCTCCGACATGTATCTTTTCCATCACTGATCTCCTGTATCCTTCAATGACCAATGCACATTTACTCACGAGCGACCATTCTTAGCTCCTAGTCCTCAAATTTTTATTGTTGTCCATTAGAGGAACATCCTCCTTCCTTACACATTGACAAACATGCCATGAAGCATCTCATCATACTTACTGAATCTTGAAAAATACACGCATTCATAATCCAAATAAAATTATTCATCCCCTGAAACAAAATACAGCTAAACTGTTTGATTCAATGACCTCCAAGAGCAAGCAAACTCCAAAGGGCAACAGCGTGCAGCATAAACTCTGTCAGAGAGCTTATACTGTTGCACAGAAAACAAAATAAAACAAGACAAAACAAAAGATCCTGTTTTGTGAATATTGTAACAAGCCCAAGAGGAGTGACACCTCAGGGAGCCAACAGGGGAAGTTTTCTCTAGACTACCACAGAGGTAAATGTGCTGAGCCAGAAAGGTTGCAGGGGCAAGCACTGTAATCACAGCAGCAGGGATAGCAGAGACAGGAACTCAGAGTTCAACAATAGCTGTAATCAGAATTGAATTTTCTTGGTTTTCCTCTTTCTGCTTTGTGCTAACTAGAGCCAGCAGTGGGAGCACCTGATCTTCCTATCTCAACAGCTCTCCAGATCCAAAGGTCCACATGTACGCAAGCCTGTCTGCCACACAGGGCAGGATGGGAAAGGATGCAAACTATTCTTTTCATTTCACAATTGACTTTAAAGGACACAGATCAACCATGGTTACAGCACACTCCTAGCAGAACACTGCAACCCTACAGAACTGTATATGCTTTGCTAGAAAGTCAAACGCAATACCAAATATGATGCTGAAAGAAGCACCAGTAGAAAAGTTGATGCAGCTCTGAAAAACACCCTACAGAACTGATGTCCTCTTAACAAGGTTCAGTCATTTGAAATGTATTCACAGAGTCCAGAATACTGATGCATTTTTTCTTACTGTAGTGGTCATTTCTAAAATTATCATCGCTAGAAGTAGACATTTCTCGTTCAGAATAGAACAACAACAGTTGGCCTGACCTGCACACTGTTATTCCCTGGAAGCAAGTACAACAACAAGAAAAGGACAGCAAACACCTGCTTAAAAAATAATTTCCTATCTTGCAGTGATTAGACTTTTATCACGGGAGAATGTTGCAGTCTCAGTGCTATCATACTGGAAAGCTTCACTGGCAGTAACATTTTTAGTAACACAGCTTTTCAAACTAAAATGTAGAAATGTTCTTTCTAAATTGCATAAGACTCTGCCTGTTCTACTCTCCTTTGTTCATACTTGCTCACAAAAGTCACAAGTAATTAACTTCTATCTGAATGAGTCATGGTTCTAAAAGCTTGTGCTTTTAAAAAGACCATGGCAATGAGTTCAAAAAGAACTGAGGGAGATCAGCATTTAACATTCAGAAATATTATTTTTACACACGTTTCTGAGAGGCTTTTGCTCCTTGGCCTTTACATTTCTGAGGCTCAGTAAAATAAGCTGCATAATAATTTTAGAAAGCATTAGTGTGATTAGTCAGCAGTGATACTCCTCTTGCCTCTACAGAAGTCAAGCAGAAAACTAAAGGCAGCAAATGCTATTGGGAGCAGCAAGAAGCATTGCATATATCAAAAGACTCTTGGGCCACCTTATGCTATTCTGTGTGTTAACTTATTATAGTCACTTAAAAAAACCTGTTCTGTAGATAGATGTAGTTCCAAGTATTTCTCTGTGGTTTAAAGCAATCACTGAAATAGTGATGTGGTTCAGCAAGTTCCCATAGACACAGAGCAGACAGGTTGAAGGAGTTACTCTTATTTTGGTTTGTAATCGTGTAGCCCATAAGGCAGCCAAACCACGCACAACTTGGAATAAAGATGCATTAACTGGAGTCTGCTGAATCCTAAGAATCTTCAAGAAGTTTTATAGAACTATTAGTTTAAAAGGTAATGGAAAATTATTTGTAGAGCTGTATTTCCAATTCCTGTAAGTACCTTTGTTTCAGTCTCAATGCCATATAATTTATCACATTAGTCATTGTAATATGGGGCATATGATGCAGCCTGAAGAAAAGGTATGAATAAACTAAGTACATTTCTGCCTTTTTATCCTGTTTTCATCAGCTAAAAAGAAAGTTTCTAAAGATAGAAGAGGAGAGCAGCAGGAGCACTAGTAAAGCATGGAAGCTGCAACAAATCAGTATTCCACTTATAATGCCAGCCAGAAAACAGCTTTCTGTAAAGCACAGTATGCAAAGAAACAGTTTAAGAAACCTTGTTTTAGAGAGGGGAAACAAAGAAAATAATCACTAATTATCTATAATAAAATATATATTACAATGTCTGGCAATTTCTAGTACTATGATAGTCAAAAAACCCTAAAGACAATGAGCTGCTACTGGTTACTTTATATATGCATCTGAAAGATCCAAGTTGTGGAAAGCCAGCAATTCAAGCCAGTGGCAGCCCCTTAGTACCAGCAGTTTAGGTTCTACACAAGAGGTTTCTGCTGCCACTTCAAAGGGTGTTGGTGGACTCTACCTTTTTAGTAAGAAAAAGTCTGTCTAAATAAGAAAAGTACAGCAGAATGGCACATGCAAAGAAGCCTGAACTTGACAGAGCTGACTTTTCATAGATCTGCCCAAAGAGCCATCAGTTGTAGGATGCTAAACTTAGGTAAATCAGAGGCAGGGTGAGCATAGATATGACAAAGAAAACTTAAATCTGAGTCAAATTAAGAAGGACACAACATTTTCTGCTACTTTCTTCTGAATCTGTAATAAATTTGACATTCAGAGCAACTTAAAAGCACTTTATACCCCTGAATTAATTTGTAAACACTTGGGACATAGCATATTTTTTCCCCTTAAAGTTACAGTGTGTAGTCTAGTCAAGTCAATGGAATCTGATCTGGTTTTTGTCTTAAACCAACCTCCCACTTGACAGCCTCAAGTCACCTCGATGTCACCACCTCTGTCAATCTCAGCCAGTTTTTTTGTCAGCCACAAGTAGAAATAAAAGAAAAAAATGTCCACATACGTTCTTTTCAAAGCTTAATACGGAGACTATTTTTGTAGTTAGTGCACAAATGCTCAATCTTTAGCTGGGTAACTTCTACTGTATCTACCCAATCATGTCCAACCAACATGCCTTGATTATGCTTATGACAAGTTGTAACATGTACAAGTGAGAAAATAAATAAACAGCATTTTTCTGTATCTATAGTTGTGTATCAGTGTCATGCACTGCTAAGACAGCTTATGCAAACCTCTGGACTAAAGAATGATTTTACAATCTCTCCATTTTACATTAACTAGTGACAGTAAAGTTTAAATATATTGAGAGAACAGCAGTAACGCAGTAATTAAAAAGCAGCATCCAAAATAACAATGTTTATCATCAGAAAGAAAGGTTTGCACAAGAAATCCTGGTACATCAGATCACACACATTTTCCATTTTTTTTTCCACTGAAAATGAAGACTCGTCCTTAAAATTTTTCAAAATCTTTACAATGTAACTTCAAGTGTGTTCATGTAGCAGCCCTCTAAGTTAGTACAATGTGGCAAAAAATAGTTTTGCTTGTCACCTAATTCATACTATCTTAAAAAAGTCTGATTTGGAAATCAATCACAGAATCACAGATCAAGAACGATCTTCCCTCCAGCTGCATAAAAGACAGAAGAAATTGGTTTAAAAGTTAGCCCTGATCAGCAGGTTCAGAGTAATCTTCAGTACAGGCTGGACGGCAATCACTTTGGGAACTTTGTTTCCTTATTCTTTAGCAGTTGCAAAAATAGATGGGTGTATCTCAACAGTGTTGGTTAAAAAGGAAAATCCCACACTATTACTGAATTTCTGCCACTTTTTGAAGGAAACGTGCAAAATTTACAACACGGATAGAAAACTTTCTTCTTATATATTAAAATATTGAGTACAACTGTAATTTAGTGGTAAGGGCACCCACCTCATTCTTGGCTCAAAGGACTCTCTATGCAAATTGCACAAAACAAATATTTGATGAAATACATTAAACAGGGAAGAACGTGACAAGGACAAGTTCTGGTCTATTTTTCCCACAGAAATCCCAAATAATTGCATCATGTTCATCACTCCTTTCAGCTCAGTGATTCATGATTTTTTTTTTTCAGTCCAATGGAAAACCTCCAATAGAAAAGGAGTGACAACAGACATCTCAAAGTACTCTTGTAGTCAGAGGAATCTCAGGACAGCTGAGAAAGGTTTTGAATTCCTTGATACAATTTGCTTTCAACACAACTGGTAACCCCCAACTAATATTACCAGGCTTTGCAGGCAACACACTCATGCAATCTCTTATCTCAGGAAAAAGCAAAGAAAAAGAGCCTGTCCCATTTTTGTAAATGACAGCATACAATTCTGCCTTCAGGAAAGGATCTTCAGACATTGGTTCACAAAAAGCATCTTCTTCATGCCTGATGTGATATGTGAAAGATTTTCTGGTTTTAGGGCTTTATTCCATGTACTTTAGAAACAACCCACTTTGTGAAATCTAACTTTCTGTATTAACTGTATCACTTAACTATGTATTAATTACATTAATTAACTCTGTTAGCCTTCACTGTTCTGCTCTTTACATGAGGTTGAGGTGCTCAAGGTTTAGCTGTTGCAGACTGAGGACTGCCATGCCTAACTACTTTTCTGGTTTCTCACTTTATGTGGGAGAAGATACATAGCAAAAACCTTCCTCTTTTCCATGCAGAATGAGAACGCTTCTGATGTAATGATTTACAACAGTTACCATACAACAGAGAGATGATTGACTTCCAATAGTGGTCGTATTGTTTATGAAGTTGGTCACTTTGATCAAAATATTATTCCTGGAAATATCTTTGTAATCAAGGATTTTTCAAACTTCATAGTTTTATATTGCAATGTTGGACCATCATGTATGTGAATTAAATGTCTGCATAAATAAATATTTGTACTTTAACATTATCTTAGTGAAAAAGGCATAATGAAAAACTAGCTGATTAAATCAACCAGCTAAATTCTCCCGACAGATATAGAAGGGGTACTGCAAATATTTCCCAGATTTCCTTTTCCTGAAAAGTTGGTTATCTTGTTAATTCAGGAAGGTATTAGCTATCCAATAAATTCAGCATATCACTAGTTGTAAGCTGTCAGGCTGTGACATAACATCCTATAACATGATGCTACATCGTACATAATGCCTTAAATTAAAAAGAAAAAGAAAGCAAGACATTTTTTTTCAGAGAAATAGTAGGTAGCTAATCTGAATATTTGGGGTAATTGGCTCTAGGAAGAGAGAGAGAGATCATTATTTCAGATTCCCTAGTGAGTGTTAATTAGTCATATTGCTTCATTGTTTGACAAAGAGAACATTGCTCATACTGCTAAATCTATAATGACACATAGGCTTTTGAAGCACAGGTATTTTAAACTACCTTGACTGACTGACAGGTGGGTATTTCTATCCATAGTTGAGTGTGCTCACAGAGTCAAAATCATGTTGTCTCAGAGGCAGAAGAGTTCTCTCATCCTGATCATGAGAGGCTTTATTTTTAAACAGCAGAGAACAAATTGCACTCTGACCATTAAAATGGGAGTCCTCGCTTTGTAAGCATAAAGGGTACACACTTTCCTTAAAGAACGCGGCCTCAGTGCTACACTTAGCCAGCCAGCAGTCAACAGCTATAGGGAAATTACAAGTACTTTGCTGTCATGTTAGGCATCCAAGTCCAACACTGAGGAGCAAAAAGAGTGGCAGTATCACGCCTGTCAAACTTTTGTTGTCTGCTTTTGACAGCTGGATCTTTATCACTTAAAACTTAGGTAAGTGAGAAATAGTATCACAAAGACAGCTCTATCGTTTTCTGTATCTTTGACATAACTACATTGTCCAAAGAGAAAAGAAATAGTGTCTCTACCGCCTAATTGAACCTCAGATTAAGGTTCTTATTCCAAATAAAATTAATTTATTGAAGTCAAACAGTTCAATAGGAAGGTCTTAAAGAAAACAACTAGAAAATTATGTGATGTTCTGACATCCCTAGACACGTCAAATGTTTTCAAATTGTTCTTCCACATTCTTGAATCTGAAGTCTCTTCTCTCCTAACAGGAGTACTGACTGCAACAAGACACATGGGAATTATGTGTGTGAGCAGTTATTGGATTTTCCCCCCCCTTTTTTGAAATGAGAAACAGATGACCTAGCTCAGGCACTCAGATACCTGTTAAGTAACCTGCTTTGTCGTCTTCAGTATATCTTGCTCTTTAGCAGGGTGGACCTCATTCAGTTCATTAATTTCTGTGTGCATTTGTGGGAGACTCAACAGATAAGCAGTGACAAATTAAAGCCGGACAGATGAAGAAGTTCTTGCTGTTAGTTTTGTGCTCCTTCTTAACCTGCTGAGCTAAAACTTACAATGCTTTGACACACAATTAATTAATTGATCAGACTTCCCTACCTTAGAGATGTTTTCAGAGGGCTTTGCAATGGCTAAATGGGAACAACTTCACTCGTTAAATCATCACTGCATGTCTGGCAGAACAACTGGATGCCTATGTCTTCCCATGAACTGTGTGAACAACCCTGGTAACACTTTTGTGCAGGAGATTAACCGCAAAAGGGACTGAATCCCAATGTGGAAGTGCAGTTCTGTCAAGAACAAGCCTGTCCCTGCAAAAACTGCATTATTTTGTGTATGCTACAATGTTTCACTCATAGTCCAGATCTAATTGCACTTATTGGACACCTTTATCTGCAAAAAAAACACATAGGCTTCCACAAAAGATAAGATATTCAGACTTTTATATGATGTGACTGTTAATAAAGACCCACAGAAACGTAAATTCAACACTGACTTACTGTGTCAACGTAACTTTACTGACTTCTTTGAATAGTTCTTAGTGACTAGAGTACGATATAACGCTTAGAAGACCTTTACTCTTTTTAGGTAGAACTTCTGACCTCCATCATCTCATCTACCTCACAAATATAACAGAGATTTGTTTTCATAAAATATCTTGAGGCCTACAGCACTGTGTATTTGCTAAGCATTAACCTGACTGCCATCATTCAGCATGAATACATGTGCATTTCATAACGAGACTCTGTCTGTCTACAGCAGGAGCATCTTTTATCAGAGGTGATTACACCACACGTGACATTGAAGGGTACAAAAACACCACCATAGTATGAGGATATACAAAAATGAAAAAAAGTTACTACTAAAGACATTTTAAACAGTCCATCAATTACAGTAATGGATATAATAATGATCAATGTCTTGTCCACTTAAACTGCAAAAAGTGTCTTAAGAACTTCAAATCGTAAGACTCCTATGACTAAACTTTTAAGTCAGTTTTCCACAACAAGAGAATTGGTCTCATAGTGTTTAAACCCCTATGTATTATTCCCCTCTTGGGGTACATGAGAAATCCCTACTATCAATAGAGGAATACATACAAATCAAGAAAAGGAGTTCTCTAAAATAGTCTTTTTAACCATTTTAATGACAGCTTGCTTTGCAGCATGTGACAGTTAACATTTTCAAGGCACCACACAGACGTTAACTAATGAATCCCGACATCATTCCTGTGAGGTAAGTGTCTATAATCATCACCATTTACAGGTGGTGAAGCTGACACAGAAGGCCGACCTCATACATGAGCTACAGTAAGAATACTGTGGCCAGATGAGTTAAGTGTCATTAACAAGTCCTTTCTGCATCTTCACAGCAGAGCTAGAACTGGAACCTGGGGTTTCCTCTCTGAGCCTCCTCAGACTCAGTACACCAACGTGTCACTTAACGATTTTAAGCAATTCTGGACCGCACCTTCAGCTGCCATTGGCAGCTGCGATTTTTCTGAATCCAGCACAGTTGTAACTGCTTACACTGAACTTAGTCCAAAGGCTTTCTGAACAGTTGCACACAAAAACTCTTTATGCCTGATTAAAAAGAAATGAAATGTCTTTTTTTTTTTGGCAGCACCTGGTCTCTTCAGGAACACATGTTTACATTTTGCTGAATTACACAAATACACTATGCGTTTTGGATAGCTGCAGACATTAATATTGAACTGCAGACAACCACATGTTGGTAATGAGCCCATTTTGTGTCTTGGCTCATGGAAAAGAATGTGGAAATACCTTGTTCTGTGGTATCTTTTCTCTGACAGTACTGATACAGTGCCGCAGGCACTCTGAAAATAATAGCATAAGGTTAACTGACAATTGCATGTGTATTTACACCTATAGCCTGATATTATCATATTGTTAAAGAAAGAAAAAATCTGGGGCTAGAATAAGCAACTAAATAAATTTCTAGCTAGTGAAAGCAAGTGATGCTAGAAGAGACATTATGCTCAAACTGCTCAAATAACTCACACGTTCTGTGTACACGCCATTTCAGAAACCTCAGAGAATGCTAGAGGAGGGGCAAAGAGACAAGGAAAGCTTTAAAATAAAGCAGCAGCCCAGCAGTACTTACACACCTGCTGCTCCCATGGAAGCTAACAGAAATGATAAGCTTTTTCATAAATGCACTATCAGGCCACAAAGACCGAGCAAATTAAACAAAGAAGGGTTCATCTAAAAATGGAGTGGGTTTAGTAGCTAGAATTATCTACAAGGCTTTTTTTTCAAAACAAAAGCATTTTTCTTTTTGTTTTTTTAGGAACTAGGAAGGAGTCTGCAAGCCCAAGGCTGCAAGGTCTCAAGGAATTGTATTTTTGCGACAATTAGTATCATTATGTAACACAGATTTTTTTTTTTTTTTTTCATATGTAGCATGGCCCACAAAATGCACTAATGAGACATCTTAACTGAAACTATCCTGCTAGTTTCTTGGAGGCTTCCACCCATACATTCTGTACTAAGAAGAGAGCGAGTTGTTGCATTCAATGCTAAGAGTCCGAATAAACAGACTCTCTGTGCCTCTCACTTGTGCCATGCCTTGCAAATCTACTCCTCTCCAACCTGTATCACCTTTTATGTTGCTTCCTATTCATACAAGTTCCCGTTAAGCTGTACAATTTACCCTAAAACCACTGCTCCATAGCTTAACATTCTTCATACCTGAAGAGTTAAACCATGTCCCTTAACTGTGCTTATGAAACACATCTCTATGTTTTCTTTTGTGTAAGGTTTTTGTTCGGAGTATTATTCTGGGTGTTTATAAAGTTACAATTATGACTCTGTAAGCTCACTATTTACTACCTTTACTAATTACACTTTTTCCCTTTAACTTTGCTGACCTGCCACATAAAACAATTCTTGCATTTTACCTGTAAATTAACTACCATGGGGTTTTTAATTTTCCTTTAGCTTAGAAAGACATAAACAAGTTTCACTTACATCATTTTAATTCAGCAAGAAGTTTTATTTATTGGTTGCTCTGTTGTACAACCAAAATTGAGTCTCTTGAAGCATATATTCTGTGGCTTGAGATGATTACCTGGAGGTTTAGGCAGTATCATGGTTTTAGTGTTGATCACTGCAGAATTTAAGGGGCAATTTCTGGGGAAGTACACTATACCTAACCTTTTCACCAGTTGTGTCACCGCCTGACTTTAAATATATTTTTTACTCAATCAATAATTTCTTAGCTGACAAAAACAATTTTCTAAAAGCTGTGGTAGTATGTAGAATTTGTTATACAGCGGTAATTCAACTTGTCATGTTGTCCAATAGAAATATTACCAGAAGGCAATCCACCAGTTTCAGTCACTGTCACCAGAGTTTAAACAACAACATGGCATTTTAGAAACAGGGGTTTGCTATAAAATCTACATCAGCTAGTGGTGGCAACTTTCCATATCATGTCACCTTAGGTGGTGGACTCAGTCAATACCTTTTGAATTGTTTCTTACTCAGAGTAAAAGGAACTGTGCAATGCAGACAACTGAAAAAAACTTAGACCACTGAGCTGACATGTTGAACAGTATTGCTACCACAATATCTATGACAGCAACAACCCGTAACAATTATTAAAGCCCTTAATAAACTATTAGAGCAGAGCCCTTAACAAATAGGTACAGGTGTTCCCACTGAAACAACTTTGCAAGGAGAGGGAAGATAATAGGGAACGCAAGCAGCTCATATCCTCCTGAGTATTCTCTCTCCCTCCTTCCCAATTTGTGATGCCATCCCCAGTGTCCCAAGACATGAGAACAAAGAGCAGGAGAAGAAAATACAAAGCAGGGCTACAGCAGCACAGCTGAAGGGACTGGGCATCAGCTGGCACAGCTCCTCTGCCACTACTGAAGAACCAGCGCAGGCTCCCAAGTGTGACTTCCAAGTCTTGCACTTCCAGCCGCCTTTGGAGGGCTCATGTTCAAAAGTTAATACAGCTAACAATAGATCTTTAACACAAAATGCTGGGTGATGTGAACACTGAAAACAAAAACCAACATAAAAGAAACTAGAGTTTAAGAAAAGTGGCTTAAAAAGCAGATTTGTTACTTCTGTCCCTTCAGCAGCACGAGTTTATGTTCATCTGCTTTGCATGACAACAGCCTCCCAGTCAGCTGCCGAAAGCATGACTTTCTACCATTTCCATGCTCATTTTGATCTTGTGTTATCTAGCACTGACGAAAGAAGTTGTGTAACGCTGATGTGATCCTCAAAATAGCACCTTAGCAGCTAAAAGCTAGGGCACGGAATTTTACTAATTCCTGCTATATTTAGCATTGTGCTGCCTTACAGTTTCCCCAATAAGCTTCTGTTAAGTTAAATGTCATATGCCTAATTCAAACATGCCAAAGGCCCAACAGTACTGAAAGAAAATATCCCAACAGCAAGGTCACTGGATTCATAAATCATCACAACTGATGTCAAATTTTCACAGGAACTCTAAATCTAGGCCTTGAACAGGGAGACATGAGAGTTTCAAACAGAGAGAATTCATTGTCTTTGTCTGGAAATACAGTCTATAATGCTTACATTGGTGGTACAGAATCTCTAAACAAAAATTAAGTTTCAGAAAATTAGCAAGAAACTTATTTATGTATTAAATCTAATTAAAATTAATTCCTTTAGTGTGTGTGATCAGTGAATTGTGTCTTTTCCATATTCTCTTTAGAAACTGATTCTTGCTAAGCTTTTCATAAAGGAAAATATATTTACAGAGATTAGAAAATAACTAAACTGTAGAGCAGTGCTGAATTAGTCTATATATGAGACAAGAAGCAGCACAGGTGAGCCTCACTTTTATTTTCCAAAGAATGTGCATTGCCTTACAGTGTACTAAAATCATATCATCAGCCTTTTGTAAGTAGTGCTACAATGGAAACAGTCAGGAAACTTAAAAATAAAATTGGTTTGGTTTCCCACAATAGAGATTAGCTTTATCCTTTAAATTATATTCAAGTAATTTTTTTAAGAAATAAAAAATACCCCAAATCTCTTTTTTTCCCCACTTTTTTCCAGACAGGGATTATTAATTTTGAAATATTCAGAATTTTAGAATTTTATTAAATTACACTAATTTGTGAAAAGTAGTAGCCAGCATAAAACTACACTTCCAAGTGATTCAAATACACTACTGAAAAATTGAGCCTAGCTCTACACATTATCTGCTTGGTTTTGCAGTTGTGGCAGGGCCTCGGGCAGGGTGTGCTGTGGCAGGCAGGGTGGCAGCTCCAGTGCCAGCTCCCCTGACTGGCACTGCTGCCTGTTGCACAGAGGAGCAAGCAGACCTGCTCTCCCAACTCACTACCAACTGTTGATACAAAAGAGACAACCTGGCGAGAGCAAATGCTGCTCTCAAACTCAAAATAGCAGTGCACTCCCTTAGGATGGCTTTAACCTCCTGCATTGGTGGGGTATCTGGAGGGGGTTTCAGCAGAGGGGCATCAGGCACTGGGTATCTGTTGGAGGCAGGCAGAGCACTTCCCCTACCACATGGTGGGTTGCCCTGAGCAGCCCTTCAAGGGCAGCCCTTGCGTTCACCTCCTCCAGCCCTCAGCAGCAATTCACACCTGCTCTGTCTCATTTCTTAGACAGGAAATTACCATCATTTGATATTTTTCAAAAAGAAAACAGTGTTTATGCATTACGGTTATATGTAATGCTCAAAGGCTATGCTTGTAACAAAACTTGTCAGCTTTTACCTGTCTGTTAAGGAGGTCTATCAGCCTGAATTTAAGGCAGTTCCTCTTTGTTTAGGCCTCTCAGATTACAGCTTGATTCCACTTTTAGCAACATCAACTCCCAGATTAAGAGTAATATTAACATACTTCTAAACTCTTTTTAACTCTAAATATCTGGGTTGACTTTTTTTCCCCTATCACCCATATAAAAATTTTCTCTATTTTGCCTTTGCATAGTTCTGAGCTGATGTGACTCTTTCTTGCTTTACAATGGCAATCACACTTGGTTTTCTCTCTTATGTCCTTCTTGACCATGTGAAGAAATAATCAACAACACTGACAAAACTTTAATCCTCATCATAACATCTATTCCTAGAGCTAAGCAAAACAAAATGGGATGAATGTGCCATGGAGGATTTGTTTAGTAGCTCTTAAGACCCATCTTACATTCATAATAACTATTTCTTTTAGAAGAAGGAATACAGAGGGTTATATGCAACCAAATGTACAATATCATTAAACATTTTTCACGAGGGAGACTTGTGTATATATATATGTGTATATATATATATATGTAAGCACTAGCTGTATCTCCAAACCACCCTATCCCAGCTCCTTGCCCATCAATCCTTCTCTTCAGCGATAGTTTCTCCTTATCAAATTCCTCAGGAACTTGAAAGCTCCACTTCTTTTTCAAACTGGCATTGCTGAAGCACTTAAATTTTCTTTATATTCCAAGCTGCCTCCATAGACACATAAAAACAAGGGTAACCCTACCTTCTTGATATTGGTCAGGTTCAACACACCAGCAAAGGCAGGAGAAAATTTTTGGTTTTCAACAAATGAATACCATTTTTCTTAAACAAAACATCTTGTAAAGAAAATAAAAGTTCCCTAACATTGAAAAGATTAAAACATTAGAAATACTTCACTATTTACTTTAAATTTGGTGAATTTCTTTGTGCTTTTTCCCTTCACAGTCTCTACTCCTATAGCTAAACTCAGCATTCACTCTTGATTATATATTTGTTCTGCTGATGGCTCTTTGATGTCACAATCCAAAACACAGAATTGTTAGGACATGTTTAGGACACAGTATTTTTAGGACAAAATAACAGTATGGATTTAAAGGTAGCCAAATGCTGCTGAAGAGTTTCAAATCTAATGAGGCATAATTTACAAGGAGAGGTAATTTCTTCTTCCACTCACTGAATATTGCCACAGAAATTAAATGAACCTTCAGCTACACAAGCCATTCTTTACATTTTTCTCTGCCTTAACGTGTTGGGGTTTTTTTCCCCAACTATGTTTACAGAGTTATTTTACTTTTCTGTATAATCTTGATTCTCCTCTTTGTAACATCATGGCTACACCAACACTACTGATTCTTGCTGAGAACTGAAATTGCTATGGTGGAAATATAATACTTGGAAACTGCATTCCAGATTCTTCAGATACTGCATGCACATCATTATTGTTTCAGTCTGGGGTGCTGCTGGTTGTTATACATAAGGAATATGACACTTAGTAACTGGAGAAGTAATTGCAGAAGAATTATTAAGAGGAAAAAGATTCCAATTAGGCCTCGTTCTTCCAGCAATATCAGGGAAGGTGTTCGGAACATGAAATGACAATAACCTCGTTTTTTTGAGTATACACTTCAGATCCCTTTGGCATTGTAGCTTACTGCCTCCCACTTTGCTGGGACACACCACTTGGGAAAACTGTTATATACTGAAAAAGAGGCATTTATTTACCTGTCCCCCTGGGCGCCAGCAATTTCCATGGCAGCTCTGACAGCACAGCATCATACCTGTTGGGAGGAGGTGGAATGTTGTCATACAGCTGAAAGAGCTGGCAACTAGCAACAGCTGGGTTGACCAAAGAAATACGTTTTGAAACTAAACTAAGAATGCTTTGCCAACTGGTACATTTTGCAAACAAACTTTATGATGTTACTTTCTCAACAATCTATGGGCTAGTTTTGTCAGTTATTTGTCAGCTGGTGCAGATTTGAGTGACCTTGCTAACAACTTGCCTCTTGTTAAATTTGCTTTGTTTTAAAAGGAGAGGTAACGATCCAGCTGCAGCATATGGCTCTCACCTCTCAAATAAACCACGAGCAATGCTTTAATCAAGGCTTTCGATACCGGCAGGTTTTTTAATTCCCCTTCAGTTTCTCAATCTGGACCTTAGCAAAGTGCAGCAACACCTGACTTCTGTTGTTTCAGATTAAACTAATTTCTCATCGTTACTTTTCGAGGTGAGAAAATCACTACTTTTGCTGGGACTAGTGATACTCGATCCTGTCCTCTAGACCGGTAAGTTGTAACACCCTGCCTGAAGTCAGTGGAGCCGTGACAGTTGATATTAACAGTGCCCATGTCTCATCACGTGTGATCTACCAGCATTTAGCCGCTCCACAGAGGAGTGCAGAGAAACGGGGCAGAAATGAAAAGAAAAAAAAAGGAGAAAAATCAATAATTATGTTTTCTCACCAAAACTGAAATGAAGCTCTGCGTAAGCCCAACGTTTCCATTAGGAGGCCAAGGCAAGTGGCGACGGGAGGACGCCGCAAACCCGACCAACGCTGCAGCCGGGCTGCCTCTGACGTCAGAGAGCTCCTCGCGCGGAGGAAGGCACGCGCCGCCGCCCACGCCGCCCGGCGGGGGGCACACGGCCGGTGCGCGAGCGCCAGCGCGCAGGCGCCAGCGCAGCCCCAGTGCCTTTCGCTGCTGTTGCTTAAAACCGCCCAGGTGCCGCAAGAAGGAGCCCGCCCCACCCACTGTGTGGGGACGGCTGCACTCAGGCCAAAGGAAGCCTCATCTTCACCCTACCGTTCGGGAGCTCCTCGGACTGCCCCAGCGTACCCCGTGTCTCCTCGGCTCACCGCCCGCAACTGAGCTGGGCCGGGCCGGGCCGGGCTGGGCGAGCCGGCGGGGCCGAAAGGGGCCGCTGCAGCGCCGAGCAGCGTCCTGAAGGGCGAGGGAGGTCTGACCGGGAAAGCCACCCGGTCACCTCTGAGGAACTCCCGGCCCGCAGAAAGATGAGGAGGCTCCTCTGCCAAACTGTGGTCCCGCTATGAAGGGGTTTCACCAGCCCTTCCTTATTTACCTGCTGGCAGCGAGGTAGGGAACATATCTTGATGTTGTGAGCCCGCCAACGTTCTGTGTGCTCACAACACATCAGTGTGAGAGGCTTGAGAGTAATTGGCACAGCACTGCAGCTGGGGACTGACCTATGCACGAGAAAAGGGTGTGGTTAGAAGAATAAAAGGCAGTGGACCCAGGTGTTCCTGCATCTAAGGAGGATGTTTATACCACCCTGGTGTGCGCAAAGTGGTAGGACTTCCTTGCTTTCCCTCTGAATGTGTCCCAGATCATGGGTTTTGTTTCCAAACCCATTCTGTGCAAGCAGACTAAATGTGCTGTGACACCATGTTTCTCAGAAAGTAAATCCTCCATCACTTAAACTGCTTTCAGCTTTGTCCAGGAGTAGAGTAGCCACTTTAAAATCAAGACTACACCTCCCCTGATTGGCAGATACCAGGGTTGTTATTACTATGCTGAAAATACTGTTTCCTTAGTCTTGAGCTCCAGCCTGTTTCTTGCACCTGAAAAGATGTTCCAACTGCTTAGTACCGTAACAGACAAAATGAAGAAAAAGGTACATTTATACAGCGGCTTGATGGCCTCTTCGTTAATCACACCTTGGGATGCCTTTCAGGGTCAGACTGCTCTAGGCTAGATACGTTGCCCTTTTCCCTCTTTGACACAGTTTACATACTTTTCCTTTAATTAACTGAGTTACGTGTGTGAATTTTCCCCATGGGGCAGGTGTGCTGGCTCGATGCCATTCATCTGAAAGTGCATTCAAAATGCTTGTGTATAAACTAACATCTGGACAAGTTTTCACTGACCACATACCTGAGGAGGTATTTTTAAACAAGGACTGATACAGTTTCCCTTTTCATTTTTCTCTACCATGTAATGGAATAGCATGTCTTAAGTAACTTAGACTTCAAATACCTTTTACTACGTTCAGCAAGGAGCACTGGCATCACTTTACAGGAAATGGAGAAAGTGGCTGCTTTAATAGCATAGTCTTGGTGAATTACCTCAGCATCGTTTCATCTAGTTCCTTTGCTTTAAAAATTGCTGCATTAAATCGTCTGCTAAAGATTTTGTGGTTCAAAAGGACCATTCCTACACGGAATCAAACACAAAATTATTGTTGCAGAGAGTCCCCCAGTCTTAGGGAATGTCAATTAAAAAGATAGTTATCACTACCAGTCTTAACTGCAACACACGGAAACGCTTACAAGAGAAGCTGAAATTTATAACTTCAGGTTTATGTTTATCATGCTTTTCTTAATTTTTAAAAAGGGCACTTGCACACTTAGGCAATTTGTGTTCCTAAAAACACTTGCACAAAAACTGCAGAATTACAGTGTATATTGACATAAATGAGGTCCTCATCTCTCCTGTCAGCTACATACCCACACTTCTACCCCAGGGTTCAAGGGAGTAGTTTTTTCATTAACTCCATGGCATTTTTAATAGTCTCTTTTTTAGCACTATATTATAGCAAAATTAAGCCCTGAACATTTGACCCCATCCTCAGTTCTCGCTTTTGATCCGTCCTGTTCCTTTTCTGCTCACTCTGTTTCCTCTTAAACCTTCCTATTACTGCACTAGGCTTTGGCTCATGACTATGAGCAAGGAGTTTTAAAACAAGTCATGCTTGTGACAATCCCCATTTTTTTCTATTAAAGGTCACTTGGATCTCTTGATTAATTAAAATTAACTCTTTCTCAGAGGAGATATTGCTACTTACCATAGTCATTCTTCTTGTTGACAGAGGAAGGACGGTTCAGTAATAATATGATTAATATTAAGACAAATTTGGATGAATGAGGAAGCTGTAAAACTTGATTGCAAGGTGAAAATAATGTATTTGTCTTACATATACTGGAAACTCTATAAAAGTACAAGCAAAGCCCTTGAAGCAAAACTCAACAAAATGAGTTGAAAGACACTGCAGTGACTCTGAAGGGCATTACATCAGCCCCCAATATAAACAGTAAATAAATATGTACATGGACTGGTAGGTGGAAGATAGTGGCAAAAGAAAGGTTTCATTGTTCTACATTGTTCTGCAATGTGCTACCATAGGCAGTTAAACTCTGTGGTTGGTACAGCAGTTTAATGGACTGAAATTACAACATGATTTGTATACTGTGAAATACAAAAAATTAAATCAATGTACAAAACATTTTTGTATATATTTGCTAAATTAAGATAATCCTTTTGTATTTGGAAGAATTTATTCCCTTTTTTTTCCTTTCTCCTTTTCCCCCTCTTGAATAGTAATAGTACTTGAGTAATGACAAAGATTGTCTTTTTTTTTTTTTTTTTGTGATATAATATGATCCAGAATGTGACATCTTATCCCAGCAAACTGTTTCTTCTGTATGCCCCCCTCAGTGACATGATGTTTCTTGACTAAGAAACTTACCTGGCCTTACACACGAATATCCAGTGGTAGCTGGAAAGACTCCTTCATATAATTAGGATTATTTCTTACACACTTGATTCACTCACTGCTTTATATTTCTTTTTCTTATTTGGACTGCAGCTGATACCTTAACTACAGCTGGTGTTTGGGGGTAGCAGGATTGAAGTATATCAAGTTTTGAAATGAATTTTTTTCTCAACAGTTTTTTGTATCTGCCTTTGCTGCTCCGTTTAGTTGGTCCCAGCTCACAGAGACGTGCCACTGCCTGCAATGTAAAAAGGAAAAGTGAGTACCTTCTGTACAATCGGTGAAATCACATTGCTGATAACTCCTTTCACATTGCTTCACAAGAACGTACATTAAGCAGACAGTACTTGGAAGCCTGCTTATCTGTTAACTCCAAAGCAACAAATATTTGCAATTGCATATATTAAGACAGAAGCTTATCTGCTGCCTTATCAGTTTTTTTCATTAAGTGATAATGTATTGTCTGCATGAAAGTCATTGTTTCAATTTGAAAAAAAAACCCCACCAAGTTGTTCTCTTATTCCTTCCAACAGCAATATTGTGGTTTTTAGATCTGAATGTGGATAACAATTAGAAGCTTGAGCAAGTTGCTGTGTGGGAAGAGGTGCAGCACTAAAATTACACCTGAGGGAAACAGGATAAAAGTTGTGCTGAAATACTCCTGTGTTCTCTGTTTTGTTGATGGCTTTAAGGGCTGAATGGTTTAGCTATAGGGCTTGTCACCAGCTGCTTGGGGAAATAACACTGTGCAGAAACCTATAGTAAAGCTTCACACCTTCCCAGCTTGTTACATACCTCATCTTCTGGGCCTTGGCCATGGCCATGGCATGCCCTCAATCCAGAAGCTCCTGAAGATAGTCTCTAGGTACCTCCTTTAATACCTTCAGCAAAAATAAAAGTAAGAGGGCTTTATATTCCCTTTATGCCTTTCTGCCCTCTGCATATAATCAGTCATATCCATTATCTGTGAAGGGATTTTATAAGAGCATATTCGACTCGTGTACCAGAAAAGATGTTTAGTAATCCATTGAGCGAAAACTTCAATATTATCACTTGAAATCCAACCAGTATTAAGACTATCTAGCAACAGAGGACAATAAAAATCATACAATAAAAAATGCATCCAATTCACTGAACTCACCATCATTTGGAGAGAAAAATCTACAAAATGTAGATCAGAAATCTTTTGCAATCTTTACAGAACATTTCTTTTAAGTCCATGATTTGTTTGATAAATTTCAGATGCTACTTCAGTTTAATTACATCAACAGAAAGATACTTAAGTGATGTTGCAGAAAGACAGCAATTTGCATTGTCTGTAATTTCTTAAGCTGCCATGATCTTTGCATGTCAATCAATAGGACGTGATGTCTGGTTCTTTGAAGTTCAGCATATATCATTTAGTACTGACTGTCACACTATATCCTCAACAGGGCAATGTATTATAGGTGAATTCAGTCGTATGGCTAGGAAAACCTATTCCTTCATAATGCCATATGCATATAATTAATAGCATAATAAATACTTAGAATAAAAATATACTGCACCCCATACATTTTCCTGTAATTATGTCAGTTTCTTCACTCATTTAGAAAACAACTCATTTTTTTCAGTTGTCACACGGGAGTTACTGCCAATAAACAAAGATAAAATGTGACTCTTTCTAGAGTTAACAGATACATCTTTGCTCCCTGATCTAACTTTTCGAAAGCTACCACCATAATGCTACTGAGGCCATGCCATGTGTCCTTTACAGGCAAGTACAGGAGGAACAGTAGCCAAGTAAGGATATGGATCTGCCATTCTTTTAAATTCAGTTTCTGGTACATCTCAATGGAAGTACCACAATATGCTTGCATTTGTCTCATGCTCTTTCTTAAATTAATGACCATTGTTGGAGACCTGTTGTTTTCGGTGATGAGAACTGTTAGCTCAAGAACCAAACCGGATACTGCATTATTCTAAACTGTGGAAGGGGCAGGTTGTTCTCTGCTCTGTCAGCACACTAGAGTTCGCATTGTACCTAATTCCCATAACATTGTACCTCATTCCCATAACATGAGAACTATGAGTGGAAAGGTTCTCAAGATGGGAACATACCACCCATGAAATGTATCTCTAAGGGCACCTGAAAGTAATGCATACAGTCAGAAGGAGGTAACTGGATTAAAAAGGCAATTAAGGAAAACAACATCTCTGAGAAAGCTTCCACTTGTTAGAAAACAGGTTAAGAGGGAGCCCTTGCTAACTGGCAGCCACACTGTCTTCCTCTTGGATAGGCACCAGGATAAAAGACAATCAGAATGCTGAGAGATTTTTTATGATATTTTCTGACTCACTGAAATCCTGCTGTCTGCCCAACTGACTGACACCTCTTTATTGCCGCTCCGTCCTCCTGACACCTCTTACTATCTAGATGCATTGACTCAATCCCAGCAGTTTCCCCATGTAGCTGACTGATTCCTTCTTCCCCCATTTCTTTTTCCCCGTGATACAGTCTTCATCATCAGGGAAGGCACACCCTCTCAGTTTTTGCCAATCTAATTTGTCTCAAAGGTGGCAAATTGAGAAGGAAAAAAAGTAGTCTGAAGCAAAGATGTGAAGTTTTTGCAAGAATATAAATAGAAATGTTGAGCAGTTTTCTGCCATGTTCATATCAAGTCGTCAGATCATATGAGGTTCCTGCCCTCCTGCCAAGGGCAAATTCTGAGGATCTCTGGCTTGTTTAATACAGAGTCAGTAGCTCAGCACATATGGGTACCTGGGATAATATCCCAGGGATGCTACATATTGAATCTGTGTCAAACAGTTACTTTTCTCAGTGAAGCTGCAGTTTCCAGATCCATTTTACCAGCTTTATATGAAGGTACAGATTCTCAAGCGCTGTCTCATTTGACAGCCCTAGTTTGCTGACCGCATGGGAAAGAATAAGCATTTGAGACGCCACAGTGTAAGAATATACAGCTTGGGTGGCTAGACAAGGCAAAGCCCTTTCAGCAACTTCACTGAACTGATACTGAGGCAGAAGAATCAAGAACAGTCTGAAATGAGGAAAAACCACTATGAAGTCTCTGGCTTATTATCTGTAACTTTCTGGTCTGCTGCCAAGCAGTGAGTAACAATGAAGTGACTGGGTCAGAAACATTAGCTTGCCATGCTGATTTTGAAAGCATAAGGTCTCCAGCCTGGTGCCTCTCAAAGTTGTACACTTTGTCATGCGTCCTTGAAGTCACCAGCTCATCAGTGTATTGAACAGCGTGGTGATGTCAAAGCACAGGCCTCTCTGGAGAACTGACTCAGGCCTTCTGTCTTGCTGGACTGGTGTCAAAACTTCTGTAGGATCAAGCTGGATGAAAGCCAAGGAATAGGCTCTTGTAGAATTACTGGCACGTCCCCTCAAATTTTCTGGGTTTATGTCAAGATACTGACAAGGCCATTCTGTTTCCCTTAGCTTCTGTGGAGGAGAGTATGTAGTAGAGTATCCATTTTATTATGCAGAAATTGAAACACCAAAACCAAAAGATTCTTACTGTTTTTCTCCTCTCCAGAGGATCTTACACAAAGCAGAAATGGAACAGGCACTGTATTTCCAGTGTTGACCTGGGTAACTCTCCTTATATCCAGGACTGATCTGTTAGTTCTATTAGCATGGAAGGAGAGTGATCAGGATCCTCACATCCCCAGTATTCGAGAAGAATATTTTGAGTTCTTCAGAGTGTTCAAGAAGAATATTATTTTAGGCTACAAAAGACTCAGGATATAGATAATGACAAATATCTATATTTTAAAAAATCACTTGAAGTGACGCAACAGTGTCAGTTTCCTGACAGCAATGAGTCCAAGATTAAACTGTATTGAGGAATGAAAGTCCCTTTGAGAAGAGTACAGTAAAGGAGCTGATAACAACACAAAGTGCCGCTTGAGTCAAAAGACTGGCTACTGTTGCAACTAGAGCGAATATTTCAGAAGTTCCCAAAAGTGACCTGAGACTTTATGTGCCATTGTCTGTGGCGACAACAGTGAGTGACAAAAGCCTCACTGAAAGCTAGTAAATTTATGCAGTTATCTGTATTACAGGTTTTTAAAAGCATTTAAACATCTGTGGTGAAGGACTTACGGGCTTCATACTTTTAAAGTTACAGTCCTAAGTCACTTCCCAGCTTAGAATTTAGGTTCTTGAGTGATTTGGATGCTTCTGAAAATTTTTCCCTTGATATTCCCTATATGTTATACACATTATTGGCACAGTGCAATATATTTTTAAGTAGTCTTTGGTATCTTTGCCCCATTTCAGTTGAAAGGAATTAAAAATTGTAATGCAAATGAATTTATTGTGGCTTGCTTTTTAAGTAAATAGGATGCTTGATTTATATTGTTTGAAATCAAATTTAAAAGGATAACAGCTTAACTATATTCAGAAAAATATAGTGCAGTGTTAACAAAGCTAGCCGCTAGAGCTCATACTTTATCAGCCTGACATATCACTATTAATCTGAATGTGAAACTTTCAGGAAATAAATAACCCATTAATTTTATAATTTTTTTTTAAATGTATGTTCATGTTTTATCCATCAATTGCTTTAAACACCCATTGCTGAGCAAGGCATTTAACAGCTCTCCCTATGTTTACTGGAGACATCTAAAGTAAGTTTAGCTTGTCTGAGCATAAAATACAAAAAAATCAGACTCATTTTGATTCTGTAGTTCTGTAGCCAACCTTATTATATTTAAAATGCTACTTCTATGAGCTGTAAACCGTATTTCCTAATAATTACTATAGATAGAAACATAATTTAGTGTATTTTTACAGGCTTAGTACATTTTGTTCTATTGTAAACCATATTTCCTGATAATTACTATAGATAGACAAATAATTTAGTATATTTTTATAGGGTTAGTACATTTTTATAGTATGGTAAACCATATTTCCTTATAATTACCAGAGAGACAAAAATAATTTATATTTTTATAGGTTAGTACATTTTTATTACTGTACAATTTCTGCAGATTAAGTACTTTGTACTTTTTCTTTTTAAAGCAGTCACATTTCCCCTGTAACCACTTTTTTATTATTTATATAATTTACAGATGATGGCTTCTTAAACTTGTTTTCCCTATTTTGCATTTTGAAGTTTCTATATAAATATATGTGCTGCTAATTTTGAAGGAAGAACAAAGCATCTGCGAGACACTGTAGAAGTTAATGACATTGTTAAAATGATGACAGATTGCTTTAATGATAGATATGCACTTAATTGGAGGAAATATAACAAAATGTGCTATTTCATACTACTAAAAAGAGTCAGTCAGGAGCCATCACCCATTTACAGTCTTGTCTTCACCCAAATCGCAATGCCTGTACAGTAGCATAACTGATAGACATTGCTAGGCATGTGTTCACGTACTGTACATTCATTCCGACAACCCATTAAATAGTGTTTGTTAACCTTTAATTCAGATGTCTGCGATAAAATAATACAATGTAAAACACAAGTCAATGGAAGGTAGTAAAACTGTTTCTGCTACAGTTTTTATTAGCCTGTTATTCAGTGCTGAATTCAGCTACACCCTGAAGCAAGTCTTGTATAAAAGTACAGTGTCAATACATTATGATACAAACTCAACCAATAAAATCAATGACAAGTATTATGTCTGTTACTATCACCTACTAAAATATAGATACTCTTTTTAATGGATACAATGATGCTAGACTCAACGTCGTCATGCTATTAAGCTCAACCCCTTAGGCATGAAGCTCACTTACAGGGCTCCTGGACAAGGGCTACTCATTGTAGGGTGCTGCAACAATCAAGATGGTATAAATGACCACAGAATATGTCAGTGTTAAATCCCTTTTAAAAGGATGTTAAAGCAAAATAGAATTCTGATCTAGAGCATGGCGTGGTTCTCCATTGCATTCCACTTAATAAGGTTAATCTGTAGAAAAAAGGGACTGTCTATCCCATTATCTGGGTGTTTGTATTTTGTTTAACAACTTGGATGACTGAATAGGAAGTTTACTTGTAAAATTTGAAAATGGCATCAAGCCAAGGAGAATGTTGAGTATCCTGGAGAACATGGTTAGAATTCAAAGAGATCTTAATAAATTGCAAGAAGGATCTGGAATCAATAGGATGCAATTTAGAACAAATAACTGGAAGGTACAAAGGGGAAAACTTCCCCCTCCTACCACACCTGGCTACACAAATAAAAATGGGGAGAAAACTAAAAGCAGTAGTGCAAACCGAATCCAAGTTGAAAACACAGATAATGCTATTGAAAAAAAAAAAAAAAAAAAGACAAATGTCATCCTGTAACATACCATTGAGATTAGTGCATGTAAGACCAGAAGTAATTATTGCTCTCTGATAAACAGCAGAGAGTTTGCAGCTGGAATGCTGTGTCCAGTTTCAAGTAGCACAGGGATAGAGAATAAAGTTAAAAATGGGGTAGAAACTCTAGAAAACAGCAAGAAAACTCAAGGGACACCTTGTGGAATATAAAACCTGCAAAAACAGATTACATGATGGAAAAAGAGAGCTAATCTGCAATTGCAGAGTTTTTAGGGTAAATATGTAAGGAAAACTATTCTGGTATAAAGCATAATTGAGGGTGACAGAGCACAGGAACAGGCTGCCCAGGGGGGTTGTGGAGTCTCCTTCTCTGGAGACGTTCAAAACCCGCCTGGACACGTTCCTGTGTGACTTGGTCTAGGTGATCCTGCTCTGGCAGCTGGGTTGGACTAGATGATCTTTCTAGGTCCCTTCCAACCCCTAACATTCTATGATTCTATGATAATTTACTTTAGGATAGATCAAGTAGAGATTTTGGAAAATAATGAAAACAAACATTTGTATATATATATATACTTGCTCCCATTAGAGGGAAGTCTTAGATGTTGCTAAAGATCTGTGTCAATCCAGCATTTCTATCATTCTGTGAGAATATCCCTAAATTGCTTCTAATTCAGAACTGTTATATAAAAACACTTGTAGGGCAAAAAGAATCAGAACTCCGTAAAATTTTGCCACTATATCTTCTATTAAATGACTATTTACTGTAACTAAAACAATTAAATAACTACTAGAATATGAGATTTAGGAGGATTTGATTCAGAAAAAGACCTGTAGAAGCTAGTGCTATTGAATGCTGTACCTTTTTCATTTGTTGTGTTCCTGTATAATATGCTACACAGTATTTGTGTTGGTGGAAGAGAATATGTAATTTCTCACAGTGATGTAACTATTTGCAGTGCATTCAGAGATGTCACTGCTGCTGACTGCTCTGCTGTTTCAATTTCATTTTCATATTTAGTTGATGGTGGGGTTCTTTGCAATACACTCTGTTTTGAATGGTGTGGAAAGTCCATATCGTTATCACACAATATGGGAATAGTTCTGCAATAATTGATGGATGAAGTAATTCATTATGAATATGATGTAATGGAATAGGCACCATGATTTAATCATGAGAAGAGTGGGTCTGTGGAGCCCACACAAAGGTATCAAAGTCATTCCCATGATAAATAGCATGTGATAAGCTGTTTAGAGAACAATAATGCAAGCCACAGAAAAATGTACAGAAGGGAGGCATACAAATTCCTTGGATGGAAAGCAATTGACTCCTAAGAACCAAAGAAGGGGTAGTCTAATAAGGAAGAAGGGGAATAGCAATGTCCATGGATCCATCATTCTTAAAAAAATTGTATTGCTTGATAGGCATATTTGTTAGCATTAAAACTTATTTTCTTAACCATTGTTCACAAAGCATTTCACATTATATTTACTGTGGACCTGAGTCTACGTGAATGCATTTACGATGATTTAATCTGCAGTGTGACCTTTTTTGTTTTCTTTTGGTATTTCCTTGCATGTAGGATTCTCAAGATTTTTTTTTTTTTAGATGAGGCTGTAAACCAATTTTAGTTTAGTAAAGGTAGTAATTGCACCTTAATTTCAGGTGAAATGTCTTCTGCTAGCAGAGACATTATGATCCTAGATGGTCTGTTTTTGTTAGATATAGGAGATACCCTTAGTGCAAACCAAAATTCTGTATATGCACTATGTAATGTCAACGATAACTGAAAAATTGGTTCAGGGAGGGGAATGATACTTCCTACTTTGTAATAGACTTGTCACAGTTGACTGCTACTTTGTCACTAGTTATCAAACACCATCACTGCGACTATTACTCCTCCAGGGTTTTGCATGCCATCAAGCCAGAGGTGAACAACTGGGACTGAATTAAGTCAAAGTGACTGGTTTATCTTGAGACAAGAGCTTTCAATGAGAAAATCACCAAAGGTTTCCAGAAACAAATATTACCCAAGTCATCAGTGAGACTGAAGAAGAGTAAAAGTGTTTGCTCTTGATCTGTTGCCATGTTTCATTGCAGAGAATATAGTCATCTAAAGGCGAAGAGTCATACCCTTTCCAAACAGAAAGTATATTCCATATGTTCTTATCAGATTTCATTTACAATACCTGCTGATCAGTGTAAATCCTGCTTTCAGAGAAGCAGTGTGGGGAGCTTAGTATCCTCTCCAAAAAAAGAAAATTCAGATTGCTTCATTCACCTTTCCTGTAATATTCTGAGGTGGCCCTCAAATGATAACAGTTGAAGTTACTGATTCTAGAGTACCTTTTACCCTGCTGTCAAAAACCCTGTCACAAAACAAGTCTGCCTATCTGTGCCAAAGTGTGAACAGGAAATGATGTCAATTCAAATATCTTTATTACCCCAAAATGCCTAGCAATGAGCAGTCAACATCCACAGCTTCTCATAAACTCTTTGTTGGGAAAGGGAGAGAAACATAGTATGTACTAAGATGTGTGCTGCTCACTGTTCATCATTGTTTCAGTGCCTAGATATGAGGGCGGTTTGCTTTATCATGTATGTTTTCAGGCCCTTGTTAAACATAAGCATAAAAGTTGCACCCTTGGGAGGAAAAGATTATTTTCCCCTGAAACTGAGTATAAATAATTTTGAAAATACTGGTCCAATAGCATCATCTCCTGGACCTTCGTCCAGGTTTGGAGTAGCTATAAAAGGAATGACTGTATGCCAGGAACTGTAAGGCACTATTCTTGATGTACCAGGCTTGTCAGCCAGGTCTGTGAAAGGGAGAGATATCAGTACTGCAGAGGACACATGGAGCTCCACCTGGCAAGGTGAAGACATATGGTGTCAGAGAATATGGATTCTCAATGTATTCCTATAGAGCAGCCAGGCATCATTTGCTCCAGATTATCAAATATATTCTTTACTGGGAAACTGCAAGGCTAGAGCTTACAACTCCAGAAGATGAAAAGGGAAGAGAGATTGTTTGGGTGGCAAATATAAAAGCTGGCTTTTTTTGTTGTATTGCTGAAGTGTTCAGGTCCCGGAGGCAACTCAGCTGCCTCCTGTAAGAAAAATTGCTACATTTACAATTCGGATAAACATGTAAACTCTGAATAAACACATATATTTGGGGGGCTCAGCTAAAGCAGACAAGAACCACATCTTTTGAAGTAGGCCCATCACTGATAATTACGAATGTGAGATTAGGTACCGTCATTTATTCTTGTAAATAGTGTCATCTCTTCCAATTAAGATCAACTACTTGCGTCTCCTCAATTGCTTTATTAGCATTGTTGTCAAGTTCTGCAGAAGCCTTAATTAAATAGTCATCATAATTATGGCTAGTTTCCCAAATGATCGAAGTAAATAATTTATGTATGGGTTACAAGAAAAGTTTTTACTTACTGAAATACTGCATTTCAAAAACCTCCTAAGTGCCTAATTACAAAATATTTAAAATCCATCCTCTAAAGAAGTTATGCATTACAAAATAAACGCTAAAACTGAAATAACTGAAATTTTGTTGCTTCAAGCATTTATATCTCCAAGTAACTAAAATTAAAAACTGAATGCAGAAAATTTCATAACTGAGCCATTGAGCAAGCAATTAAGCATTTAATACAAACTGAATTATTTAGAGTATTTTTATGATTTAATTTTACTAATTAATTATATTAATGAATATTGGATCGTATAAAGATGAAAAATAATAAATTGTGAAAACCAAGGTAACGGGACTGAACATGCTATAGCAATACATCTGTATAAATGAGCAGCATTCTCTAATATCTTTTACTTTATAAATATAATTTTTCAAAGGATAAATAGCTGTAAAGATCTTTTCTAAGATTTATTAGTAGTCTAAATATACCTTTTCCCATTCTACCTTCTCACTACTGTTAAAATTGTCCTTAGATATTTTGGTTTTTTAAATTTACATTAAAAAAGTAGTATTACAAGTCATTCTCAAAATGACCTCGTTCTTTTAAATTGAGGCTGTAATCCGTAATAATTGGCATTATTACTAACAAATATTTTAATGAAATTTTACGTTTTTCTCTTTGTAGAGGCATGTCATTCCCATTGCCCTTAATTAGTGTTATATGTGCTCTTTGAGAGAAGAATAAACCCTTTAGCTATAAGTTCTGACTTTTGAAACAAAAAAGTCATAACCTTTTAGTGTTTCTGGTTGAAGTAACTGCAATGTAATTTCATTTAACGATTGTGGCAGATCAGAATCAAAACATGGAATGAGAAACAGTGGAATTATGAACATGTTCTTGATGACTTTTTTAACATTATAACTCAAGATTGAGCTAAAATAAACATTAATGGAATTATGCTTAGGTAGAGTTTTTTCTGTTTCTCTGTCTCCCATCCTAAGCACTTGTAGTTTTGAAATACACTAATGTATCCTGACAAAGGACACGTGCTTTGCTGATGTACACAGAGTTGTAGTGTTTCTCAAGTTATCATTGATCTCTGTTGAATTCAAGTGGAGGCCAATAGTATGCACTTATTTACATTTAGTATATCTATATATATAGCACAATAATTCAAATATTGTGGCTCTTACAAAGTTTTACGAGAGCATTTCAATTCCCATCTTCCAATTCTCATTAGAATCTTGACCTATGAAATTTAAATAGACCTCCAAAATATTTCTTCTTTTAGTCTTCATTTTTTTTAATGTAGACTTTTAGATTTTTTTTTTTTTTTTACAGAATTATTTTCCTTTGAAGAGCAGGGATTTGTGTGTGTGCACATGTACTTAATTTTTTTTATTATTATTGAAATTTCTGCCAGTATTGTAGAATAAAGGGAGTGAAAAAGATACTCTAAAATTATAAGAGGTCTTATATTCTGCCTCTCAACTGCCTAGTCAGTTTTATCAAACCAAAAGCAGGGTTGGAAATGTCTTTTACTGAGAAGTTTCTGACTGAAAAAAAAAAAAAAATTTGGGTGTTGACTGATCTATGAGACTACAGTTTTGGCAAATTTTGTATAAAACTCTCTGTTTTTCTGAGCCCTTGCCCATTTAATACCATTGCATTATTTTCTGTTCTGTGGCTATTTAACAGGATGTAGGCATCAAATGGTAGTCTGAGGCACATATTGCCTAGTGCCTTAATACACAGGAGATGACCTTGTTTCATAAGAATTGTTTTCAGTTAAAATTTACAGTCTGGCATGGTAAAATAGGGTTGCCCAGGTTACATAGAAGGGACCGTGGAGGAAAATGCATTCTCATAATGAAAGATAAGGGAAAGGTATGTTCAAAAAGAATTCCAGATGTAGAAGAGGAGAACCAAGATCATAATCCAGGGGAAACTATTATGCTATCTTGAAAGCAATGAAGTGGCATAGGCATGTTACATTAGATATTACAGGTATCTTTCTGATGAACAGGTTAATCAGCAAGACAACTGAGAATAAGACAAGTAGTATAATTCAGTGTATTGTGCAAGATGGATGTTTAATTTTCTCTCTACCATGCATACACAGAAAGTTTCAGAGCAACAATAAGAATACTGAAAGGGAGGTTTTTTTATATTTCATAAGAAGGTGCCACTTCGATTATATCTGTACACTTTAAAGGACTATATATACAGAAAACAATATATGTTGAGGAAATCTTGATAACTTTTAATCTCAGAATCCTCTGAAAAAAAAGATCCTGAAATTAAATTCTGTAGCTGGTACTGAAAGAAGTTTAGTCAAGCCTGTAATGGAGTGACCTCCTGTGCATTAATCTGGGAGCACAGGAATTCATGTGGTGACCCTAAAATGGATGATGTCAAAGAAAAAAACTCATCAAAGCTAGAAAATCAGAAAAGCATCTGCACTATTTCCTCACACACCTAATTTCCCACTCAAAAGACTAAAATATGCAAGTACGTTAAACATTGCCTAGTGCAACTGATCATATTTCTGAGAAGTGTTTATATGTGATTACGAAAAACTAAGATTCAGCGTTGCCCTACTGCTCTTTGTACCAGATATAGCTAGCCAAAAGGGTCATATTGTAGGTATAATATCTTCCATGTGTCTCAAGGATTCTTCACTGTTATGTGCCTTCTGGAGATGTGACAGGGAATTGGAAGTAAATACGGCAATTCCCAGAGCTTCCCTAATGTGTCTCAGGGACTTGACTTTCCTAAGGAGTCTAAGAATAAGACAGGCACAGATTCCTATATGATTCCAGTTTAATCTGGAAGCCATTAATCCAGTAATATTTCAAGTAGAGCTAGAAAAAAATCAGTGATGATACCTTGTAGTCAATAAATTAAAAAAAAAAAAAAAATCTATGGCAATAAAAATGCTTGTAAAAATTATGCCAAATTTGGTAAAGAGCTTCAGCCAGATAGAAACTGGAAAAAAAAAAAAAAAAAATTTCTTCATTTAAAGCTTTAAAGAAATATTTCTCTTTTTTTCATTTAATATTCATTAGTTTAAAATAAAGCACAAAACCAAAAAATTAAATAATCATTTTATGTTACCAGAAGCAGGGTTTTTTCCTAATTGTTCTATGGGTAAGAAGAACCAAAACCAAACAAAGAATTCTTCCTAGTCAGTCTAAAATGATCACTCCCTCCCCCCACTTCCAGTTTTTCAGTCACATCAGTGAACCAAAACATCCAATTATTTGTTCAGCTCTAATTTCAAATATCTACCAGCTGGTACCAGTGATAATAGCAGGAGAATGAAGAAATAATGGATCAGGATCTACGCTACAAAAAACCCTATCTATTTATATCACGGTCCTAGTTGGTTACCATCTAAAACATGTTGAGTGGTTACATTTTTTTTTTTTTTACCTGTAGGCCTGGTTGAATCAAATCCTGCTGGTATGTATGTGGTTGGTTTAGATTCAGGCAATTCTGAGAATGTGTAGCAATATTTCTTTAGTTGTGAGGATGTTTCTTCGCCTGCGTTTAGTCTGTGAATTTCTAATCTGTTTTATTTAGTCTCTCTAGCTTTTAGAAAGTGAGTAAGATCAGGGAACATACGTTTAAACAAAAATGTCAAAGACCCCCTCTTTGTTGTTTCTGATTTCCTGCACACTGCTGTTTCCCAATTTGATCTTCATTGATTTACTATGATGTGGTTGATTGTGGCAGTGTAATATAAGCTAGGGACATTTGGTTTCTCACTGAATTCATGCTGAATGTCTGCATCTTGCCTCTAAACTGCACTATCGCAGTCTCATCGCAACTGTACATGTAGTTGAGAAAAACTTTTTTCTTATCAGAAGCTGCACATTTTTAGTTTTTAGCAGCACAATGTAATTCGAAAATGCAGTGAAAGATGCCTGAAGTAACTAGTACTACATAAACCCACCAGTCACATGAGCTCTCTGAGCTCCATACTATTCTACCTGTAGCACCAGGGTTGCATGACTACCTTATGGCATATCAGAAAATATATTAATAAAATAATCCTACATGCCACATGATCAGAATAAAAATGGCCTTATGTAATAGTTTATCATCTCTAATTAAGACTCATCAAAATAAATCTAAACAATTTCAATGCACTGTTTTATGGATGCTATGCAAGAGCATTCAAACTGGATTAAAATATCTGGCCAATCTAGCCTGACAAATGACCAGTAGAGGATAAGGGAAGAGTAAAAATAAGCGTATGTTTGAAGCTTGTCTTCTGGAAACATATCTTCCAAGCATCTGGATCTTAAAGGAGCCGGGGTTTTCCAAGTCAAAGGTGATATTTCACCTCTACCATTGTATTTAGTAGACACCAATGGACTTTGGACTATCATAATTTCTTCGTTTTCTGTCCTGTTCTTCTTTGACCTGCATATTATTTGCTAGAAATGAGTTAAGGAGAGGAGGTGAAACTGATGTATTATTGCCTTATTGGTTTTGGCTTATTACATTCCATCTCTTGGTTCTTTAAAAGCATACACTTGTATCATTCTCCACTGGTGCTCATCATGCACACAATGATCTGAAGTGCAGGGGGTTGCATTCTTTTTTTTACTTTTTACTTTTTGGGTTGTTTTGTTGTTTTTTTTTAACAGAGTTCTTAGAAGATGGGCTAGCATGGTCAGCAGTCTTTAAAAAACAGCAGCTATTCATTGTCTGAGAAGATGTAAAATCAATCTGACTGATACACATGTAGAGAGAAGTTGAAAATTGTAATGAATCAATGTTAAAGAAATCATTGCTCTCAAAGTTAGTAGTAATAGGAAAAGAATTCCAGGGACACCTGTGCCAAAGAAAAGCATTATAATTACCTTAGTACTGCTCATTTTAAAGTAAGTTAATAATAAAACCCAAAAGGAAAAAGTGAATTTTGATCATAATTGAAATGGGATGGGCATCCTGGTCTCCTGTGCTGTCTGTGAAGTAATCAGAGCACTCTATAAACCCATCCTTCTTGTGTAATTGGCAAGCTTGTTTTTGATACACTTGCATCACAAATTATTAAAAATTTACCTCCCAATTTATTTTAAAAAGAAAGATAAATAATGTCTATGCCATTTTTGTTTTATGTAAATGTTAAATGCTAACCTGACTGTTGTTTCAATCCTGGTAAATATCAAATGTCTGAAATATGGTAGGAGTGTGCTCTATGATTCTTCTCTGCTATGCATTTAAATAAATAGCAGGATATTAAAAGTAAAAAAAACCAAACCTGTCCACCTCATGCTTAAGTCAGCCCTTTGTTATAGGTAGCACTAGGTGCCTGGTGCAGTTCTGAAGAATCTCTCTATGTTCTGCGCTCAGTACTATTAGCAGAGCTCATATCCAGAAAACCTGGCTGAATCCCACACCTCATACAATTTTTTTCTGAGCAACGTTTGCCTGAATAAGAAGTGGAGAAATGAGAATCAAAACCACTTCCTTTGCCCAAAATGAATATGCTCTTTAGAAATTGAACATAAAAAGTGATTATATGTAATTGTGCTAAATGCAAAGAAGAAAAAACTACTTAAAAAGACCTAATATAATCCTTTTTAAAATTTTCAAAATCTGTGCTCTAAGAAAACACTTATTTTTCTATACAGAGTGTATTGTGTTACATCAGCTTATCTATAATAAATCTTCATTATTTCTTCAACACAAGGTAATCAAAATATGTTTTTATGCAAAAAGACAGACTTTCATTATAGGAGTGTTATGCACAGCCTATAGAGTGGGTCTTATAACTGAGCAAAATGAGTTTTTGTATACTATATCAAAAGAGTTGATAAGCAAAGAGCATGTATATTGTGATCATGGTTTACCTTTTGTGTTAAGAGATCTGCAATCTACCTAGGATGGCTGCAGTTTATCGCCAAATTTAATCATCTTAAAATACCACTATCAAGCAAATATGCTAAAATAGAAAACATCATTCATATCTCTTTCTGTTGAAAAGATATGATTATTCAATGGCTTGATTATTAAAAATCCACAGCTGAATCTTCAGAACACACTGGAAAGAGTAAATGAAATGGCAGCAGTAGGTTTACTTTTACAACTGAAAAAAATGTCACATGTATTAATGTCAACAACTGGAATTTTACCTCATTAGGCAATTTCTGATCTAAGGCTCTGATGATTATTCTAAGCAGAAAAAATATGCTAATTATTCACTCTGAATGTAGAAGGAAAAAAGGTGTAAAATCTTCCTTTAGCCGTGTGACCATGTACTAATTGCATGTCATGTGTCAAAATAATGCAACCCACTTTGCCTAAAGCAATTAGACATACAGAACTCTATTAATGAAGCACTGTCTGTCACTAAAAATGTTTTCAGAGCTATAGTTGAAGATTAAAATATTAACTTCTCAAATATTTATGATAGTTACTGACAGCATTTCAAAATGTTACTTTTAACAAAAGTATTTTATTCAGCTCCAGTTTTTAATTTGGATTTTATATTCAAAGGCATTATTAACATATGGGAGTCATGTGAAATTTCTATGATCTCCACTGAGACTTCTTTACAGAAGGTACATTAGCTCCTTGAAGTTTACAGCACCTTTTTCTATTGTAATATAAACTCTTTCAGAACAAAAAAAAAAAAGATAAAAACTTGTCTTTTCTTCAAAAGTCATTTAAAAAAAAAAAAAAAGAAAGAAAGAGAGGGAGGAGGTTCTTACTGCACTCTACCTATAGTCTTCCTGTGAAAGAAAATGACCATTCTTGTCAATATATCATTTGGTGCGCTCCTTCCTTTTAGGGTCATTGGTCATCTATGTTCATGAGCACAGAGATTATCCTTTTGCATTCCCTTATGCAGTAGGAAGGCTGTTTATCTACTCTATCAGGCATTCTGAGGAGGAGCAGACTATTACATTTTAAAATGTAATGCCTGCTCTATACTACCAGTGCTTACCAAGCTGCTTGGGAAAGGGTTTTGCACAATTCCTCCTCAAACAATACAAATTTACAGTTTTCAGAGTACAGGAGAGCGCTGTGGAGCATAACTGAGGTCCTTCTCCTTTTTCCTGTAGTTTAAAGTGTAATGCTGCTTAAAGTACTGTTGCATTATCATTTGTGATACCACTTTTAAAGTTAACTGGTGTTTGGGGTTTTATTCTGAATCCCTAATTTACAAGAAAAAAAAAAAATTCTTATTCATGTACTTGCTCCAGTAAACTGTACCAGAATATTTGTATGCATAGAAGTTGAATGAACAAGCCCTTAATTTACGTTCCATATGGAGAACGAGATGACTACTGTGATACTTGAGGATTTACAGCTTTACCAGGACTATGCAGGAGTGATACCACTATAATACCATGGAATTATTGCCCTTCTATTGTGCCAAAAAATCAACAAATAAAAACGCCATGTTGTTAGCACTGCATCATTTTCTAGTACCATGGTGGTAAAAACTGACTGTTATTATGTATTAGTCCTGCCACTGCTTTTATGTTTGGCAAGGGTATTGCCTTGGTTTTGGAGCTATTACAGTCTATGGGAATCAATTATATGTACTTGAACTAAGAAGGATTTACTTGGTAACTGTAATGGCTCTGAAAGAGCCATTATGATCTGTCATGTCAAAAATGCACATGTGCCTACAGTAGATACAAACAGAGCCGTGCAAAAAGTTTCATACGTAAAGCAGGCCATTTTTGTTAGCTTTCCTGACAAAACAAAATGAACATTTGCTGCTGAAGTACTTTTACAACTTTCCATAATAAATTAAAAGTTGTTCCTGGCATTCCTCTGGATTGGGCTTCGTGAAAGGAAAGCTTGTGTGTTGCGTCAGAGGGAATCGGGGGAGACATTACTGAAGAGCAAAGCTCTATAAATCACAGTGTTTTGGCAATAGATGAAAACAGTTTAAAGGGGGGAAAAAAGTGAAATAAATAGAAGGGAAGACTTTCTCAAGTAAAAGGGAGCAAATGTGAGCTTGCTATTGTTACATACATACACGAAAGGGATGTGATAGCTATTTGGTAAGAATGAGCAAACAGGTTACACCCTGACAACTTTAGTCATGTTGTAGATGCATGTACAGAACACCAGAACATCTTAGAGACACACTAAAGTATAGACAGGGCCAATGAGAATAAGGATTCCTGTCTGTGCTGTAGGATAGATGCAGTCCATAGTCTTAGCTTCCTCATGATCCATATTGGTGGACATTACTTCAGAGCACTGCAGCTCCCCCTGTACTTGTCTATCTTGGAGTCCACTGAAAGGAGACCAAAGAACACCAAGGAATTGCAGTCACATTTCTATTTCTGACCTGGAATCTGAACGCAGCTGGGGAACTAAGGCCAAATGGCCCACTCCAAGCATACCTGCCCAGCAGGGCAGATGCAGCCGATGTGAGGTTTGGGCTGCAGTCATGCTGGAGTGACTGCCAAGAGTGCATGATGGACGGAGCACCATGTAGCCCGGTGTGACCCAAGCTGATCCTCAGCTTGCATCTGCAGAGATTATAGCAGTGAGGGAGATGCAAGTGCAGAAATTGCTTGTACAGCTGAAAGAAAACCTCATGTAACAGCTGGATCAAGAAGAGCAAAGTCTTGTGGTGGGAGCATTTTATCACACAGTGGTCACTAAACTATTTCTAGACATATTATTAATTTCTGCCTGCAAAATTTTCTGCATGGGCAAATGATGTCAAGATGGCTGTTTAATGATGCTCAGTTTGCAGGTTGGGATGGAGTGGCAGTAAGAGGAATGATCATCTGTAATGTTTTTTATTGATGATCCTCTTTAAAGAAATGTTTAGATGATCAAAGAATCACAGAATGTTAAGGGTTGGAAGGGACCTCAAAAGATCATCCAGTCCAACCCCCCTGCCAGAGCAGGACAACCTAGAGCAGGTCACATAGGAACACATCCAAGCGGGTTTTAAATGTCTCCAGAGAATGAAACTCCACAACCCCTCTGGGCAGCCTGTTCCAGTGCTCTGTCACCCTCACAGTGAAAAAGTTTTTCCTTATGCTTCTGCAGAACCTCATATGCTCCAGCTTGCACCTGTTGCCCCTTGTCCTAATATTGGACATAACAAGAGAATAGCCTGGCTTCATCCTCCTGACACTTGCCCTTTATGTATTTATATACATTAATGAGGTCATTATCAGATCTTATCAATTAATACAGGCAACGCCATATTCTTATGGTAAGGTGTGGACATCATTAGAGTGTTTTCTTTTAAATAAAACAAAAATGCAGTAAAAAAGGGTCTGTAATTCACAATGGCCACCAATATATAGTTTTCTAATACATACCTTCATTATCATTATGTTGTTTCCTAATTGGTTTTACATATTTATTTATTTTTCACATATGTATATTGCTTTAAATAATTCTGATGAAGATGATTGAAGCACTTTCCCCAAAATACTACTTGTCAGGTACAGAGTGAAGAATGGCCTATGGTGGTAGAGCTGTGTGGTTTGCAAGTTGCTTGTTTGTTTATTAGTCAGGTTTCCAGTAACAGGGGAATGCTATTAGAATGCAGCAAAAACCTTTCAATCCCAAACGAGCATGTCCAAAAAAAGAAACAGAGATTTTACTTTTAGCTCATCTTCAGATTCACAAGGGACAATAAGGGAGATTCATTAGGCCATTTGTTACTGTCATCTGCCATGATTCAAAATGAAATACTAAATGTTTCATGGACGCAGAAAAAGAGCAGTATTTGTCTTTGTGTTGGCTATGCAAAGACTGTATGGCTTTCAGCCTCCATAGAAGAGGTCTGATGGATGAAAGGGGGAAGGGTGGTGCCATCTGAATGATGATGGGCTAATATCATCATCCTCTTGTCAGCTGTAATAGGCTTTTCCTCACAGAAATAATTCATAAACCCGCTACATTATATTCTATCCCTGACAGGCCCTATCTATCCTGCAACCCAGCAGGCTCACAACTAATAAGAAAATATGTGGTTCAGGAACCCTGAAAAATTAAACAGGTAGTTTATGAACAATTTGTTTCATGGGGATGTTTATTATGTTTATTAAATATTGAGCCTTTAATGTTTTCCCAGTACAGATGATATCATAAAAATGCTGACTTAAGCCTCAGTTGTATTCTTAGAAAGTGGCATTTTATAGCTCTTGTAGTACCCAGTAAATAACTAAATTGCAATGGTTTGTGTGTGTACATAGAATAAAATTTATAGGGAGTGAGTATATTTTTATTGTGCATATTCACTGTATTTAATATATTCATAATAGATGAATGCAAAATACCAAAATATTGATCATGTTCTTTGGTTTATATGAAGTTTTGAGAAGACCAGTATTTCAGAGCCTCTAGTAGGGAAGGTCAAGCATTTGTTTTATTGCTTCTACTAAAGGAGACACACTGAACTTGATTTTTGTGTTGGGGCAAAAATTCTGTAGGTTCTAATGATGAACGTAACCAGGAATACTGATTTGTTGGTATAGTTTTCATAGAAATTCTTTAGACAGGTTCTTATTACAGGAGAAACAGGTTAAAATAGCTGAAGCTATTGGCTAAGGTCAGTATGCCACTATATCTTTCTGTGAAACAAGTGAGGAGTACCAGAGTCTGGTCTAGAGGGCAAATTTCCCATTGCTTGACAGAGTGCAGGATTGGTTTCTGGGGAAGACCTGTAGTGCACAGCACAACTATATTCTTTCTATGTCCATACCTTTTTATTCCTACTCCTTCCTTCACAGTTTATTGAATAATTGATAATTCTGCAGCAGGGTATGAAAACTGGCAAGTAAAAAACTTACATTCTTAATGAATTTGTAATAATAAATAATGCTTATGATATTAAAAAGCTGTATTCCACAGACATATTACAAAGAGCATGTGCATGACATGATTTACAAAAAATTGTACAGCTCTTTCATTAATCCTTTCAGGAATAACAAGTTGTTCTCATATTCTTCTATTCCTGTTAAGAGGGTAGACTCCAATAAAGAGTAAGATCATTGAGCAGAGATAGAAACTGTCTAGAATCAGCATGACTTCTACAACAGGAAATTCTGCCTCTCTAACCTGATGGAGTTCTGTGAAGGTTTCAGTAAGTAAGAGGATACAGAGGACATAATATATCTGGGTTTTCAAGAAGCCTTTGACAGGGTTAGTAAAAAAACTCAGTTACCACAGGTGTTGAGAAAATGTCTTTTGTGGATTGAAAACTGGTTAAAGAATAGGAAGCAAAGAGTAGGCCTTTTTGCTTATTTTACAGCATAGATAGTCCATTTTCAGCAGAAAGGTGCCCGAGGGATAGACATTGATACTGGTTTTATTAAATATTTTCATCAATGTCCTGAACAAGAGAATGTGTGGTGAAATCTCCAAGCTTGAGGATGATGTAAGCCATTCTGTGTCATCAAATGCCATTGTCAACTGTGTGAAGGAACTTCAGAGCTGAGAAGATGTCAAAACTGAGCAGAGAAGGAAGCTGGAAAATAAGCTCTAGAGTAGATAAATCTAAGACAATACTTTTGGGAAGAGTAATCTGAGCAATGCCCTGTGATGCTGAATGCAGAATGACCATTCAGTGCTCAGGAAAGGCATCTTGGAGTCATCATTGGCAAGCCTCTGAGTTCATGATCTCAGTGTGCAGTAGCAATCAAATTCAACAAAATGCAAGACATAATCAGAAAAGTTTTTTAGAACAAGACAGAAGACACAATTTTGCTCCTGTGTAAAAACATGGGTGTGCCCACTTTTTTAGTATTGTGTGCAGTTCTTGTCTCCATGTCTCAGGAGAGATGCTATGAAATTGGAGGAGGAGAAGGAAATTAAAAGAATCAAGAAGGTGGATCAACTGCATATGAGGATGCTAAGAAGTCTGGTGTTGGGGAGATGGCTGAGGAGAATTGAGGTCAAGGCTTATTACCAAGTGGATAATCTGGTTGTGGAACTGTTCAACAAGTTCCACACAAAATGAGAGCAAGGACCACTCACTAAAATCTTTAAGGAATCATCTACAAAACAAATAAAAGAAACTGCCTTGTGCAAAGCGTAGATAACTTGCTTCCACAGAAGGCTGTGAAGGACAAACAGTCTGTGAGGAGGTTCAGAAAGGAATTAGAAAAGCAACAGGTCCATGAATGGCTCTTACAAAGACTGGACAAGGGTCTACCTTCCAATATCCCTAATGCAACAGTTCTGAACACAGGGGTGTATGAAGATAACCGACCATAGAGAGTCGTGGCCTTGTGTGTTGGCCCTAATAGCATCTCTTGATCTTCTGTCAGAGACAGAATAGTGGCCTACTTTGACCATGGGTCTGCAACAGTTCTTCTAATGTTAACATTTCTTAATTTTATTCCACATCTAATTTGCTTCTCATTTACTTGAGTTTTTTACTTGCATAGACTTCACAAAGAATTTGGTGTTTTCCCTCCTACTTTGTTATCCTACATAAAAGGTGGGTCAGGTTTCCTCTCCTCTCTTTCATATACATACATACAGAGCAGAAAACCTGAAAATCCAAATAAAGAAAAACATGTCAGAATAAAGAGACTAAAAGCTTTAACTCAGTGACTTAAGCCTGAAAAAAACAATGTACTGTTAAAAACCCATGCAATTTCTTTAATTTTTCACTGAAAAATGTTTGTTTATTCTTTGCTTTTACAAAGGCTTGGCACACATGCTGCTTCTTTTGAACTTCAAGAGTAAACAATAAAAGCTGTTTCCATGTGCTACCCGCCTCCTCCCCACCCCCCCCCCACCCCCCCCAAACCCCTTTCATTTTTTTCCTAATAGACCTGGAAAAAATCTCTCATTACATGAAATCTTTATAATGAATTTTTCAAACAGAAAAAAAAAAACAACAACCAGGATTAAAATGTCATTTATTATTAACTACCAGCCACATGGCTACCTTGCTGTCTCTGGATCACATAAACTCATTTTTGTAACAACCCAGACCAGACACAATCCAGTTATAGTAGCAGGCTCTCAGGCTGTACATCCTCCTCTGAAAGAAAATCATTTACCTTATCCATTGAGGGGGTAAGGGGTTGATAAGGCACATTTGGGATGTTAACTCAGCCTCCATTTCACACAATTCACCCCATATTTTAGTGAAACTTCATCTGCTGCTCAAAGTTGGTGGAACCTGTGTTGATCCTTCTCCAATGGCAAGTCACTTTTCTGAAGCAAGGACTCCCTGCAGATTGAAGGTGGCTGTGTTTGGCAGCATGGGGGGCAGCATGGTTGGGTACTGTACTTCTTCCCTGTTCAGCTTGGTGGTGCAAACTGTGACGTGTGCTGTCCATCTCTGAAGGTGCCCTGCAGGCAGCCTGTGGGATGGACCCCCATGGTGTCACTGGTCATTCTCCAGCAGATGTGCTGGCTCTAGGGCACAGACTGCAGGAGCCTGTGCTGCTCTTGACCCGTACGTGCACAAATATATGCCTTGTAGTATGTCACACATGTTGCATGACCTGATGTTCCCTGTTGTACTTAGACCTGTGTTGTGCTGTGTCACCAATTTAAAGAAATACTACTTTCATTGTCAGGCAGTTAGCAGCCGTTAATTACCCCTGGATGGCATATACAGCTGTTGCTTATGTATGGAAACAGAAGAGAAATTAGATTTAATTGGTTTAGCATATGAAGAAAGTGGCATTTATTTTATTATCGTTTTTGTAAACTGAGCCACTTGATGTTCCTTTTCATCATATTTTGGAAATAGTTGGGAAGAATTCTCTTGACAGATGAAAAACTCCCAGAAGAACAAAAATTGAAGATGTTCAATTGCCTCATTAGAAATTTGCAGGATCAGAGGAAGAACAGATATATTAGACTAATGAATGATTAAATTAAATATTTTGCTATGTATGACTATTGCTGCAATTTGGGCTAACTCCCAAATATGCATCATACAGTAGCTGTATATCGTTTTTTGAAGAAGTTCAAAGTCCAGATTTCAAGAGGAAGAAACAGTGTAAATTATTAAATCACTGTGAGTAGATATTTGTGTTGTTGATTATATTAGATATAATGACACAAAGTGATAGTGAAGAGAAAAACAATTATATCTCTATGTGAAATGTAAACATATTCTGTAAGTACAAACCAAATTCTATTGCAACATATCTACAAAGCATTGATATTAAACAGCTCATATTTGACTGATTCTGCTCCAAATTTTTCTGAAGAAGCTATGAAGCCACATACGTCTATTTTCTTAACTCGGACCAGCATAATACAGAGAAAAATGTAAGTTTTTTGTGTCCCTAACATTTAGCTCACTAATGTTTTTGAAAACACTCCTTGTTAAGAGGTGCTGTCCACATACAAAGTATTGGTATAATGTTGTAGCTATTAAGCCTTAGAAATAAACATCTTTCTACATTACTGTCAGTTTAATGCTTACCTTCTAATTATTCAATGTGAATAAATGCAATGTAATCTGCATTCATGCAGTTCTCGTTTTAAAGGGATGTTCTGTATGCCTGTAAAAAATACTGCAAACTGGTGTTTGAGATGTAACACTAAGTTTATTTTTCACACTCACAATTAAAGAAAAATCTAGGTGCATACTGTGTAGCTGCACACTGTGCTTCATGAAGGGAGACCCATGTTAAAACAGTGAGGGAAAAATAGTTCTGAATTATTTGGAATACAAACATTTCCCAATTGATTAAAGAGACCAGTTTTATTTTCCTTCATATTACATCCCCTTTCAGAAAGCCAAATATTTAGATTTATTTATTTATTTATTTTAATAAGAACGGCGTCTTATAAATTACTATAATGAGATCTTATGGAACTGACAAGCTGAATATAGCAATCTACAAATGCTTAAAAGAAACATAAAAAATCTTGTATGCCAAAAAGTGTTTAAAAATCAGGCAGCTAGGTGAGAGTACCTTCTGATGTAGTCTTCCACAAAATAGAATGGAGTATTTTGGTAAAAAACAGCCATAAACCATTTAATTGTTACAGGAAGGAAGGAAGGAAGGAAGGAAGGAAGGAAGGAAGGAAGGAAGGAAGGAAGGAAGGAAGGA
>JANVCC010000033.1:13726373-13800347 GCA_025345505.1 Todiramphus chloris collaris | reverse complement strand
GGAAGGAAGGAAGGAAGGAAGGAAGGAAGGAAGGAAGGAAGGAAGGACGGACAACAGTGATCACTGTTTCAGGCTTTGTTTTGTTTTGTTTTCTACTAAGGTTTGTTAAAAAAATTTCCACCAAGTGGGTCAAACCCATCCCTCTGAATTCAGAAAATAAAAAAATCAAATCTAGATATGAAGATCAGTGACTTCCTTTCTCTCAAATATAGCCTCAGAACAGAAACCCTGAACCTCTGGAAAGGACCAGAACCAGACTGTTCTTTTGACTCTGGATAAAACTGTTGATGTAGTTCACTCCACTACCCCATGAGAGGGAGAAATGTCCACGGCTGCATGTACAAATATAGAAGTCAAAGGAGTGTAAAGTGTACAGCAAATATTTCAGAGTGGAAAACAGTTTCAGGCAGATGCTGTAAATCATTTACTGAAGTAGAAAAAAATAAGTAAAATTTTAATAAAAGCCCAAGATCTGCACACACAGATACAGTATTTGATCGGTTGATTTTGGCAGCTTTTTGAAATTACTCACATTGAGAGACAAGTATAGTCTGTAAAGTAAAAATGACCTCTGGATGATAAACAGTATGTTATACAGAAAGTTTGTGTAAACACAATTAATGTAGGATTGCTTACTGAGACCATAAGCTGATGACAGATATTTTCATTGCAAGCATTTCTGTATATCAGAGTGTTGTGAAAAAAACACACTAATGCTACTAATTTCCTTTATTTACCTTTAAAAAAAAAAATCTCAGATGCACTTAGTAAAAGCAGCATGTACCTGTCTGTCAGCAGAGCAGCCTTTAGCATTTATTCACCTCCTATTCTGCAGAACACATGCCCGGAGCAGCTGGCAGACACATTCAGGGAAACAACTGCTCGCTGTCAACACCACACAACCTTCTGAGGCCAAGCAGGCACTTAGAAAGTCACAAATAAAGACCAGTGTTTTGTTTTGCCAATAGCCTGGTGTGTTTTCCCCTCCTCTTTTGTTCAGAATGTGCAACACCATTAAAGGAACCTGATTAGAACAAAGGAACAGGGATCACTGTAACAATTATGATAGAAATGAAAATGCATAATAAAAAACAAACCCCAAAATCAGGAAAATAATGCCAGGTGAAGATGAATACATATCCGCTGGGAACAATTACATAGCAGATGCATCCAAAAATTCATTATCAACGTATAATTTGACATGTTCCTAGTAATGTTATTCATTGCATTTACGAATAATTCATCACAGGTGTTGTGAACTAAAACAGCATACGAGATCCTTATGTGATTCACTGGGACAAGAGGAAATGTCCACTTTGTAAACACACGTTGAATCCAATTTTATAAAATAGTTTTGCCTTTTGTTTTGTAAATCCTTCTGCCGGGCCGAATAAATCAGATATAGGGAAACTGCTTTCTTACCAAAATATATTTATCTTCACTAAAGGAGAGGTAAATATTCCATTATTTTACTTCTTTTTTCTATTTGTCTTCTTTTTCTCCAAAACAAAGCACCTGATTTTCCAAGCTCTTGTTTGTGCTGTTAGTTTTGCTGATTTCAGTTACTTCTGGTGTACTTCTAACGTTGCAGATCTTGTTCCTTTGAGCTCGTTTTTAATAATCAGATCCTCTGGCAGGGGTAAGTCCTGTTCATTGAAGTATAGCACCATTATTTTAAATAGAAGCGTATATGCATGAATGAATGCAGCAGGGGTTGATGCAGGATATTTTTTCTATAATCCAGCTCAAGGCAAATCTCTTATTTAAACTTTCTGTTATTGGTTCAGGGTTAATTCTGCAATGAAATTATGGTCAATTTTACTTGTGTAAGTAGTACAAAATCCAGTCGTCGGTGAAAACTAACAAAAGGCAGCATTTCATTCTGGGTCAGGTTTCATAAATAATGACAAAACAAATACATATACCTTTCTCCTGTATTCTGAAATTCATCAAAGAAATTCACTGTCTTTATTTTAAACCTTTAGTGCAATAGTATAGCAATAATTGATTAGTTCTTGATAGTAGCAAGGGACCAGCAGCACTGTGTTTTTAATCCTAGTATGCTGTGTCAAATAGAGCTTTCAAGTACATACATAAAGATGAACACACCTTTGAAAAGAATGAATTAAAAATTTGTCCTATCCTGGGTAATATACAATGCATTTCAGTCTCTTTTTTTGACAGGAATTTCAGATCACTGGTGCAAACATTGTTAAGTATATTTAGGTAATTTTTGAGTTGGAGACTGGTTGATTTATATTGAACCAATTATGGTTCCTTGTTATGAGATCTCCTCACTACATTTGACCACTACAGCAGATGCGGGGCACTGCCATCGAGCAATGCAATAGCTCTCCACGGTTTTGCATCTGACCCTATCACAGCCCACCCCGATCCCCTGTGGCACACACAGCATATGCCACTCGGGCAGTTGAAGAAAATGATTCTCAGTACCTTTTCTAGCGTGGTGAGCTGTAGTTGGTAAGGACTACTCATTAGGCCAGAGGAAGACAATGTGGAAGCAAACAAGACTGACTCACAGGTTGGAAGCTTCCACTGAGGAAACAGTGAAACTAATTAGCAAAAAAACTGAATTCCAATCTCCCCGCTGCCAGGTAAGTGTTGTAGTCACGAGGCTGAAGAATGACATTTGGTCTCTGGGTGACAAGTATTGCATGAAAAGTGGAAAAGATTCAGCTGGACTGAAGTTCCCAACTCCTTTCAGAGGAATATATAGTTTGAGATATAGGGCATCTGTTGAAGTATTTGGGCACTGAAAACAATAGTCTGCCCCAGATGACTGCACAAACTATCAAACTACTGTTTGATAGACAACAAAGCCTATCAAAGGTAGAAATGAGATTCCATCACTGACATTTCTTCCAATAGGTGTGTTTTGATTGTACGGATTGATTTCCTTTCACCTCCTACCCTTACTCTTTTAAAGTAAAGGTTTATAAATCTACTATTTCAAGCTAAGACTCTTCAGTGGAAGAAGAGATGTACTTTCTTGTAAGGCACAAAAATACTCATTGAAAAAGGGCAGATAAGCTACTCTCAGTGATGAGTGATATGTATTGGCATACAACAGGTCAGAAGCCCAAGTGTCTGCTTTAGGCTTGTGGACTCTGCAAATAAGTATCTGCACAATGTAGCTTCATCCTGGCAGTAGGTTCGTCAGGTAAAAACTTGAAAAAATTGTTGAAAGGACAGGTGCCAGGTGAAATTTCTCTTTAGAATTTCTTGTCTGTTCCTTGGAGCTGCTGGTCACCAGGTTACTTTCCTCAGCTAAATAACAATTCAGCTGCTGAAGCTACCAATCCTACCTCCTGTTATGCTTAATCAGGGTGTGACCCATCTCCTTGGGATGATGTCACCAGTTTTCTGCAGCTGAGGGCTGGAGACAGTGAATTGGAATTAGCGATGCTGGCTTTCCAATAGGTTGATGGCTTACTGATCATGAAGATGTTGAGAGAAGCTTTACAATTTTTTTTCTACCTGTCTTAGGGAACAGAGCAGTGGTACTATATGATCCTTGTTTTTTCAAGGAGGAATGGTTCTCATCTTCAAACATCTCTTTTTTATAGTCTTAGTTTTAAAAGAGCCTTCAGACAGTGGGAACATGTTACTATAAATGATTTTATGGACAAAACATTGTCAATTAATGCATTGATGCTTCAAGGATGAACCAAGTAGAAGTAAAATAATATTTTTTAAAATGATGCAGTGGTTAACCAAAAGGTTGTAAATAATACAGTGCAGTAAAGTGGGAAAATGACACTTTAGTCATGACAAATTTCCATCCTGTGTAGGATATTTTTCTCTAACACAGCCAGCTCTTCTTCTGCAACTAATTTCTGTAAGCAGACAGTATTTTTACCTGCAGAAGTCAGCCAGGGCCCAGAAACATATTGTCTGCTGCAGGACCAAGATCCAGTTTTAAGATATTAAGTCAAGAAGAACATTGATATAAGTGTCCAAGGACATTTATGTAAGTCTCCCTTTTTACTGAAACCTGTCATGAAGCAAAGGGAGTGCCCTGTCTCTTATAGAAACTGTACAGTATCATTGCATCCTGCCTATTTACAGAGGAAACAAATAATGGCTCTTGCTAGGATACAGTGTAAGATAGCTATACCCTAATTTAAGGGTAGGAAAAGGCACTGAGAGCAAGGCAGAGTAGGGAAGAAAAAAAAAAGAGAAAAGTGGAAGCAGCACCTGATTTCCCTTTGTGAGCTGAGCATACCTTCACAGCCCCCCTTTGTATTACTTGCATATTTCCTCGTTAGTTTATGTATGCAATGATTTTTTTCATATGAAGTGTGACTATGCACCAAAGTTTCACAATAGCAAAGGTATTTGCTATTGACTTCACCATCCAGTATAGGTAATATTTTTTTATTTGTTTCTTCCAAACGTTTTAGTCAATGAAATAAAAACCAGCCTTTTAATGTGCATGATCTATGAAGATGTCTGAAATCTATTTTTGTGATTTGTTTGTCAAGTCTTACAAATATGGACATTTACAGAAGTCAAGTTTGGTTCAAGAACACTATAAAAGGTAAAATATGCTGGATAATATGTCTGGAAGGAATAATTTGGTGAGTTCCAGTGGTATGCCAAAGAACTTCTTCAGGCGTCACACAATAACTCTTCTCTTCCATGTGTTGTTCTCTGTCATAATGTAACTCAGCAAATTATGCACATTGCTATTCTATATACGTGTCTGGGAGCAGAGGAAAACATTTATTAAAATTCTCATCTTGCAATCATTATTTTTCTTTGGTATATTTCAAATAAATAAATTAATGAATTAGAAGGAGAAATGGGGAATAAACCAACATCATGGTTTCACTGTAGGTATTGCAGTTATTACAAAACTCTTTTTCCTTCTAATTCATCATCTGTAACAAAGCTATCATTACATTTGCATGTTTTATACTGTAACTACTTGAGGGCAGTATGTCAATAAGCTTCAATTCTTAAGTTACTAGAGTTAAAATCATTCTCAATAAATCTTCTACTGAATCTTTTAGCAGCAGTGCTAATAATGATGTATAAAACATCATCTTTTATACCTTTTTTAAAAAATCATCAACTCACAATTAAAGATTTGGTGAAATACACCACCACTTGTCATAAATAAATAAAAACAAATGACCGTGGCATTTATGCTTACATTTTTCTAAATAATGTAAATAAAGAAGAAGGTAAAAATAAAGTGACTATTTATACACATGCCTAAAGTGTATGAAGACAATTGATTTGTTTTTCTGTCATGGAAAACAGTTCATTTTTCAGGCATGAAAGAAAATACAATAAAAAGAGAATTAAGGAAATTAAACAAAATTGAGACTTCCTATTTACACACCCTCTTCCTGCCTTCATTTGCCCAAATTATATCTGACTTCAATCTGACATAAACATCCTGTCAGCACTTTCCCCCCAGGTAGAGTGACCTCCTCTTGGATGTGAAGAATGACGTCATCTACATGTGCCGTACCATTTGACTTAAGTCCTTTTAATTTTGCAGTTGTGGACAGTAACATCATCTGTCAGTTTCTATGCCAGAAGACCTCTTTTTTTTTGTGTCCTTGTACAATAGCACAGAACTTTTCTGCAAATGCTCTGATGTTTATAAGCACTTCCTCAAATTTATTCACTATGGTTTTTGATACCTTCTACTCTTATTTAAAGCTACAAACACAGGGTAGATAAATAATTCCTGGCAAACATTTTTGGATTACAACACAGTAAGCATTTTTATTGGGTTGGATATCTATAGCAAAACAAATATGGTATGCTCATAAATAGAAAAGAAGTCAGTACTGTATATTATGCTTCACGATACCAAATAACCACAGATATATTGGAATCTATTTCTACCAGGCTAGCTTTAGCAGAGATATTTTAGGGGGTATATCATGCAATGCTGCTAATAGGTCTTGTCTGTGAGTTTCCTGTTGTTATGAGCCAGAGGAGCTCTCCTAATTCAGTTTTACATTGTTTCTCCTGAGGTAGATGATTTGAGTAGAAGTGTTTCTTGGGCCACATTTCTGTATCCTGGTAGTTATGGTCACTAGAATATTTAGTGTCAGTTCAACGTAAGTAATATAGTATAAGAATTCCCTCTCTGTCTTCAGAAGTACATATCTGGGCCTTCTGAATTTCTTTTTCAATAGTAGAAAATTTATTGTCATTATAAAAAAGTCAGACTGCCTAAACCAGTGGATATGTGTGAATGCTAAGAATCTGACTGAGCCCTGAGGCTATGAAAAGCCCTTCTGCTCTTGTTCTTTTCTTCATCCCTTTCTTCTTCCTCCACCTGAAGTAGAAAGAAGTCCAAATAACACTTTTCAATATAAACAAAAAGGCTTGAGCTAGAATTTTTCTTCTTAAGTCTCATCTTTATCCACGTGGTATCATGTCTGGTGTACCATTAACTCCATTCATTGCTTTTCTTTTGCTGTTAGCCCTATTAATATCTAGTATTTCACAGTCTCTACCCAGCTGAGTGTACAAATACAGCAGTCTGTCTTGTTTTCTCCAGTGGTGTCTCATATAAAGATGTTTAATCTTAAAGGTGTTGAGTCAAGAGGTTCATAGAGGAATGAATATGAATTGTTGTAGAAGGTAAAGGTGGTAGGGAGGGATCTGTAAGAGGAAAGAGGCAGTATAGCGTGGTGGCTATTAAGGTTAGCTGGACAGAGGGCGGCTGCAGGGGGAACCTCCTTGTAAGGTCTAGTGAAGAACCAAAATGTGGGGATGACATATCCCATAGGGATTAAGGCATATTAAATCCTGACTAAGTACCATGTGCAAGTAAAATGTCTTCATCTCCATTAAGATTAAATTTTGGAAGTTGATGGTGATGGATTTTTTGAGTTTAACTCATTATTTGGAGCATAAGTTTGTAGTAAGGAGTTATTAAAAACTGCATATGACTTTTTATAGCACTGAACAAGCAGTGAACACATAATTAACTAGGGTTTATATCTGTTTATGTTATGTGGGGGATACTGATTTTGAAATGGTTCATAAAAATGGCTTATTAGAATAAGTTGTTTGAAAAGATCTTCTAAAAAAAGTTATGAAATAGACAGTGCCTCCTTTCTTTTCTCTTTTTTTTCCACACTCATTGCCATTACATCTTCAAGCAAGAATGTACAGTTTACATATCAATAAAGGGACAAGACATTGTCCCCAGCTAGCAGTTAACTAGCTTTATAGTCATTAATCTCTATTTGAGATATCCATAATGTCTGTTATCTGGAGAATTATCTAGCACATCAGCAAATTTATTCTCAAGCTTGGTAGTTTCTCAAAAAAACAGCTGTAGGAGTTTATACACGTGCTCTAACCTGACACATCCCCATACCCCAAAATTAAAGTATTAGAAGGGTCTCAGGAAGCAGAATTCCCTCTGATCTCTACTTTGAGAACTTTACAGTTACTTTACATGGTCACAATGGTATAGAGAGCATATAGCAGTGGGAATAATCTCTTCTTAAAGGCCATTGCTTGCTGTAGACAAACCCTAGAAAAAGAGTAGTCCTTACATTGCCTGTGACCTGACAGAATGGTACTGAAGTACTACATACATCAGTTAAACAGACAATTCTATGGGTGCAGTATGTTAAGCCACAAATTCAATTTGGTAAGTGAATAAACTCTTCATTTACTTTTCATAGCTACTCTTAAAGGATAATCGTCGTTTCTCAGAATGTTTATGGGTGTATGAACACCTGCACACATGTGCTTTACCACACTCAGCTTTTCAAGTCCTTCTCTTCCTCACGAATATATCAACCATGCAGATAGAAGAAAAAATTCCCATGTTAGTTAAGTAACCAGTAACATGGACTGAATAACAACAAGCAGAAATAATCAAAACTATAGTAGGCAATTAATGACAAACTGTAAGACTTAAATTGTTTGCTTAAAGAAGAGAAACAATTTGGAATGAAAACCACTACAAAATCACAAAATCTCTGTATAGAACTGTGAGTGGAAAGGGGGCTAAATTTATTAACATAACAGAGCTGCTGCAAGGAGTTTACAAAGATGAAGTAGCTCTAATAACGATGCAACCAACTTTCAGTATCCAGAGCTTTCACAGTATTTAGAGATCAGGTATATATTCTCTGTTGATATTTGTCTACTAAAAAAAAGGGATATTCCTAAAATACACATAAAACTGGAATGAAATAATCTGTAAGCAAAGCATCTCAGAACCCAGCAAATAATATCTCAATCTTCCTATATTCTTTTTTTAGTCACTGCACCATAGCATGAGTAATTTTGAAACTGCAGCATTCCATTTATTGTACAATTATGCTATATTATTTTCCTGTTGCCACAAAGCTTCCATGAAAACATGCTCCATATATGCCTAAGCAGTTTACTTTGTATGAATATTTGCATTACATAAATGAAAATTCACCTCTTTCTAAAGATATCATGCTGAGACACAAAAGTGTTCCCTGCTATTAGGAATGTGCTTGTACAGATCTAAAAATTGTAAATGAATTTGTAGATGGTTGGTTCCATTTAAGTAAAATAGAGTGAGCATAGATCTTTATGAAAATGTGTTTACTTAACCAGAAAACACAAATATTTCTATTAAATATGCTTTCAAGTTTAACTCCAAATTCCTGATTTCTTGTGAATAAATGATTTTATGGAGCTATACTTAAAAACAGTGTTCCAATGACAGTCTGTAGTATCTTTCTCGAACATTTTAGGGCATGGGAAAGGCTTCAGAAGTCCAGAAGGCAGTTTAGATAAATCCATGTATAGCATTTACAGCAGGGTTTATCCATTTATTTCCCCAATACTGATCTACCTAAATCATTAATTTACTTATAATCATTTACTTACTATGCAAAGGTTAGAGCTTACATTGTAATTATGCCTACTTGTGGGAACTGAAAAAGTCAAGCTTACTGTCTATTACTTCTATTAAATGCAAAGTAGATACTATAGCACTTTATTTTTATTTAAAATTGAATTACTTTTCTGAATGGTTAATGAATTAAAAACAAAACAGGAAAAAGACCGACTCTGTGTGTGTGTGTGTGTGCGCGCGCGCATGTGTGTGTTAATACACAATGCCTAGGGTTTTGAAAATGGAATTAAACACCAATAGGGAAAAAATCACATGAGGAGAAATGAAGCTTCAGAACAAATGTATTTTTCTGATACTGTCTGTGATTCATGCTGGATAATCATGAACCCAGCAGTTAATGACCTCTACTCTGATACATTAAGTCCAACCAAAGATAATGGTGTCCTGCGTAAATTAACAAACCCAGTGGTAAACTTGCTTCTAGTTCAGCAGGAGACGGTGTGCAAATTAGCAGTGGTTCTTAATAAGATCAGTGTCCTGCAATCTACAGTTCTGTAGTGTTCATAATGCTGTTTCTTTTCAGGTGAAAATTTTTTCTCTAGAGGACACTTGCACAATACATTCTTCTGACAGAGAATCATCCTCACCCTAATCAGTTCCCTACTTGAAAACTTTCCCTATTTCTTACACTTTCATGCTGTGAGTGCTGCTGTGAGTTGTTGGGAATGATTATTCATTTGTAAGCTTCTTTAATAACATTTCCTTTAGATGTTGAGGTACCCAACAGAGCAAATCAGGATTTGATTTTATAATTATAACAATTCGGCAAAAGTAATGGTCACTCTATTGGCAATCTTTGCCTAATTTATTCATCATAGTTTATTATCTATTGAAAATTTCAAATAAACTATTATCTATTACATAATTCAAAGGTAAATTGCCATCAAGGACCTAATTCTGGGAACTACATTACGTGTTGCCCTTGTATGGTTTGAGTCAAACTCTCTCCATCCATTCTAAAATCATATTGCTTGACAGCTGCCCCCAAGTGTCCTGCACCGTTTGGGAACCAGTCCCAGTACCTAGCTCTCCACACCACAGATTATAATATGCACAAAGCTACACGAGATCTTGGACATTTTCTGCTAAAGAACAATGATATATTGGAGATTTAGAAACATCATCCACATGTTTTAAAATAATTTGTTGGAATTTCCCTTTTAAGGCTATAAAATCACAACAAATTATTTGAAAGCCTGACACTTAGGGTTTTTAAAAAAATACCTTCTAAAACTGGTAAGTGGGATTATACTGAGAACCTAAGGACTAATATCAACTAGTTTATTTGATTCTTTTTTTCTATTACTTCTTAATAAAATTATTTGCAGTCAGTTTTTTCACTATTCAACTATCTCTGTAAATGATCAGACCATATGTGCCAAAGAAGTAAGTTATGTATGTTGTCCAACAGTAGATGAATACTTTTTCTATGAACAAAATTTTTACAATATTAGATAAGGTCTAACGGGGACATTTCAACTATAATTCATGGGCTGAAAAAAGAGGATGTTCTCTAATTTATCTGTGTATAGTGATGCATGATTATGAAGCTGGGGGAAGGGTGATCTTCCAGCACATACCTGATAGAAAGACGAGAATGTGGTATATTCTTCATACACTTCTAATGGGAGTTTTGTAAGAAAAAGTTTAATACACAGCTCTTGTCTGAACAAACCTCTCACTGTAAAATGTTTACCTTTAATGACATGTACTATTATTTCATGATTATTTTAAAATACACTTAAAGATTTTTACATGTTAACCAGCTACTAAGAATGCCTTAATAGAGAACTAATTTTTGTTAGAGGTGTCTCGACAATTTGAATTTTATATGCATGCATTATGTTTTCTTAAAATGGGGAAATTATGCATCTGAAGGAATCTGTCTAGAATAATGGGGTTCTATAGAGGTTACTTTAATCACGTTCACCAGCAGTTATAGCTGTTTTACATCTTATTTGCAACAAAAGGGAACTCTAATTATCTTCAAAAAGAGCATAAAATGCTGTGCTTTGCTGCTGATGTAATGTTGATATGTGAATGCTGCTGATAGGAACTGACAACTAAATACATGTCACACTTTTAAGAAATCAGTGGTGGTGACAGGATAACCCTCTTTTGTGACCTGGGGACCAGGAGATGGGGTATATATTTGCTTGCTAAGTAGAAACAATTTATGGTTTTCACTTTAAAATAAAAATAAAAATGCTGTTATAGATGGATTATTGATTATTTTTAACAGTGCACCACTTCCGTTACATCTTAGAAGCTGCTTTCTGTAAATTAGATCTAGTACTTAAAATGCCTGATAAAATAGTAAGACTTTTCTGCATATTAGTCTCATTTTTTATAAATTACTGGCTCTTTATTTTATCTGGCTATGTAGTTTCATAAAATATCTATAATAGAATTTTGACATCTTGCAGCATGGCTTCAAATGCTTGCATTTCAAGATCACATTTATAACTGCAAATGAGAAACATGCAGCCCACCAAAAAGTGCAAAACTCATCAAATAGGATTCAGCTGTATGTCAACACCCCTGCCAACCGTGCATATGAAACAATTGGCTTATACTCCATTTCAAATATGGAATTAATCAACAGTGATGCAAAAACATTAGGCATAACCAATATTTGCTGTATGGAACTGTTTAAGATTCACAATGGAAAGTTGCTACTTTATATCTCATGCATGAATGCTCTGTGTTTAACCAAAATATTGGGATACCAGCCCTGTATAGACGTTTAACTCACAACCTATGTTTATTTAAACTAAGGAGAGAAATTAAAATGCTTTTACAGGCTAAATTCAGCTGTATTTTGTGACTGTCCATCTCCGTCAGCAGTAATGGATTTTAACACCTTAGTAAGGTGTTACTCCGACTGCAAAGGGTTAAAATAGGCTGTATTTATTATTGCATGCTTCTTCTATGGTACTTATTGAATAATAAATATTTGTACAATATTTCTTTTCATAAACTTGTCAGCTCTGCATGCCAATGGTATTTGCATGTGTGACTGTGTATTAGTATGCAGTCAATCATTTGTGCATGCTTAAATACAACCAAAGGTTTTCCTTGATTGAGAAAAAAATGGTAAAGAAAAATATGGTCCACTTTGAGTTTTATTCTACGTAGACAGTCTATGGCTTAGGGATTATGAAAATTGCAAATCTGTTTTATCAGATGTCTTTCTGATAGTAGTTTCTCCTTCATTTCCATGAAAAAAAAATTCCTCACTACTAGTCAGAAACTCTGCAATGTGGGATGGAAGCAGTTATTTTTTAATATTTTAGAAGATGAAAAATCATTGTTTGTCTTATGTATACAGAACAAATCCACACTGGTATTTTTCAGCTCCACTTTTCCATTAGAAACAAGAAATATATTTCACCTAGAAATGAGACTATGTAGGACAATTTCACATATATTACCATTTGAAGGTAAGCTCTCTTCTTCATGAAATTCAATATCCTAAATAAAAGGGTTTGTCCTGCTTTAATTTGTTGTCTGAAGTGGCATAAATATCAGTTTGTGAAAGAATGCTTGTCTCTAACAAAAAAGAGGCCTGAGATCAACTGATGACAGGAATCATCTACTGACATCCTTTTTCACATTTTTCAGCAAAGTTTAAAGGACTTCTCTGAGACCTATGGTGGTTCCATAGTATGGATGGCTTAAGTGTAGGGTTTTTTTAATACCATTTTTCTCATGATCTAAGTAGCACTTCCACACTGCTGAGAGCGTCCAGTTAGCCTTGTCTAGCACCTCTTACAATGCTCCTTCCACTTACTATTCACCTCATTTTTTACATCGAATGAGAGTTGCTGGGCTCCTAATGGCTCAACCGACCCCATTTTTTAGTTAGAACAATTTTTACATGAAAAAATAATAAATCTACAGAAGTATAAATATACAGAAACATAAATATATTTAAAAAAACCCTAGTGAGTCTTTGTATTTTTCTCAGAAACAAAAGGTTGTATTAATGACAACTCTAGGAGATCCTCTAGGTCGTGATATTCCTCCTCAGAAAACAGGAAATTGGTACTTTGATATTATTATGCTTTGTTTAAAATAATAAAAATAATAGTACTGGGGATTTTTACTTCCATTTCTTTTTCCAAATTACCTCTGTCTTAATTGTATCCTTGCAATGGAGAAACATGGAAAATCAGTGGTGTGATTTTAAGCATTTGGCACTGCATGATTTCTCATTTCCTCTGTTCTGATGAATTTCTCAGCAAATAATTTCATTTTCTCAGCTCCCTTGGCCCTGCACAAGCCTGGTCCTCTCCTCTCCCACACCAGCCCTGCTAGCGCCCCCATGTGCCCAGCACTCAGCCAGATGGACCACCATGGTGGACTTAAGCTCTACCCTCAGCTCTCATTTCTTTCAAATTTTCTCTCCATCTCCTGTTCCCAGTCTCCTGTCAATTCTTGTCAGCATACCAGCCCTATTTTTCTCCTTGTAGACTCTTTTTTTTTATCCTTTTCTTAGCTCTAGTGGATAGGCATGAGCACTGCAGAATGATCCCTTTTTTTTCCTTTTCCATCAAGAGAGATAGCAAGGACTAAATGACCTGTCTGTCCCACTGCCTGGGGAAGGTGGGGAAAGAAGTGAACAGACCTTATGACAATATGTTTTTTTCAGCTCTCTTCTTTCTTCTGAGAAGCATCGGGTTGCTAAGAGGAGAAGAGAAAACCCTCCCACAGCAAGCATCACTGGCTCTTTTCCTCAGGAAGCAGGCGAGCTGGGGAGGCAGGCAATTTGAAAGGCTTTCCTTGTAACGGAGCCAGAATTTTTCAGAGGCCTGGAGGTTCCCATGTCATCATGCAATCTCAGCCAAAAGCCCATTACTCATCACTAATTCATGGGAGCTGACATTACTATGTGTTACTCATTAGCTTTGTTATAACTGTGGGTGGGAGCTTGAAGCAGACATGTTCCTCTCCAGGCCTGGCGTACGCAAGCTGGCCCCTTTTGCAAGAAGTATTATTTTTAAATGTCAGCTATGTATTAAGTGACGACTCAAGGGACTAGCAAATCAAAGCTCAAAACAGAGACACTGGTCTGTCTAATAAACATGGACTTAGATGGCAGTGTATCTCATTTAACTACCAAGAATCCTCTGAACGTACCAGCTGCAAGACTGCCCTACCTCACACCTAAGTATCACACACGATATCCTTAAACCCGGACCTTCCACAGGTACCGGGGCCAAGTGTGGGAAGCTGCAACACAGTCACACGTCAGGTGTCAAGAGAGCTCTTGGCACCTGAAGAGCAACACAAAGGAAAAGAATACCGTTCATTGACAAGTCATTTCTTTTCTTATTACTTAAGAACCCAGGGCCCAAAATATATGACTATAGGGCCTGATCAAAGCCCGTTAATTTCCATAGGAGTCTTGGCTTTGACTTTGATAGGCTGTGAATTAAATCAAGCCCATCCCTGAGTAGAACATATAGGACTCCTGCACAGTATATTTCTATTCATATTCTGCATCTTTTTTCTTTATTATTTATTTTTTATTTCATACATTATTCACAGTTTGTGATGGTAGAAAGACAGTTTATATCCTTGACACAAAGAAAACAAAGAAAGAAATACAGCATATGTGTTGTCATTATTATGAAAACTAAGGCATATTGGGCACAATGCGTTTCATTTTCATTATATTACAGGATTCTAATAAGATAAGTCACTTGTCCTTAGCACAAGTAAAGAAGAAAGAAATGAAAACTTTTCAGGTTGTTTTTGAAAATCTTGTATACTGTCTAGGCATTTTAGGCACAAATTTAATTTCACTTCAACATCACAGGTTCCTTTGATGACAAAGTCACGTATCTTTAGTCCCAAACACAAAAGTAAATAAGACATTTAGATAGTTTCTTTTACTTTGAAGGTAGTTTTATATTGGAAACTGTGAGTGCATAAATCAGGCACATTGAATTTTCTGGTTCAGTCCAGCTCTGGGCTTAGTAAGGGCAATTATTTAATACCTGATAAAACACAACCGTGTCTACCTGAAGGTCTGCAGAAACATATGAAATCTTTAGGTAAATATAGATTAGGATGGAAAGGCAGGAGGGAACTGCCTCTCACAACCAGGACTCTGGGCCAAGTCCTATGCAATGTGTACAGTGGTAGCCGAGCTCGAATATTCGTTTAATCTAAGTTACAAGTTGAGCTCTCAGAAGACCGGTGGAATGTTGAAGTTTCTCCATAATTTTGCTTATCTGAATTGTAATTTAATGCAATTTGTTACATGATATTTTTCACTGATTTTTACTCAAAACTCCCAGATATTTCCTTCACACACTGCCTGCATTTGCTCTCCATTTGGATCTGGTTTCTGTGCAGATTACAAATTGCCAGTAGGCAAGAGTGATTATGAAATCCACAGTAGCAATATTTTAAATAAATAAATAAAAACAGCTGGGGAACATTAACAGTATCTCTAAGTCAGTAGTATAAAGTCTCATGAAAACTATGGGCAGAATGTTTTCCCATTGCAACATGGCAATGGTCTTTCTAACAGCACTCAGCAACTAAGAACGAGAACACTAAATGAAAATAGTCCTTTGTGGTGATTTTTCTTTTGGCAGGAAGAAAATGAATGAGTATGATTTTTCTTATGAGTCAGTGATTAATGTTTTCCACGTATGCCACTGCTGAGCTTCCTGTAGGTCATAACAGATACAAGTGGGAGGAGAGGATAGTTGTCTGGGAGAGGATCACAGCATTATAAAAAGAAAATATCCTCAATTTCATTTCTTTGGTTTCAGTGAACCAAGAGAATTCTATTTAAAACTTAAAGATACTTTCTCAGATTTTCACACTGAACTGCAATTCACCCCCCACCAGAGCAATAAGGTCATATTTGTTTGCATTTTATTTTGCAGGAAAATGCTCATTCATCAGCTCTGTCCCCGAGTTCCATTAATCTGCATGCATTTGCTCTTTAATAGATTACATAAAATACTATTATGGAAGTGATTAGACAGAGTGCTCCTATATACACAGCTTTCCACTGAGAAATACATTTGTACAGATCTGCTACAGCCATAACCATTTAAATCACTAGCCATTTAGATCACTAGCCATATGGGCATGCTATTTAGTGGTTAAAGATTTTAAAAGCTTAGGATTTGCCAAGCTGGCACATCATAGTTTAAAAAACCTAATCAGGAAACTTTCTTCTGCACTTGAGATTTAGTTTTGTTTTGTTCTGTTTTGTTTTTCTTCCCTTTTCTCTTTTAGGGTTAGGGATAATTTTAATTCTATGCAAAATAAGGAGTCTGCTGGCCTCTTGGGATAGCAAACCAATTCAGCTAACAGGTGCCCATAGCCCTGATGACCACTTTGTCAGTGCTTGAGTAGTGTGCACTGACAGTTTATATCCACTTTACTTCTCAACAACCAGTTACAAACAGCCTTGCAAAGGAACAGCAGGGGTGGATAAGGTGATAGATCTTGCTAAAGGAAGCAGTGGTGGTTGAAACATCTCGTAGTATTGTCAGAGCCCATCCTGCTCTTGAGCCTCATCTACTGCAGGCTTGTCCAGGTGTTCTCCACCCTTGCCCAGGTCTCCTTCCTCCCACTTTCTTCTGTGTCCCTCCCTCTCTTGTTCATGTTTGGGCATACAGGAGTATGCACAGGGAAGGGCTATTAGGAATAGAGGGAAAGTAGTCACAGAGTGATGTATGAAGCTTGTGGTCTTTTCATCTCTCTCTGATTTTCAACAGCCCTTCAAAATCTTCCTGACTTACCAAGGTGTATTGTCCATTCTCATATCACTTTACTTTCCCCCAGAACACCTTTTCTAATTCTTGGTCCTTGCTCCTAAGCACCTGGGAACATCTCTTTTGCTACAGCAATTTTGAATTTTCTGATTCCAAGAATGAGAATGATGCAAACCATTTTGTACTCATCCTCAGAAAAAAGCAAATTTCCATTGTCTCTTGTGCTGAGGACCCCTAAGCCTGCTCTAAGAAAATGTGAAGTTGCCAAAGGTTTTCTAAAAGAGAAAAAAGATAAGCAAATAATGTGACAATGAGATGAAGCATAATGGTCAGAGAAATATGGGAACACAACACAAAAGTTTCTGGAGTCAATCTCTTTCAAGCTATGACTCAAAAAATCCATCTAGGATTTTGACAATCTTGCAATATGAAGTTTTGTGTGAACAGATATTACTTAGATTAATCTATTGTTTCCAATAAACCTGGAAGGAAATTTCAATATACTCAAAGTGGAGTATAACTATAAAGATTCTACCTAGCTTTCAATTAAGTGCTTTACGTTTCTTTGCTTTTTAAGAGCAGTCAGTCTATGCTATATGCTCCATCTATATTTCAAATATGACTTTTTATTAATGTCATTGTGATTACTTGCTTTCCTGACTCTGTGTAAGTGTCCTGGTTTGAGTGAGAACAGAACTAATTCTAGTAATGTTACTTTTCAGCTCAGTTCTTCTAACTGCACTGTCTGAAGTTAGCAGCCTGTTCTCACAGACGGTGTCTGCTTCTAGCAGTGATAGCACCCCATGTTTGGAGTTACTACCAAGGATTGGTGTGTAGACCAAGGCCAATGTCTGTGAGAACAGGCTGCTAACTTCAAGACAGTGCAGTTAGTTAGAAGAACTGAGCTGAACAGTAAAATTACTAGAATTAGTTCTGTTCTCACTCAAACCAGGACATTAAAGAGTAGGGTTTGTTTAATCTCCTTTCTCTCCAAGTCTACTTGTCATCCTGAGTTCCAACTTTTAAATAAAAATCTTAATCTGACTAGTTTTCTGATAGTGTTTGGTTTCTTCGAGATTAGGGTGGGTTTTGTATCTTTAATAAAAGGAAGATACTTTAAGAATGATTCAGTGCTGACTAACAATATGAAAAAAAACAATATTGCTCACTTATGGACTATTATTACAGATAAGATGTATATTGATCTACTCAGCAATGTGAAAATATTATATTTGCAGCAAAGAAATATTTAATCCAATCAAAAATAGCAAAGAAAATAAAATTCAAGAATGCAAAAACCTAGAAGATGCTTCATGTACCAAAGATGGGAGAATTATTCCATCAAGAGGGGGTTTCTTTGTTACCAGCATCTTCTAAGTGTATAGGCAGGAGCAGGTTTGTGAAAAAAGACAACAACAATAAAAAAGGTATAATAAAGCATTAACCCAAATAGGACAGCCAGAGAATGTAAACCTTTTCAATCATGCAACAGCTTCTTCAGGTCATACACTTCAAAGTACCATAGATATTTCATGGTTATGTCAAAGCCAGTTTTGCAAATATTTAGAATCAAAGTAAATGAGGTCAGTATTTTGTGGAAAAGACCAGTCAATTATCCTATAATTAAAGCCTGCATAATAATGCATTACACCATGGAATATAATTCACATTCAGTGTGCAGCTGTACAACTGGTATTTCCTAACACCAGAATAATAGACTCTGCAATCTCAGTAATTGTAGCACTGACTTGAAATTCTTGAAGATACAGAACAAGTAAAAGACATTCTCCCAGAAAGTGGTGTGGGTTTGTTTTTTCTTTGATAAGCACAATGATATTATGCTGCTTCTCTTCATTCAAAACTGTGGTGAGTGAGTCAATTTAGTGCCTTTTACTGTTAAAATTTTTTAATAGTTTTGCAAGACTGGCATATATGCATAAGACTAATATAGCCACACCTTTTTTAACACGTACTCTTCTTGTTTCTGCTGGCCTGCAACTCCTTACTTTATTGTGTTTACTGTGCATTTGCCCCAAGGAAGAAATACGCTCACACTCTGCATTAGATGTCTTCGTAGAGCAGAGATACATATGCTCAGAAAAGAAGAGTAAGCTGGCTCTCTCTGAGATATAAAATCAGATTGTGGATGATTGATTTATCAATCCAAACCAAGTATTTACATGTCTTCAGCTGTATCTTGCATACAGGTGAGTCTTCTTCATTCATTTGCTACAGTGTCTGAGTATCAGCAAGATACTGATATAGATGGCAGTGCTATTCATGCTTAAACCATTTATCTGATGAAAGCAGAAGCTGGTAGTTAAATACATCTTTTAAGCTTCAAAAGATCATAAATTATCTAAAATATCAGGCAAGAAATCAGCTGATTCACATACATATATAATAGTCTTTTAGAAAAGTCTCAACAAGAGTAAAATATTAGAAGATGGTTTTAACCAGACCCCGTTCCACAGGACCATCAAAATCAAAGCTTTCAAATGTGTCTCAGAAGATGTAGCTGGTTAGTGAAATACCCAGGTTCACAGAAAAAACAGCTATCCTGGGTGCTTCTTGCAATTTTAGTGGTGTCTCCTTGATATTTCTTCTACTGAGAAAGGGAATTATTAAATAATATAGCATTATCCTATGATTTGTAAATAGATGTAATGGCCTTAATTCAGTTTGTGAGTTGTACATCAGAGGCACTTATCCACTTCAGTGTTTCTCAATATACAGTATTGCCAACTGGAGAGGTGAATAAATAAGTTATTACTCGTGACTGTGGTTTTATGAGGTTGAAAACAGTGGATCTGAGTCAATCAAACTCAAGTTTTTATTCATAGGAATAACCAACTGTTTATGCCAATAGACATGAATTACTGCTTCATTAATTATTAGCTAGCCACTATGGTGGCATAATGGTGACAGCAGAATATTGTGTGCACAAATCTTCATGCAACTTACACCAAAGCTGGAGCACTATCATTAAAATAATGCTTGTTGGCAGTTATTAGGGCTTTTTTCCAAGTTCTGTTCGTGCGTATATACTCCTCATGCCTCTTCTTGTTTTTGTAACTCAGTGATGCACAGTGCGTTCTAAATACTGATTGCTTATTTGAGGCCTGGATTGTTGGCTGCTTCCCTTACAGTGCTCTGAGCAAAATCAACATTTTTCTCATTCATTCTACTCCTTTGCTTTGCAGAGGAAGAGCTATCACTGAAGATGATTTGCAGTTTTGGTAGCACATCAAACCACAAGATAGATCAACACGACTCTGTAAGCAAAAGCTGTCTTGCATGAATTTTAAGCATACAGCTTGAGGAAAGCAACCACTCTTCTGTGTATATAAAGTTTATAGGTAATCATCTGTATCGCCTTAGAAACTGAGCAATGCTTTGCACCAAATGTACAAGACTATGCATTTGCTAAGTAAACATTTGTCGCATTTGGTAAAAGTAGAAGGTGCGTATTTTTCAGTTCAAATAGAGACATATAAAAAAAGAACTATGCGCAGTTGTCTTTAAATCTTCTGGCATTTTAAGACACAAAATTGTAACAGAAAACACCTGGATTGTTCGTGTAATTGTTCTCTATCATCATAAACATAATCTTTATTTGGAATTGTATTGCATATCACTTTTCTAAGCATACTGGGGCTTTTTAGTGCATATTATCCTAAGTTGTATGGATACAACTACCAAACTCGCAATGGAAAAGAAGAATGAGACCTATGTTTCTTTCCCTTCTTGTAAGAGCTCTGTTGTGTCAACAGAAAAAATGACACTGTAAACTCACCTGGGCTCTGTTAAAATATCATCAGGAATTTGTCAATTATGGTGCTCTATTGATACTCTATTTATTCCTTGTTACTGGACCTTGCAAATGTGCTTTCACACAGCTTTTAAAAAACAACAGTTTTTAAAAAGACATATGCTTACATACCTTTACCTTCAAGCAGCTCTGGAGGATTGCTTACCTTCATGCCCTTACCCTCAAGCAACTCAGGCAAGGGCCTTTTCAGCAATCTGTGCCACATTATGGGTTTATAAATTCATGATCAGCCTGATTTATCGAAGTGACAATAATAGCATCCAACTTGAATCGATAAGAGGCATGAGTTACCACAGTGTTTTGAGACACCCCAAAGGGCAAATCTATGCAGTTAGCCAACTACTATCCCAGGTTTTCTAGAAATCTCAAAAACCACAGAAAGACAATGGCTGAGGTCAAAAGGAAGCTCTGGAGTTCATTATGTCCAACCCTTTCTTTCTCAAGCATGGACACCTAGAGCAAGTGTCCCATGATTGTGTCCAGATATCTTTGGAATATCTCCAAGGATGAAGACTCCATAGCCCACCATCTGTGCTCAGTTACCTTCACAATAGAAAATATTTTTCCCTTAAGAAAAATAGGAGTGATTAACAAGTGCTGATGAGGAGAAGCAGAATCTAGGAGTGATTACTCTCTCATTCTCTGTGATCCCCTCTTTACAATTGACACACCAAGACACTGTAGTTTAGCTTTCATTTTTATGGCAATAGAAGTGTGTCAAGTCCTAGAGCAATGAAAAAGCTTTAATAAAAATTAATAATGGAATACAGCAAACCAATTGCCTGAAGTCTCAAGCACCTGATGAATGACTCAATGACAACACATGCATGAATGCTCTCCTTTCCTGTTCTAAACATGGGGAAGGGGGCAACATCAATAACAAACTCTAGCCACAGTAACTCTACTGCTGCTTCTTAATGTAAGGGTGTTTATCCTGCATGAAACACTGAAAAAATGATTACAGAGAGAACAAAGATAATAGCAGTGAAAGTAAAAGATACCGTCCTCAACATGTTTGACCTGCAAGATACTTCATCCCAACCAGAAAAACATTGAACCTGATGGGGAATGGCTGTGGTTGCTAGAGAATTTTCCAGTGGTTTCTTTTGTCAAGGTAATGTTTATTATTCCCACTCTCAGAAAGCATTTCCTGTATGACTATCTAATACATCACATCCAACACATATATTTTCATTCCTACAGAAATGCTGTTTGGCTTTCCAATACAGCAAAAGGAAAAGTAAATAAGCAATTAGACATTCCTTTCACCTAGTCTTATCTGCAATGGCACTGGCCAACCATTTTGCGAGTAAAGTTCTGTCTTGTTTCCCAGTCTGAGCCAACAATTGCTACTGATCATACCAAAAAAGGACACCAGACTAGACTTTTTACCTTTGTCCTCTTATCATCTACGATGGTTGACAGCTTAATTTGGGTTTGCCATAAGTAAAAAGAGCAAACTATTGGCTAGTGTCCTGAGAAGACTCCACCGTCTCCACTGCTTCTAAATTTGACAGTTTGGTTTCGGTTATTTATTTGTGGTGCTTCAATGAAGATCAATAGTAGAATGTACATGTCAGCTTTTTCAGGTGTGGAGGTGTCCTCTCATGGTAGGTAGCTTTTAAGTTTACTACATTTGAAGTAATAGTATCATTACTATGTTAATGATATAATATGTGTCACTTGAGAATGAGAAATTGCACATAATTTCTATTTGCTTCAGTCCTGTTTCTATAGTAACAAGACTAGTAATTCTCATTAATGACTAGGTTGTTAGCATTGTTATTTTTGGTAATTCCAGGTTATTAATGTCCTTAGTTTTTCTTCATCTTATTGATGACTTAGAATCCGAGTGGCTGTTAAATGAAAAAAGAGGTCCACTTTACTAAAACTGTCTTTCACAAAAATCAGAAAGTATCCTTTGAAGCTAGTTTCAAAATTAGTGCAGAATTGAGAGAATAAAATCATTAAATTGTTTAGACTAGAGGCAAATTTCAAACTGGCTGGTAAACACAATTATTAACACAAACCACAGAACTCTGATGAAAGTGCTGACATTATCATCTAACGTTTCAGTTTGCCAAGTTATCTTTCCACTAGAAAAGACATTTCCCCCCTAAAGTAACATCGCTATAAGAGCAGTAAAGCAGTTTCAGACAGAGTGGTTATCATGAGCTCATTTACCATTGTGATTCAAGGTTAAAGGTTGTACCTAGATGCCACAAGGTCATTATTATTTCATGTTGGTAGCTATGTATTCTGTTAAATTTTATTATCCTTAAGGGCAAACAGCACCCATAATACTTATGTGCTGACGAAATACAAATATAGTCTTCTAATTATATTCCATATCAAAATTGCATTTACAATGTTTCTCTTCTAAAAAGTTGCACAGATGCAATGGAGTAATTCCCAAACAATACAATCCACCTTATTGTCTCAATGGAATTCTGTAGTATGCTTGGCTCCTTTTCCCTCTAAATGCTTATGCATGTCCATACCCATACCCACTGACTGTTCATTTGAGTAGTCACATGCCAGAGTGTCTGCCAAATCAGGCATAGTTTATCTTGCTTGGTTTAAATCACTTTTCTCAAGGTGGCCTTAAAACCAGAATTTCTTGAAAATGCTTTGATAGTACAGTTTATAATGTCTTTGTGGTATTGAAGTACATAAGGACATTATGCAATCATTTAGTAAATATTAATAAAGCATTTATAATCCCTTTCAATTTAGAATGCTACCATTATCGTCGTAGCCAATATTAAACAGTAGAAGTAGTGATGTACTTCTGCAGATGGTGACTAATTTATTATCGGCTTTGGTGAGTTTTGGATTTAAAAATCTGAGTTACAGATGGACTTTGGGAGAAAAACAGATTACTTGGAAGAAAATGAACAAACAAGTGAAAGTAAAATATTCTTACCCCTTATTATTCCCAGTCTTAAGAAGTTTACCTGGATGAGATCTGTGACCCAGATATGCAAAATGTTAGACTGTATTTTCTGTTTGTGAAGATTAAAACAGGTTAATTCTCTTGCAAATAGGCATGCAGAAAGCACTGTGTGGACCATGAGAATTTTCTTTCAAGGCACTTCTGTAACTGAACTATATAGCATATCCTACTTTTGCTCATATTCTTTAGTAGCACGGCTGCAACTTACACTTTTGTGCAAACTTTTGATAATATCTGCCAGTTCTGATACATATATTTACATACACAAAGAAAAAAAAAACTTCTCTCTATACCTACTACATGAAGAAATCTGCTTAATTGCTTCCATACATTACAAATCAATTCAGAGCTTACTTTTACTGCAGGCTACTGTACTGAATTTATGGAGCTGAAAGGATAATTTATTTCAATTAATCATTTCCTATCCTAAATATTATTCATGTTAAACATCTTTTCTTCTTGCATTAAAATATATGTTTTAATATTTAAAATTACTATTTAAAATAACACTTTAAACTCCTGAGAATGGATTCTTAGTCCTTCTGTCCCTCTTTTGGGCAATGGGGACAAACTTGTCAGTTCACCCTACCAGTCAACTCACCCTTAGTAAGAGGAGTTGCTGGAGACAGGAAAGATTGTGGCAGAATGCACAATGCTAGTTGCCAAATGACGCTGTGGGTCAACAGCCATTTAGCATATATTAAAGCAATGCGTAGGCTGCTGCAGTCTATGCCAAGACCAATGAATAACTCGCTTGGATGAAGATGCCTGGCTCATTTGCAGCCCTTTTCAACCTCCTGTGCTTATGGCTTCCGATCACATCTAAGAATGTAGTAAGTAATCAGGCTTTTTACTGTAAAAAGATGATCAGCTTGAAGGAATCGTGTAAGAGATGGATCTGTGAAAACTGAAATTAAATCAAACAGAAGTACTAATTTTAACAACTATAAATTTTTACATGCAAAATCAGATAAAGAAAGGCTAATGAAAAAAAATCCATTTGGAAGTATCTGAAGTTTCAGCAGAAAATTCCTTCACATACATTTTTGCCTGTAGAACATAAGAAATTTCAAATAATACTTTGCCAAATTTTAAGCATCTGACGATGAGGAATACGCTGGGAACATCACTAGCAGCTTTTCTTCAGTGTAACCTAAGAAATTAACAGTAGCGCTAGTCAGACATTTTCTGACAAGACAGATCCTAACCAGGTTTTGTCAAAACTTAGGCTTTTGGTAGGAAGCTTTAGAGCAAAATGGAAGTTCAAATCAAAACCAGAGACAGAATCTAATCTGATTACAGAGAGTTAAGAAAAATTAACCTTCTTTATTAAAACCAACAAATGCTCTGTACTTGTTTGAAATTTTCAGCAGATGGACAACTTTTCAGAGAAGTAGCACAAAGCAACTTTTTGATTTCCCTGAACAAATAACTAGTGCAAATTTAACAGTTTAACTGTACCTCACAGAAACTGGATTGGAACCTGTTTCTGATGTTTTAGACCATAGACATGTTGTGTGTGATACATCCAACTTCATGTTTGCTCAGATTTACTGACATGCTCATGGGAAGAGGTGTTATAGTATGCAATCCACTTGACTGTCTTTACATTCAGCTGTACCTGTCTTTGTGGTGCAGCCAGTTACACCATCCTTAGAATATTTAATGGTGGTCTATAAAGAGACATTCATGTTTCTGTCCTGCTAAATTTTTTAATTGAACCCCTTCCAATGGGAACAATATAACCAACAGACTGTCTGCTATTCTGTGTCAAAGCTGATTAATCTTAAACTAGTAGTTCTTCTGCAGGGGAAGAACCTCTTCCTCTAAATGTAAGAGTTTGTCCAAAGATGGAACCAATTTAGAAATTCTTGATACACTTTATTTAGTTGAAAAATTACTTTTTCACCATCTTTGTCTGTGCTTTTTGTCTTATCTGTAGTAGTATATAAAATTTAAAATCTTATGAATTCACAAGAGCAACTTAAATAGTGGGAAGAACAAATTTATTTTCCTTTTATTCTTTTTCTACAGGTTTTCTTTTAATTATAATCACCTTTACATTCAGTGGTAAAACCTCAGAAACTTCAGTAGTTGCCCTAACAGCAAAAGCAAGATGCAAAAGCCATGTGCAGTGGCTGCTAACTTTAAACTTTTTACTACTGATGTGAAAACATGTTTCATTTTGAATCTAGCCTTTTGTGCTAGGGTTTAAATAGTGAGGACATCGAAGTACATTTTACGTGTACTTGCTGGTATAGTTGTTTTGGTTGCTACACCTGATTTCTATGCACTCATGGGTAAAAAGACATATTAAGGAATACCTGTTTGTTGTTGTTAAAGAGCTACTGGGGAAAATATTACATTCCTTCAAGATGAGCACAGCACTTGCTAATTTTTGGCACACAGCGTTCATTTCTTAGCATTATGTCACTTGTCAAGCCTTGAGATCTTCCATGGCCACAACTGACATAATATGTCAAACATTTACAAAACTTCATTTTCCAAGGGCTTTAGAATGAATGATGTAGCACCATTCATGTAGTAAGAGCAGATAACTTGAAATACCCTACACGTATAGGGTTTCCAAAAAAACCCTATGTAGCAGCTATTGGAAATCTGTCATGGTATGTAAATTTTTTTAATGGACTTCCATTAAATTTTCATCTTTTTAAAATTTCTACTGGTCTCATAAAGGAATAGCATGAATTTTGCTGAAAAACACCATCCTCTTGGTTTTTGGGGTTTTTTTCTGTAAACAAGTTATTAGATTTCCATTTCTATAAGACACAACTGAACATTATTTTTCTTGTGTAGTCACATTATATTAGCTACTGACATTGCATCCTAATGCTATCCTACCTGTACTTGTCTATGTGTTTGATCTCATACAGTGCTGTACCTGACATGCTTACTGCCTGTCTTTCATACTGCACTGTGAAGTCCTTCCCGTGCTCGGAGACAGGTACCATAGTAGGAGAATTCAAGGATGAATTTCAGAATGCTATTGCTGATGTTGTGATCTCCTGCTATGTATGTGGTTTTGTCAGTAAAATTATTTTAATACATTTCTCCAGTTTTTAAACGATGGTTGCTATTTTCTTAAGTATTTTAATATGCATGATTACTAAGGGTAGAAATACTAGACTGCACAGTGTGCGATAACAATTTTTTTTAACCACATTAATTCCTTTTCTAGTAAGTGATCAGTATGTTATTGGCTTCGTAGCAGACAATTTACTTTAAAGCTCAAACCAAGAACTATGCAGTTTCATAGCAAAAGCTGTTCTTAGGAAACACAGGCTGAGTAGGTTTTGTAGAAGGCAACCTTGAGTCCTTGAGTAGTGGATATTTTATAATGTTTTGTTTGTAAAATATAAAGCATTTCAAACTATGGATGTCTTGAATATTTTATTTTATTTCCAAGTGACTTACCGTGAATTATACTTTATCATCAACTGGTCTTTGTCACTAAACAAGCTGGTTTGCTTCTTGTGTTCTGGAATATCACATTGTGTTGTGTTCAGTAAATAGATTGTCTTTGTACAAATGGTATTTATTTCTTTTTGTCTATTGGCCGTATTTTAAAATTGCAGAATGATAGAAATGTAGGGCCATAAGAGACTTCAAGAAGTCATCTAGTTCACCCTCTGCCTAAAACAAGATCAAATATACCTGCATTATTCCTGACAGTTGTTTGTCAAACCCATTCTTAAAAACAATCAAAATGGAAATTCCTGACACATCCCCAGGCAATCTTCTCCAGACCTTCACAATCTCTACTACTAGAACTAATCTTATTCCCCGCCACCCCCCAATGAAATTAAGCCCTTTATTTATATTTTCTACAAAGGACACTGTGAACAGATAGTTCTTCTACTCTTGCAGCAACCTTCTAGGTGCTTGTAGCTGGTTTCCTTCTTGGTTGAACAAAATCCTATTCCTTCAATCATGGTCATGTTCGCATGACTTTCAGGTATTGCTGTTTTTTTTCTCTAGATTGTCTCCAGTAGTGTGAATCTTCAAGTGCTGTCCTTATCATTCTGAGGCCATAGTAGTGCTGAGCTGACACATTTTTTTTAAAAGTCCAAGAGCTTTTATCAGTAGGCCTTGAATGTAGATAGACTCCTGGAAGAGAGATTGGGAGGGGAAAGTCCAAAACATGGAGACCTAAGCAGGTACTCTGAGATCTCAGTTCAGCAAGTTTGGATTCGGGGTCTGGAAGCAAAGCTGGCAAGTCCAGCTGCTCTGTGACTAAATCAACTTGTCTGCCACTTCCCCACACCACCATGCAGTGCAATAGTTCGAAAAAGTGGCTGTAGCATCATTGTGGTGATGTTGACTTTGTGCTGCTCTTCACAGATGGCAGGGTTACTCCATCTTAACTTCTTCTATAATGTGTAGCCTGGCTACATCTGTTGTGTCCTAGGATTTGGCTCTTGAAGAATACAATAAAGCTTAAATACCAGAATGGCTTTTTGTCCTGGGCCAAAGAATATGGCATCAAGTGGCTATATCACATTCCCTATTGTGCATCAGCTTCTGGGAAAATTGTATCATACAATGGATTGGTAAAAACTACACTGAGCAATGGGTGGTGGAACTTTCAAACAGTGGGATACATATTTATCAAAAGCCACCTGATCAACACTAGAGGATTTGCCAGTCAAGCTGGCCCTGCCCAATCAAAACTTCTATGTACTGTAGATAGGAATAAAGTCCTTATAGTATACTTCAAAAATACACTGGGGAAGACAGTCTGGCCTATTCCTGCCTCCAGTAAGGGTAAACCCATTCGTGGGATTGTTTTGCTCAAGGACCTGGGTGCATTTGATAAGTAATGTAGAAGTGTGGGGAAGCCAGTGGAACATTCCGTATCCTACAATGTCATGCTCAGCATATAGATGAGGGTTAGCTGGGAAGCTCATCTTTACTCTCTTTTGGGACTGTGGTTTTCAGGGTTTTCTTCTCCGGGATAGCTAGCCAGGAACGGACTGTGCCTCAGTCAGTCAGTGGTGAAGGATTGCATTGCACATCACTCATTTGTATATTCTATTGTTACTATTATCATCATTATTATTATAGTTATTATTTTAATTTTATTTCAATTATTAAGTTGTTTTTATCTCAACCTATGAGTTTCCTTACCTTTACCCCTCCAATTCTCTCCCCCGTTTCCTGGGGTGGAGGAGGGTGAGCAAGCAGCTGCATGGTGTTTGACCACTGGCTGGGTTTAAACCACAACAGTCCTTTAGAAGCTATCTCTTCAGAATTATGCAAAAAGAGGATGTAGTTTGTGGGAGTGCTTGCATAGAAAAAGACAACATCCTATATGCCACAGTTTTTGATCTGTTCAGGTGAAAATGCAGAGGTAGTGCTACTTACCGCTAGGTCAAACAGCTGTAAAAAGTTCCAGCGTTTACCACTGGGTGAGTGAAAAGATAGTTTATGTTAAGCCTTCATACAAATGAAAGACATACTGGGCAAATGCCTGACCCTACTAAGGTCCAAAGAAAAATCTTCCAAGGTGCCAGATTTGCTTGTTGCTTTGTTATACATTAGGCACTTGAGCTGTGTCTACCTACGCTGGAATATAAAGCTGAATTCATATTCAAGATCACATGGATAGCTAATATATACCTTTCACATGGAGAATTCAGTGAATATCTGACTGAATGACTTAAGTAATTTTTTCAGAGGACTGTATTCTGTGCTTGTAAGTGCATCTATTTATCACAATTTTCTTACTATTCATTTCTTACTAGTGGAATATGCCCTGTTCGTAAGTTGCATTACTGTTCTTTTTCTGTCCTTGGCCGCTCCTCTGCTAAAATCTTAAAGTGCTGAAAAGACAATAACTGTGTGCTGTTTACATAACAGAAGCCGAGGAATTCATTGAGATGTGCTCTGCATGTAATTTTTTTTGTTAGTGAATGTGATAATAGAAGTAGAGTGTGTTAAGGAACCAATTCTTTCATACAAGACAACCTGTCATACAGACTGTCCATCTTCAGTGTATGATATTACAACAAATCAAGTGTTTAGGCCCCCTCTAATGCTTTGCTTTTTGCCCACAGGTAATCTTGTACAACTACCAATGAGACCACATTGCATGGTATGAAAACATTCTTAAGAGCATCTCAGGGACAGACCATTACACATCACTATGACTCTTAGAACAAATTATATGCATATTATGTAGCCCAGTTTACTATGGTAAATCTTTTCTTTAATAGAGAATAAAATGAAATAGAGAAACAAATACATGTAAAACTTGTTTTTAAGGAAAGCAAAACTATGTTAAACACCATTATCTTAAACTGTGAAGTGTGGCGGTGTTTCAAATCTTTTCAGCAAATAAACCCCAATAGTTCATTCCTTTAAACAAAACAAAACAAAACACAAATCCAATAGGCTTCTTTAAATATGCAACTTCTCCAAGTGTGATCTGTTTGAAATGGCCAAAAGACAGCCATGCTATGAGCACAGAAGAAAGCATGTAGTATGTCATACAAGCACTGTCTTGATTCAACTAACACAGAGGCTGGAAGTTCAGTGTCTACCCTCTAAAATGAAAATTGCCTAGTGCCGCACTATGGATCTGTGGTGTTCCATACTTTCAACATTCACACTTACCACTCTTCCAACTGACATTTGCAGCCAAACTAGGAACTCAACTAAAGATCTGAACATCCTCATTTTATTTGTTTGCAGACATATTGCTACTGGCTAAAATAAATCTGTAAGTCTCTGCCTTGCTATGGCACCTGGAGGTAGTGCTGCAAACTTGACACAAGTGCAGTCTCAGAGAACTGGATATTAATCTCACAGTTCAGCCTGTGAGATTACAGCTCCAGAAAAAAAAAGATTAAAGCAATACTAAAACTTTTCTTTAAAGGAAATAGTTACTCTGTTTCAGCCCACTCTGATCCATATCAGATCCATATCTTTTCCTCAACCCAAAGTCTGAAAAAAATGGACTGGTACATTGGAAGATGGAACCTTTTGAGATAAACGCTGCCTACCTCATTCATTTCCTGTAAAGCAAGAAGCTTAGACACATGCAAAAATAAGCCTCACCTTCCTCTCCTGCCCAGATGTAGAATGGGGCCTTTCCTCACAATTTCACTGGAAAGAATGGCCTTGGAGACATTACTCGAGTAGAGGGTAGCCTGCAATCCAAATGTGATAACTACTACACAAGATTCTTGACAACAAAATCGCTCTTGATCAGAGAGGTAACAGGAGGCAACTTCCAAACAAAAGTATGCTTTCAGGACACTGCATCTAAATGTTTCAGGAAATAGCACCAGCTACTATGGATTTTGCACTAGTATTAGCCAGTGTTATCAGCTTCTGGTCCAGGCAAGTACAGTCACTTTGGGGATAGCATCACTTGCTTTCACTTCAGAAATGCACCACTTGCTTTTCCTCAGAACTAAAACCTATTTGCTGGCTTTGAGCAAAACAGAACAAAGATCTTATTTGTGTTTTTGTACAGTCCATCACTCAAATATCCCTGGAAAATTTTCACGTTTGTTGCATTCCTTACATGAGGGTCTAATTTGTATATTTTTATTATGAATCCAGTTAAGGCTTCTTCTGTAATTTTGTATGACTAGTACTCTTTCTGCTATTAAGTGTTGTGGAGAGCTGTTTTGTATTGCTGACAGAAACCATTCTTCACCCATGAACATAGTTGGACTTCAGCAATAGATATAGATATAACTATACCTATAGAATTTGCAAAAACACTATATTGTTATGGTTTTTGTGTCCTTTTGGTTGTAAAATGCAAATGTGCTATCCTCATTACCATTGTATTCAAGTCTATGTTAATGAGGTGCTAATGTCTCTAGCTGGTAAGAATGTTCCAGTGTATTTTCATGTATTTGATGGAAACAAGGGGAAGCTATTGCTCTAATAATTATTACATTGGATCATCTAAAAATATTCTTTAATTTGTCATCCCCAAGCAAGACATTTTTGAGCTTAACCAGTTTAAATTCACCACATTCTCTGGGTTTTAAAAAAGGAGGGGTTATCAACCAATCCAGAGAATATCATGAATTGTTGCAGTCTCTTAAGTCTTTCACAGTAAACTTAAAGTCTAAACAATAAAAACAGATAAATAGAGGAAATGTCAAACTGAATTCTGGGTAATGATCAGATCAGCATGCTTTTATACAATTTCCATCACTTTGAATTTTAAATCACCTTTTAAAGGGCACTAAAGCATTCTTGCAAATTAGTCTGCACTCCAATTAATGCACCCAACATGACAATAAGACCAGTTTCAGCTTGGCTAAGCAGACCAGTCAACCAGGAGGATGTGACTTGAGGACTTGGAGAGCCTGTGCCTCCACCTTTTTTTCCTCTCTCTTCACAGCAGCTTAGGTCCAATTAGGCCAGTTAATCTGCCTAAAACCATTGGAAAGGAAGGATTTCTCTAATAAAGATGAAGCACAGTCTGAGAGGACATACAAATTAAGTCTACTCTTTTCAAAAGACAGAAAATTCCAAGATTTCCCTCAGCCATATATCTTAAAGAGGTACTTCTTTCCATTGAGACCAAACTATATTTCTCCACAGGGATTTTGACTTTAAGAGATCTTTCTGTGACATTTGTTAACATATAAAGTATTTCTCTTTTGTCTATTTATTTTTCATACTCTGCTCATTTTTGACATCCATTAAATTTTATAAGACTAGACTGCAAGTGGTAGTGATGAGAAATGCCAGGTCACATTACAAGAAAATGTTCATAAACAGAAATGACTTTGTGTTTTTCAATCAAGAAGTAAATAATATTTGCATGAATATATAGGTATTTGAGTAGCCTAATCTGCAATTTTGGAAAGGAATATTGGAGAGGGCTGAAAAACAACTTATAAATACATGATCATATATGAAACACGTTTTAACAAGTTGAAACAACATTCTTGCAGAGCATGGTGCATGGGATTTATCTTGTATACTAACAGAACAATTTAGAACTTTATAATTTCTATTGTTCTTCACTTACATGATTCAGTTTTAAGATGTCTTATTTCAACAAAAGCAGAAGAGAAACATTCAGTAGGATAAAAAAAAATATTGCTTTTGAAATTGCTTCCATTTATCCTTGAAGAGCTCAAGCTTCTCTTGCTGCTACTGCTTTTTTGTATCTTGAACCAGTATTTGGAGTGGGAAGGAGACGCTTTAGTGCCTCTAGTTCACCAACAGCATCTAATGCATTGCAGCAAAAGATACTAGTAAAAAAAAAATATAGAAAAGGCATGAAACATCTTTTTAAGTTAAAAAAGTGATACAGAAGTTTAGTGGTGCTGAAGATAACTTTATGTTGTCTGCAGCTAGAAACAAAATTTTCCTATTTACCTTGACAACAAAAGATTAAGCCATTTTTTTACAAGCCCTTATTAAGAAATTTCCGATCACTTTCCTTGCAGTCTTTTGCTCTGACATAAATTTCGTTCAGAAACCTGAAAACTTTTCATCATCAACACTCTTAAGGAAAACGTTCTGCTCAAAATAAAACTGAAGATTTCCTACTCTTTGTTTTGTCCAACAAAAAGACACTAAAGCAATGAGACTTTTAATGGCCCATTTATTTAGTCATTCCACATATCATGTACCTTCTGTTGATATTCCATCCCACCTCTTTGTCCTGGTGTCGAGGCAGTTCTGAGCATGTTAGCATGTTAGCAAATAAGCCATCTGGTTCATCAGTTGGTCAACCACTGACCACAACAGTTCAACCTGATTCCTACTTCTCAGAGCCATGTTGAGAAGCCAGTTCCTCCAGCTACTGTCTGAAGCAGTTTGTATATTCAGCTGGCCAAAACCAGAATGTTCTCTCATTTATATTTAAGCTTAACCTAAATACTTTAACTGAAGGGAGAAATCAATGGTATTGATTTTTTATCAGTCAAGCTGAATTTTGGCAACAGCTTCCTTCCTTTGACATATCCCCAGTACAGCTGATAAGTGACATTAGTGTAGTTCTAATGATTTACATAATGTTTTATATCTGCAGAGATTATATTCTAAAAAAAATTATCAAGATCGGCCAGAGCCTATAAAATTCCACATACCTCCATGTACCAAAGGCACTGATTGTTAAGCCCTGGGATTCCCCATCCTAGTATGCCATCTATGACAGTTTTGCTTCTTGATTCATGGATTCAGTTGAGTGTGCTCTCATTTTTTTTCATTCAACTTTTCTTTCACACCTTATTCAACTAACAGGTTTGTTTGAAGTAATGTCTGAACAGCCACAAAGAGGCAGGAAGGTTGCAGATGAGAGAACACTGAGAGAGCACTTAGATTTAGAAAGTAAATTTTGGACATAGTAGTTGAAACATAGGAGTAAGAAGATACACTGGAAAAAGGAAAATATCAACATAAATGAACAGAATAGGAAAAGTGAGAATAAGAAAGCACTGCAAGAAAAGCTGAGCAAAAAGCTACCAAAAAAGAATGTCTTAGCACAGGTACCAGAAGAGTAAACAACAAATAAAGGAAATATTGATTAAGTGTGACCACTCAGTAGTTGATTTTGTCATTTAAATGACATTTAAATAAATGTCATTTATCTAGGTTTTCAAATATACCTCAATTTGCAACATCTTTTGCAGTCTGCAAGTGAGATCAACAGCATTCCCCAGCAGGAGAGAAAGGATCATGAGTATGGACAGGAGTGTGATATTACAGAATAGAGTCTCAATTCAACAAAATAGATTTCGGTGTACATTTAGAGCTCAATAATCTTTTATGCTTTGCAGAAAACATTTTTATATTTTTTGCAATACTCTATATGTCATTAATCCCTAGACTAGAAAAAAGTTGGTTCTCAGGTTTTTAGTTCCTTCCCCCTTAAGCAGCTCTATTTCAATAGGACCCCATGCTACTCAGTAGTGTATTAATTTTACAATGTCAGTTTAAGGAATAATCTCCAAATTATCTACTTTTTGTCTTGCATTCTCTAACAATTCTTCTTTGCCAACAAATCTTCCTTTTTCAGGTTTTATTTAAAAAGAAAAAAAAAATTGAAAGGGATGATACAGCCTGCACTATATTATTGCTATCAGTTACACTGGTTTTTGTTTCCCTATTCAGAGTCAGAGATATAAAAATGTTAAATAAAACCATGCATTTGTCTGTCACAAACAGGATGGGAATAATTAAAATAAGTAAAGGCCAAGTTGCTTACACATTTCATGGATGACTGGGGAAATCAGATATACATGTGCAGTTCCAGAATTTGAGCAAAGCATCTACTGTACAATCCACGGTGGTGTAATAGAAAATTTCCTTTAAAAATGAATGGAAGGACATGAAAGAAAAACTTAGTAACTGCCACACATATACTTAATTACACATAGGAACTATTGCATGAAATTAAATTAAACTTTTTGAATGATCAAAGCATTCTTATGCAATAAAAAGGAAATATTCTACTGTACATTTAAATAGCATAACTGAACTGTACTGGGGATAGCATGAGTACTGTAAGACAAAATTGAAATAATACAAGAGGTGCATTGTAAGGTTTGCCTTGTGTAGCAACTAGCACAAGCATGATGCACAAATGCAACTATGCAGCTCAACTAATAAAGAAAATTAACTGCATGTCAAAAAAAGAAAATAAGCTACATATAATCTAAAAGCTTTAAGTAATAAACAGGCATCTAATATTTTCTGTATATTCACTAAGTTCTGTGTACATTTATTAATACAATGACTGGAATCAAGTACCAGTTCCCATTCAGGAAGAGGCTACTGCATTTTCTTCTGCAGTGTTTCATGATAGGAAGCTTGGTGGTGTGGGCACAGGCCTCCAAGGTGGGAGATGACTGTCTAGTTCAGTCAGAGCTACTAGTTTGCTTGGCACCATAGATAAATCACCTCTCTTTTTTTTCAGTTGGTCATGATAGATTGTGAAAATCAAGAAAGCAAATTAGCTCAGAGCTCCAGTTAAAAATCAAAGGTAACACTTGAGCAAAGAGTTGCTGAATATGCTCATTTTATCTTTATTTAAAAGAAAATAATTCCATTAAAGAGTACTTTCTTCTAAAACAGCTCATGGATTTTGATAAAATAGCATTTAGTACAGAAATTTATGAAGTGCAGGAATGCTGGATGCAAGGAAAGCAGGATGACACGTTACATGATTACAGAACAGCTCTAAGCATTCATTGTGCTGAATAAAACTGATAAGAGAAAAAGTGCTAACTCACTTCAATCTGAGAAAATCACAACAGCAAGGCTGTATTACAGCCTATGGAAAGAGTAAGATGAGCAAAAATCAAATCTATAAGCAAGAGACTGATAACATAATATACATTTAAGCTGAAAGAGAATCTTGATGTGTTTGCATGTAAATAAAAAAGGTTATACTGTCAACATTCTCTCTGTATCATATATATTTACGAAAGTACATGCTGCTTTAAATTTATAAAGTGAAAAAAAAAATGTATAAACCGTCACAAAAGGATTACATTTGGGAAAAAAAACCCTACTCTAAACAACATTTTTCATTTTTAACCCAAACAAACTTACATTTCAGGTGGCCACATCAGTACTGAAAGACTATTTTGGTCATGAGATTAGGAAATTACAGTAACTACTATATCATAATGGAGTGAGATAAAATAATAAATAATTTTGGTTTAAAGTGAAAAATACTTTGCAAGTAATTAGTCTCAGCTTGTAAATGGTGTCTCTCTATAACCAACCAAGCATATAACAAGAAGATGAAGACGAGGCTTATTTTCACTTCATTTCACTTCTTTGTAATTGACAAGCTCTCACTGGGTGTCAACTTTAAAAGATGACAAATCCTAAATCTTATAGGACTCAATTCAATAGTTCACCTCCTAAATTGTTTGCAAATTAATCTACATTTTCAAATGAATCAGGCATGAAATATAAGATGACATCTATATTACAAAAATATTAATTTGCTTGTCTTTTGTCAGCATCCAAAGTAGCTTTAAAAATTCTGTTTGTTAATAAAATGCATAAAAATACAAAAATACACAACATTCCCTACATCACAAGTTTACCTTTTTATTTTCCTGTTTTATTCCAGTATGCATTAGTTTCCTTATTTAAAAAATACACCTACTTTGTATTTGATATAGTGTGGTAATTATACTACTTCTGCTTCAAATGACACAAACCAAAACACCTGAAAAATGTAATGACGGAAAAGCTAAACAAAGAAAGAAACAAACAAAACAAATAAATTTGGGGTTACATTTTCCTATTGTCCCAAAATGTTAGGCTATTTCCCATTATGACTCTTCCCTTACTGAAATTTGGGTTTGGAACTGCTCCAAACAGAGTGATTCTGAGAAAATCAAAAGCAATAAATAAGTAAGAAAAAGAACATAGCCCTCTGTATTCTAGCTGTGTTCTTTTTCAGGCACATTTGTCGATTTAAGCTATCACCGTTGCACACCTTTCTGTCTTAACTAACAGAAAACCCACAACAGTAAAATTCTTCATAAATTTAGATTTCTTTTTACTTCTCATAAAAATGTAATGCAAATAAGGGTTTTTTTCTGTCATGATGAGGAGCTGTTGCAGGGCTGCTTACATCTAGAAGATGTCCAAGTTACGCATCTCAATAAGTAGATCAAAAATTAGCTCAGCCCTCTCTTTGAGTGTTGATATACCACCATTGTGCATCTGAGCTTTACATTGTTTCTGCATTCTTGATCTATTGCATTCCTGCTTAAAACAAGAACTGTACCTCTTGTACTGATTCTTCAATCACGAGGGACTGTTCCTGTCCCTTATTTAGGGACTAACTTTCTGATCAGTATTCTCTTCCTCTATTCAATGAATTAAGTGATAACGATTAGAGCACCATTTTGAGCTGGAACATAATCTTTTAAATGTAAAAACAATAAAATGAATGCATTCATTTAAAGAATATGTTACAAAACCTTTTCTTCTTGCTTTTAAAATTTAAAACAGGACATGAAACATATTTTGTCAAAAAATGTGAAAAGCATTCCAGAATGTCTAGGAAAACAAAAACAAACACACAAATATCTTATCAGTTAAGATTTAGGTCTTCTCATTAGATGCTTTTTGGTTTTGCCCATGGCTGTTCCACACAATGGAATATTTTTGTCTATCCATGTAATGCACCAATTATCTAAAAGCTAAAAGGCATATTGTAATTTTATGCAGCATTCTGGAAATGAAGAATATATGGTTGAATGAAAAGATATCATAACATATACTTATTTATTACTTCAGTTTTTCCATATGGCTATCCACTTCAACTACAAATTTTGTTTCAAAACTAGCTTCAGTAACTTTTTGCAGCTAAGACCTATTATAGTTGGTACCTACTTGTTAAGTATGCTATCTACTTCCCTTACCAAACAAAAAGTGATGGAAGGCAAACACTGTCACGCAAAACAGAATGTGAACGCATCCAGAGAAATGTCTGTACAGAAAGCAGTAGTCAGGAATCCTTTACACGTCTATTCTTAGTCTCCATTAAAAGGAGATTGTATCAAGATTGTATCAAGCACAGAACTGCTTAATATTTACGAATTAAATATGGTTTAGGTAGGAGTAAACTCTCAATTTTGCCTTTTTCAGCAAGTTCTTATGAGCCTTGTTCCTGGCAGACATCCAGCATGTACATAAAATCATCTGTTCCCTCCAACAATCACTTCCTGCCTGTAACAATATTAAGGGCAGATATAGGCAGATAGAGAGGGATATGTCAGGTGTCTGTGCTCATCTCTTCTACAGTGATCTTTCATAAATTAATCTTCATAGCCTTTTTTATTTCAAAATATATGAACAGGTCAGTTCTTTTCCTCTGCCACCCCTCTGCTTTTTCTGTCTCCCTCCTTCACAATCTTCTTCATTCATTCATCCTCTTTTTTACTGTGAAAAATCCCTACCAAATTCATTTATATCCATCACTTTTGTACATCTTCTCTCATGTTTTGCTGTGGTATGTCAACAGGATGGAGTCTAAGAGATTTCAGAGACATTCTAACAGTCACTTTATCATCAGTTGCTTACTAACCCTCTATCTCGTCTTCAGTGTACCAGTATCAAAAGCCATCTTGATGTCCAAGCAGATTATGTTTGTTGCTTCACCCCTGTCAGCTCTCATTGTCACCTTCTCAAACAAGTTAATAGCATTTGACAAGCATGGCTTCCCCTTTATAAATGTCCTGGTTGTCTTTGACCAGTCTGCACCTGTCCAAGTGTTCTCCTATTTTGTCCTTAATCAATGACCCTAGAATTTCTCCCAGTTCCCTTTAGAAATACTCGCTTCACTCAGTCTCCTGCTTGAGAATCTTGCTATGAAAAATCAGAAATGCTGGTTACTCTGAGTATAGCAACTCTTAATGTTTATGTGCATATGTGTTTATAGCAGCCATTTCCGTAACATTCCACAGTACAAAAAGTGCTTATTTCATGTGAAAGGGAGAAATATTACATAACAGCTTTCCAGAGAAGGAAGAGAGCACCTCTGTAAAGGAGACAGTGAATCAGATCTTTTATGTCCAAATCTCTGAACTATCCTGCCACCACAAATCCTTGTCATTTGGATGGTGGGGAGAAGGACAACTTTGAAGATGCTATGTAATTTCTAATGTGGTAGGTAGTGGATAACTTCTAGCAAACCAAATAAGATATGTCATGTCCCAAACGCAGCTATTTTAAACTAGTGTCTTAAGAATGCTGAATTTATTCACATTTGTTAGTTTCTCAAGCTTTGGCAGATCTTGCAGAAATGTATTTTATTGTATGTTAACAAGGCTTAGGTTGCCCATCTTTCCTGAGGGCCACCTCATTACCAGTGTATAAAATTAATCTTTTAGGTAGAACAATGAACTTAATAGCAAGTGACTGAACTTCACTGTGTATGTAGGTGGAGGATAAACCATAGTAAAGAAATTCTGCAAGTCTAAATTTCAGTAGTAGCAGTGCCAGTGCCATTCCCATACTGTTGCAACTCAGAACACAGAAGCACTGAGAAATATTAAAATGTTCACCTTATTTCACTGATAACAAGCAGTTACTTACCCCTTTTTTCAGTTGTACTTCACTTCTAGTTGCACAAGTAAACTTTCTGTCAAAATGACATCCAAATGGTATTTGAGTCAATTTTTAATGATCAAATAACTCCTTCATTGTTACTCCTTTTAATCTCAGACGAAATTTATCACCAGTGGCTCTGGAAAAAATAAACTGGAATGAATACAGAAAGGTACATTTCTGTTTCATGCCTCTTCAGGCAGCACTGAGTCCTAAAATATTTCTCCCTACTATGTCATATCTTGAATAAAAGGTCACATCCATTAACATTTTTAATGTCCCTTAGCTCTGTACTTCCTCTAGCCCCATGTCTTGTCCCCCATGATCCAGGAAGACCTCAAGATGTTTTTTTTTTAAATAACCTCTAAAGGATTTGTGCCCAGTATAGCTTAAAGAGACAGTGACTCTTGATATGGTATAAACCCTGTCATACTAAGAAAGAGCAAGAAAAAGAGCAACTGCACTCACTTGAAATAGCCTTGCAGAAAACAACTACCTTCCATCCCTTATTTTAAAGAACACCAGTTTACTTTCTGCTCCTGAAAACAGGCTACAAAGTAGGCTCTTAGTGGCTCTCTACCCACAAGGCTAGCTTAATATGTTAAACACCACTCTCTAAATGTTATTTAGTAAGACCTATTGCCACCTGTTTACGTTATTGCAGTATTTCCTAGAAGAATGTAAAATGGCATCCCAGAGGCTACACTAGACCACATCTGTGATTAGGTAGCTTACTCTGCAGTGTAATCATTCACTTTCCCTTTGTGTACAGTGGTAAGCAGAGTGTAGTATACTTTGTGAAGGAAAAGGATGCTCATTCTTCCAGGCTATTTTGATTGCCTTCTGTTTCTGCAGCAAATCTTTTGTTTCTAACAAGAAAAAAAAAATTAAATCACATTTGAAGGACTCAACTGTCATGGTCAGAAGGCATAGAAAAATTTACACAGAGAGGCTAAAATCTCGGGTCTTCAAGAAACGGCTTGGGCTGTAAAAACTTTTACAACTTTGCCAGGCTTAGTGCTACCAGGAAAGACCACGAATCTTGCAGAAGTGCCTCCTATATCAGTTTCTTATAGTGTCTGTGCTGTGAGCAAGACCCCAGATACCAACTTCATTGTCAGATTCTATTGAAGGCAATGACCAGCTGAGAAGGATTGCTCAAAGTGAAGTTACAAATATTATGTGACAGGTACTTATTGTAAAACAAGGCATTCTGGTGGCTTATCATTCCTCTCCAGGAGGAGAGGATATTTTCTTCTTTATGACATGAACCTTTCATTACATAAATTAATAAACAGCCCAAATGAGCAGATGACCTTACTCTAGAGTACAAATAAATACATAAATAAAAGGGTAAGATGATTATCAGAAACTTTTAAGAGGTCATTTGTAGTAAGTTTTCTGTACAGTGTGCAAAGGAATACTGATGTCCGTAAGATAGAATTATATATGATTAGAGTATCTCCTGTTCCCTGATACTATACAACAGTTGGATCCATCTATTTTTAAACATTTTCAAGTGTTCAAAAAGCTCTGTAAGATCTACTTAACCTTTATTGATGAATGCTAAAGTAAATATTTTTTGTTGTTAGCAATGCATAGCTGAATGCATAGTGACATAATAGGATACTGTATTTTAAACGATTCACAGGGTCTCAGAAAACTAAATAATATGAGCTCAAAATTAGTCATACACGTTTTATGGTACTAAAGATCACATTTTGAAAGGAATTTGTTAAATCTTACATTCAGTTATATCTCTTTCTATATATTGTAATTTCTCATTCGTTATTTGAGACTGCAGAGTATACATAGGAATGTGCCACTTCAACATTTTTGTGTTCCCATTGTTTCCACCAATGGCCCTCCCCTTGGTAGTATTACTATTCCAGTAACAATTTCCTTTCAGAATAATCAGTTCAGAAATACAGCATAGTAGCTTTAGTTTCAATGTCTTTTACAGTTCTATGCCTCTCCTTTTAACTCCTGAATACTTTAAACCACGTTGGTAAACATTAAAAAATAAATACTGAATTTTAAAAAGTTATATTGCTTATGTACAGAAGAAGTCTGTTTAGACATATGTTTTACCTCCTTTTTGGGTGATATGGAAATTTAATGTCTCATTTTTGCCAGTAAATATCTTGAAATACCTCTCAATGAAGAAATAACGTTGCTCTAAATTTTTTAAGTGCTTGTTCCAAAGAGTGAAAGAATTAGACCTGCTCAATGAAACATCTACACAAATCATTTAACATTATGAAACAGCAAATGTTTATTCCAATGTCATCTCTGAAGCATTTTAAATAGAAGTAGTAAATATAAAAGCATATATTTTACTGAATTAGTCAAGTAACAAAAAAACCTAGCACACCATCTCCTAATGTCAATCAGAAGCCATTTGCAAAATTATTTTCTGTGTGAAGATTAGGTTGACTATATGTAGTAATGTTCAAGAAATCCACACATTCTCAAACATCCAGTCATAGTTATCTAAACAACTCTAAGAAATGTTACCCTGAACCTAAACATCAGTGAAAATGAAAATTGTTAGTATATAAAGATTTTATGTGATCTCAACAACTACAGATAACGCACCAAGGAACTATGTAAAATCAATAACTATGCAAGTGCAAGGGCTGTCTCAGGTTAATGTGTCAATGGAGTTTACTGGGCTTTATATATTACGGTGCAACTACATAAAGCCCAATTACACACAAAAAGCTTATTACAATTAGACCAGTGGAGCAACAGGGGGAGGAATATATATTGCTTAATGGCTTAAATTTGAAAGTTTGAATTTCAGAATTTTCAGGATTCGACCTCATTAATACATATAAATACATAAAGAGCAAGTGTCAGGAGGATGAAGCCAGGCTCTTCTCTGTTATGTCCAATGATAGGACAAGGGGCAATGGGTGCAAGCTGGAGCATATGAGGTTCCACAGAAGCATAAGGAAAAACTTTTTTACTATAAGGGTGACAGAGCACTGGAACAGGCTGCCCAGAGGGGTTGTGGAGTCTCCTTCTCTGAAGACATTTAAAACCCGCCTGGATGTGTTCCTATGTGACCTGCTCTAGGTTGTCCTGCTCTGGCAGGGGAGTTGGACTAGATGATTTTTCGAGGTCCCTTCCAACCCTTAACATTCTGTGATTCTGTAATTGAAATTTATGTCCTTCATATGCAAATAGAAATCTGTGTAATAACACAGAACACTAAAACATGAGCCCTTATAACTTTTGCCTACTATTTCATCACAAAATACAGAGCATGCACGTATGCCCACCAAGGAAAAGAAAAAATACTTGCAACATATGTCGCACCAGTAACTTAAAACACAACACTAATATTCATAGTAAAATGTGAAACACCTACAATGAATTTTTTGTTCTCAGAGGAAGAAGGCTGGTAAATAATCATGATTTGTATTGTTAATAATTTGAATCTTGTTTTTCTTTTTGTCTTTACAGGAATTAATGGGGACATACTGTGCATGATGCAATTAATGAGGCAGTGTTGAAACATACTGTATCCAGGGCTTTCCTATTCTATAAACTCAGGTCATAAGAATAGCTTCCTGATATTGTGCAAAGCCAATTAAAACCACCCAGGCTTTGTGTGGGATCAAGGACCAGATAAAATTTTTGCAGGTTCAGAATCTAAGCACTTCTAGATTCCCAGTGATTTTGATGAATGTTACATTTGACTTCTACATGGAGGGTAGTAAATGTTGGAGGGTGAGGTAAAGAAATACAGCCTTTTTGTTTATTCAGTATAGATAACAATCTTTTTTCCTAATGTTTGATTGCACATCAGAAACAGGTAATATTTAATACTATGGAAGACAATCAAAACAGCTTTAATGGATGAGTAGCATTATGATAGTTTCTGGGATAGACAGTTTTTGTCAGGTTTTTACAAAAGCTGATTTAAAACATAGGCTTTTCTTTCTGCAGTTCCTGTAGGTGATTTCTACAGAACATCTACTGATTTTCTTTCAGAATGTTATTGAACCATGGGGGTTATTTGTTATGTTTTCATTTACTATAGTGTCATTTTATTTCAGCGTTGTCATGTGAATAATAGGCAATCAGGGCTGAAACTTTTCAAAATTGCAGCCTCTAGATGTTACAATTAAATCAATTACAAACCAAGAATAAACAGTTTTTAATCACATCAAACATTTCTGCTACATTATACTATTCAATTCTGTTATGATGGAAATCAAAAGTCCGTAGAGTACTTCAAGAAAAAATACTACCATTTGTGCAAAACTCCCGCTTAGCCTGATTAATAAACTGAAGCTCAGAAAATGATGTGCATGAAAACAGCTGTTCTTGCCAATAATGACATTTTATTTTCAATTTTAGTGCTAACACTGTGTCAATCTAAACAATACTTAAGTATATTATGTAAGCATAACAACAGTGACATGACATAAAACAAAATGTACCACATTCGGGAAGAATTAAAAGTAAACAGTGCTGAGAGGAAGGCAATTGTAGCTGTGCAGCAGCTGGTGATGAACCATTGCCATCAGGAAGAGGAATGTGAGGCACAGCAAAAGAGTGCTGCCCAATTATGCCATGCAGATGCACTGAAAAGTAAAACAAAAATTGAATAAAATCCAATGACATGGCTTTGACGGTAGCCGTATTTTATACATGGGCAGACACAGTCAGCAGAACAGCTTTGTTGGAAAAAGATAAATTTGACAAAGCACCATTCATTGTCTACAACATGACATTCTAACGGTTTCACCTTATCAATATAGGTAACAGTGTATATGAATCACTGAATTACACTGGTCGTTTTCAAAAACATAGCTCCAGAGATGTACTGTTTAAGATTCCATCTTGATGTTTTGGGGTTTTTTTATTATCTACCTAAATAGGATTCTGAGTTTTAAATATGTGGATGGGTGCTTGGGGGAGGTGGGGGACATGGGGAGACAGGTTGGTCTTTTTTTCCTTGGGTATCATGTATTTTTATAAAGGGACATCAGACTTTTCACTTAACCACTGTTTGTTGTTCTTATTTAGGTATATGCAGAGAACAGCTTAATCTGTGATCTGTAATAGTAACACCAATGACAGGCACTTATACTAGGCAGCAGTGAAACTGTCAAAATAATTCCTTATTTTATTTAAGGATCATGGTGAACACTGAGATTTCCAGTTTGGGAAATATTCCAAAACATATTGGCAAACCGAAACATTTCATGTATATATATAATGGAAGTTGTCCTTCTTTTTTCACTCCTTATAAATGTGCCTGTGTGAGCAGAATTCAGGCAAACTGAACAGGATGCTTCCCTGTATCCTTGGAGTCTAAAAGCTACAAAGATTCAATAGACATTGGTAACTTTTAGAGACAAAGAGATTCACGTCAGCAGAATGTCTGTAAAAGGTGAATTTAGCTGCACACTTGTCAAACCTAAGAAGGATCTGTGTAGCAGAATTGTTCACTTGCAAATACACAGAATGGTGATCACAGAGTAGAGCCTCAAGGAAGGAGCAGTTAACTGTGGTTATACATCCAAATAACCTGTTCAGACTGTACTAGTACAAAATAGAAGACTGCAGAGATGCACAAAGTGTCCGGCTTAAAAAAAACCAAACCTGTCACAATTCACTCTCTGATTGACTATGGTATGACTTTAAGATATGGTTTCAGTTTAACTAAGCTGTGAAAAATATGAACAAATGGATAGTACTATCATGCACTTCCTCACAGCTTCAGACATTGAGAAGACAGGGATAGCCAAGAACGTATTCAACTCACAAGCTGAAAAAAACCGTGATGATGATGTATACAAGACTGCTTACGCTTTTTAAGATTCTAGATATTATTAACACTGATGTACCCATGTGTTAAAACAGGAAAAAGACAAATAATTCTGAGCCTTCTTAAATTTCATTGATTTCTTTAACAGGAAACTGTGTGAACACATGCTAATGCAGTTTACCAAAAAAAGTGTAGCCCATTATCATACTATCAAGACAGGAATACTAAAATTTGCATAGCACTTATGCACTGCACTGGGAACAAACCTGCTTCTCATTCTTCCATGCATGTTCCTGACCATCTTCTCATAAGTGCATGTCATGAAATGTATATCAACAACTAGTTCCCTCATTTGTCTCCACCAGAAATAGCAATTTGTAGGGCTGTCCCAGTCGATACCTTCTCCAGAGTGATTATCAGTGTCTATATATAAACTCTTGCAGATGGCATTTATTACTTGACACCTTCAGCCAGTAAATCTTAGATATCTACAGTTCAGTCACCAGTACTAACACTCGCTGAGCAATGTCACTGTCCTCTTGGAGGGACTTCATGTGAATCAATACTATAAGTATAAAATATTTCAAGTCTGAGATTAAATAAATTGCGTATTTGTGAGAAAGAGGCACCAACAGACTTGGGAACCAATGCTTTCATAAGCTGGTGTTTGTGAGTGTCACTCACATTTTGTTATAATTCTCTTTACATGTGTTTTGGACTTTTATTTTCACACTTTGTATAATTATTTTTGTGTGGTTTTGTTGTTGTTTTGTTGGGGTTTCTTTGTTTTTTTAACCCATATACTCTTCTAAAACCCCTAATTAGGAATTATTTCTGAATAAATTTCTGGCATTTTTTCACAACTGGAGTTTCCAGAATGATATAGAAAATAACTCTTCAGTATCCAAGGTACTGGTTGCTCATCTTAGGATGAAAACAAACCCCTTTCTCCTCTTTAATTATTTAATTGATTTTTAAAATTATTTAATTTCATGATATTACCCAAATAGGTTCCTAGAGGTAATTACGCCATGTCTTAGGTGGACTTTGATATACCATATTGACAAGTAAAAGAACTGGAATATTATAGACGAGAATGTGGAGCATAAAACTGTAGATATGAATTACAGACACTACTTCGTAGTCTAAAGGAAGGTGACTGTGCTGTAACTCTTAAACCTTAGAGACATACTCAGCTCATACTTCCTTAAAAAAAGAGAGACTGAGACTGAAATATTACTGTGTAGTTTCCAGAACAAATGGATAAACTGATCCTACTGTATGTAAGGGGTATTTAAACTTACCAATTATATTGGTCTCTGAAAAACCCTCTCTTCCAAGAGAAAAAAAGGAATTTCCAGCACTGACATTTTCTACATTGCCCTTGGCCAAAAAAATTTATTCTATTTAACAATGCCCTGCAGCTTAATATGCTTGTTCTTGCCAGGATGACACTCTTCCCAAAGAAATACATATTTTTAAAAGCTCTTTTGGCTACCTTAATCCCCTATTCTCTTATTATTCCTATTAAAAGGGAAAAGGCATAAAAACAACTATGTCCTTGGTTTTAGGAGCTCTTTGAAATTTGCGGCCAATGAAATGTGGCAGGTTCCTTTTTCCTCACTTTCTACATCCATCATCCACCAACAGTAAAAAAAGGGAAGAATTCAATAAAAATTTTCAGTGATACACTTGCAGCTAATGCTAAAACCTCCAATAACTTAAACATGTATTTTGAAAGACACAAAGTCAACTTTGGCATTTACAAAGGTACATTATCTGGAACAAATGATCTCTTTAAAAGCATTTCTTTTTATAGCAGCAAGACGGAGATGAAACACAACTGCCAAATCATAGAATCATAGAATCACAGAATCATATGTTTTGAACAGAAAAAGGTCTAGTATGATAGTGATAAAATAAAAACACTGCTAAGCTAAATTTTCCCCTGTAGATCTTGTATGAAATCCAATGCAAGTGGGACCTGTATATGTACGCAAAGAATTTACCCCCTGTGCTTGTGTAATAGAAAATTAAGCTGGTTAAAAATGGCACACAAAAGATGAATGAATTTCTAAGGAAATAAATTAGGTTTGAAATTACTACTGGAACATATGCATTATACAAAAGATCATGAAATCCATTTCATCTGACATATTGTACAATGAGCTACAGGAACATTTGCAACTGATAGAAGTGTGCAAGACCTCATGTATTATTCTTACAATAAAGATTACACCATGGAAGCCAGCTATTATACTTCCTATTGTGCTCTAACAACCTGAAGGTCACGAACCAGGGTTATGACTTGAGCATCTTGGTCAAGTTTTTGAGTTATAGAGCGTACCATAGGAGTTAAGAGCCTGTTTCATATCCTATGCATGTTTACTTACCTGCAGCAACTTTGTCGTGAAAAGTATAATGAAGAAAAGGAATTAGAACACACATTTGGAATAACTGAGGGAGAAAAATACATCATATAAGGCAGAAGTCTTCTTATACAGGAATTTTATGACTGCAGGGCTAAAATAGCTCAGATTTAAATGACTGCATGTTTTCTTAAAGATTCCAAAGGAAAGCAACATATGGATGCTCTATGTTTAACATAATGAAAAACAAACGCTCAAACCCCACAAAATTCCATTTAAAAAAGCTGAAAACTGCACTCAGAATCAAATGCAATATGTCCAAGAAAATACAGACCTGTCACAAGCATGCTCCTCTATCCAGAATTATTTAATGTACATGATGAAACCAACCTTTAGAACACATTTTTCAAATGCAAGGAAAAATATTATATATGCATTTTCCACATTTTTGCAGGAAACAGGAGCTTGAAAAGGCTAGTTTGCTTTTCAGTCAGAAAGAGAAAATGCAGATGAAACAAGAGGAAGGTTGCATGGGGTATAACCTCACAATGTCTACAATCTCTTTGTACAATACACATTATTAGTTCAAATTCAGGATGGAGTGACAGCTGCCCTGTTTGTTGCTCTTCACTTGCAGTCAATCAGAAGCCTATAACATTCAAAATAGACAGTTTCTTCAAACATGGTGAAGGCTGGAGGTACGATTTTTGAATACAGCTGAACAGACACAAAGACAAAGAGCCCGAGGAACATGCTATTCCTGGTAGCGACAGTGTGGCTGTCCCAGCAGAGCAGCCTTGGCACTTCCAATTGACACGCGAGAGCAGCCACTGCTTTTCCCAGCCTGGAATTTCAAATAACTCTATCCAATGCAGTGTGCATTTGCTTAGCCCTTAGGAGTCGGCATTTCTGTTAGACTGAACAGTAAAACAGCTAAAAGTAACAAGACTCAGAAAATGTTTGGAAACATATACCTACAACCTCAGGAAAGCATCGAACTTAGGTTTCAATCCATTTCTATTCAAAACAAACTGGATCAGTGGGATTTATATGTGTATGTAAAGTTAAATATGAAATGAGTACAAAAAGTACAAAAGATAAATATGAAAAGAATACATAGTACAAAAGTACTTTTCAAAACTCGTATTGCTACATTGAGACCCTGGTTGGGCTTTTCTATAGCTTAAAGCAGACCTGAGCGTAGCCATTCTACGAGTAACGATATACAGTCTTTTATTCAGAAGGGCTCTGTAGTGCACTTGGGGATTTGTACTTGAGAGCTGCCTTTAGGGCCAAGTCCTGCATCAGAAACTGTATTGATCCTTTACAAAGCTGCAAAACTACTGACAAGTATCTGCAATTTCTTCACATTCATAAAGGGAAAGCCTAGAAAATGTTTTTTACCCATACTCAGTTACTCTAATGGAGCAGAGGATGCATTCAAAATGTCTTTGCAGCCTTCTCTGAACCAGGCATATGCAATTGGAAAAAGCTTGTTTTCGCACTATTGAATGTCTTTGTAGGGTAAAGACAGATGGACTTTACCATTTGGAAAAAAAAAAATCTCACAATCCTCCAAAATCAGCATGTTGCTCTGGTAAAATCATAAGCATGAATGTCAGACTCTTTGATTTTGGTAATATATTAATGTGAAATAATTTTTACCATTCAAAAAAAGAGATATATTTACATTTATTATGTGATACTAGTGTAATAACAGATTCTCAGACACCATCATGGTAAGGATTTTATAGATACTATAAGAAGAAATGTAATATTAAAAAGGCAAGTCAAGTGTACTAATATATTATTTTGTACGTCATGCCTGTGCTACAGAATTGATAATATTTTTTCAGCATTCATACCGCAGTCAGAGATTGCACAAAGTTCTCTGTTTGGTAGTGCTGAATTGGACAATCAGCGTGTAAAACGGCCATGCATTCTCTAAATGGGGAGCAGAGATGCAAAGCATATTGAGAGAGAATGAGGACAATTCAGTGACTGATGTTCACAGAAATTTCCTGTTTGTAGGAAAAGCTAAGTAAATTTCTGTGAATATGAAAAAATTGTTGGTAGTCTCAGTGTAGTGCCTGATGGACACTTCAGTGGAAACAGAATCTTTTCCCTTCTCAGACTTAAGAGTACAAACAGCAACAGTGGCTTCCTGCACTGCCCAGCCCTTAGAGCAGTGTTGAACTCCTCCATTTACATTCTTACACGTGATCTTTTGAAAGTACATCTCCATTAGAAGATGGACTAGCATATACTTTTTGATATTATTTCTACTGATATTTATACAGATTACCAGTCAGTCATCAGCTGGTAATGCCTCTCGGGCAGCACCAACACCAGGCAGATCTCAGTAAGGGAGCTGGAGGTGGCATATCAACAGTACCAATGCTGAACCACTCTTACATAATAAATCTTACATCAGTAACATGTACAATTTATGGCAAACAAATGAGGGATTTCACATACTGCTCAGATTTGTATATACACCAAGAAAGAACATGGTCCATAAATAAGATTGTTTGGAAAACATTTACTGCAGTCATACTGATAATGCATTTTAAATCCTGGGGTTATCAAAAAAAGTGGATTTTTTTTTTCCTCCATATTGTTTGACAGCTGAAATTAAACAAATCCTATTGAAGTACAAAGCTAATAGAAGGTTTACTATGTGTGTCATTAGCACCATCCATATAAGGAAACAGAAAATATGAGGTGTGGATTTTAAAAATATGATAAAATGAGAGCACTGTTAGATGCATATGAAGGTGTGACTTCAGGCCAGGCATTTTCTTATTAGAATCAAAGTGACTGTGTCTTACATTAGTAAATAATCACTGTTGTGTGATTCAGGTTGACATCTTTCAAATTATTTTAGCATGCCAAAAATATATATTGCATTTGAAATATGTTTTAACTGTTACACCATCTTAATAAAATATATGGCATAAAATTATTACCTTACCATATGCTGCTAAACTTCTGGATGTTCAGGCATGGTGAACCTTAAATGATAATTCAACATATTTTTTTAGCCTTTGCTTTAATTTAACATGCTATTATTTATATGGATTTTCTCCAAGTTCATAGGTTAGATTGTTTAAATATTGTATCAGTACTCAGATTCAATGTAAACATTTCACTGTATTTCATTTTGCTTTCCTTTTACAAGGAAAAAAAAAAGAAATTGAATTAAATCAAAGAAATTTAGTTGTTTCTCCTTCAAAAATACAAGAAACCATAAATTCCACATGATTTCTGCATAAGCTTGGATGACTGTGTTTTGAAAACTAAACATAATATAATTGTCAAAGATGATTATTAAGGCAATTAGATGAACATACTATAATTTTAATCAGGAATTAGAAAATTAGAAAGTGACAAAAGGTTTTGGTTTGTTCTGTTAGCTATGCAGCACATATATAGCTTTCAGACTATCGCTTTTGAGAGGAAAGTATATTTGGAGTGCTTGCTTTAGAATAATAGTGCTAACTTCAAATTAATGCTTAAATGTGACAAATGTTTAAGATGATTATGTTGGCAAAGTTGTGGACAAAATCATGGACACATATACAAATTCAACATAACTGCAATACTATATTTTTTTAACACCGAAGTACAAAAGCAAGTTTAAGACATGGACAAATTTAGCCCATATTTTGAGGTGACTTTTTTTTAATAATCCCCTACAATAGATATATTATTCCAAGTTTTTCCAGAATTTATCATACATGCTTTAATATATGCATTTCTCCAATACACAAACCTGTTCCCTTGTGCTTCTTGTCAGTTTATATCATTTTATCTCAGGTTGACTTTTTTCTTGTGTTTCGCCCATGATTATCTTCCATTTGTTAGTTTTTGTTAGAGAGCTGCCAGGCCAGAAATACTTCTCATCTACATAAAAGGAATTTTAAAATGCTTATTTCTTATGGCTAAACTCCCTCACATCTCCAACTTCTCTTTCTGTGTTTCTGAAAAGCAAATGCTCAAGGCAGAATATGTATACTGCTTGTGCTGATGCAACCTTTATGGAAGAGGTACCAATATTTATAACTAGCTAGCTAGGCAGATGTATTCATGTGTAATTCTACAGCCCATTCTCAAATCCACTTACTTCAATGGCCTGGAACCAGGAATATTAAATGGTTAAAACTGGGGTTTCTCTTTTACTTTTTTTTTTTTCCTGAAAGAAGTGCAACTCTATAGTGTATTAACAGACACTAAAAATGGTTTCTTGCAATGTAGATTTAAGGTACAGGCATGATTTTAAGAGAAGAAATCTTTTCTTCAGTTCAGTTTTCCATGTGGAAAACAACTAACATCCCTCACAGAAAATATAGATTCTCCAAAATTCAGAAAGCTACAAAAGAAAGAAACTTTCAGAAAAGTAAAACTATCTGGAAGCTTTGGGGATAACTGAATGATGTGATTGGCAACCTGCATTCTGTTACTTTCTTTTATGTTTACGTACACTTCTATGCCTGCAGCACATAAATACTGTTTGTTAAACTTCTGTTGTTATGGCAAGTGGAAGTCATGGCAAAAAAATATAAGTGTGACAGGCAGTATCTGAGTAAAAGTAGCCACACAAAATTTTCAAAACAATTCTTTAGAAAGAAAGTGGTCTACATCTCTACTGATCAGTCATATTTCTCAAAAACCTGTCTTTCTCATTGTACTGAATTTCTCTAAAGTAAATTATACCAAATGTAAATTTCTGCTGATATTATTTATGAAGTTAGACACCTTGCACAAGAAAACAAACAAACAAAACCCTGTTGTTTCTACTTTGGATCAAGCAAAAATACTGCTAATATTCTTCTGAAAAAAAAAAAAAAATAGAATCAAATGCTTATCTCTTATTAAACTGAAAGAAATTATTCAACAAAAAAAAAAAAAAAAAAAAAAAAAAAATCACAGGTTATATCAAAGCATTCCTAATACTGTTTCTAAATGAGCACTGGTAACTAAGAACAAACACATAGGGTCAAACCACAGGTCTATCTATCTAGACAGTATCCCACTTCTGATAGTCACCTAAGACACGTCAAAGAAATAGTACAGGAAAATCATAGAATCATAGAATGTTGGGGTTGGAAGGGACCTCCAGAGATCATCGAGTCCAATCCCCGTGCCAAAGCAGGATCACCTAGGGCATGTCGCACAGGAATGCATCCAGATAGGTTTTGAAAGTCTCTAGAGAAGGTGACTCCACAACCTCTCTGGGCAGCCTGTTCCACTGCTCTGTCACCCTCACAGTAAAGAGTTCCTCTTCATGTTGGGGTGGAACCTTCTATGCCCAAGTTTATACGATTGTTTCTTTCCTATTTCTGGGCACTACAGTAAAGAGATTGGATCCTTCCAGTTGACACCCACGCTTAAGATATTTATAGACATTAATAAGGTCCCCTCTCAGTCTTCTTCTCTCAAGACTAAACAGCCCCAGTTCCCTCAAGTCTTTTTTTTGTAATGGAGATGCTGAAATCCTTTAAATCATCCTTGTAGCTCTACAGAAGAAACAAGCACATTTCACTAGAAAACCATCCCATCTATCAACTAAGAGACTTCCTAAGAAAGCATTACATGCCCAAGTTTGTCGGACCCCAGATAAACTTCTAGCATCTGCAAGAGCATGTACTAAGGAGCAGAGCTGCAGTACCAATGGGGCAACTGTACCCTTGTACTTATTATGAACATGCCACCTGCTAGATTCACTTGGTGCCCCTGTTCCTTCTACCAGGAGTGAGAGTACAGTCATTCCTGTTCTCCCCTTCCATGCTGATCTATATCATACTTTTGTTCAGTCTCTATCACACTTAGATCAGTCTTTTCTTTCTTCTGTACTGAAGAGTCCCAGTCTACTAAGATGTCTTGCATAGATAAGTTGTTCCACGCCCTTGATCACCCTCCCAATTCTTCCTTTCCTCTTTTTCAGTTGTGCCTTACACAGTGGTATGAAGTGGAAGGAATGACAGCTGCCTATGGGACACAGATGCAAAAACAGATTTACACTGATTTGTTATACATTTTCTTCCTAATAATTCCTAATACAAAGTTTGATTCCTGAACACAGGGATAATTGCAAGCTTTGGTTTATAGCTATCTTTTACAAGCTTATGATTTTGCTCTTGACTGGCAATGGTCAGACAGGGACCATCAGTCCTATTTGTGAAGTTAGGTTTGGCTTTTTCCCCAGGTACATCATTTTACATTTACTGACACTACGTTGTGTTTACCATTTTATTACCTAGTCACTCAGTCTTGGGAATCCTTTGCCGTTCTTCAAGTCCGCACTAATATTAACTACTAATGACCTAGTATCATCAGGAAAATTGTTACCATGTTATTCATCCACTTTCATAAATCACTGTATTGAGCAGAACGGGTTTTCAATCACAGTGAACGCCAGTATAACTCTTCATTTACTTTTTTTCATCCTTTTGTAATGTTTTTAAGCAAAAATCATTCAATGAAGTCATTTCAATTTAGAATTAAGCAGATTTACTTTCTAAAAGCAACTGCATTTTCAACAGTTTATATATTCAAATGCTAGTGGTTTTCTTCCTCAAAAGTCTCTGGAGCCCTTTTCTGGTTTAGTGCAATGATTTCAGGTGTACCATTCCCCCTGTTACTTGCATTTCTTTTAGACACTTCACATGAAAATTATGGCATAAAGAGTAAAGAATTTAAGTGTCAGGCTAGAACAATGTCACACTCTCAGTTAACGATCTGAAGGAACTAACACAATTTTCTTAAAGAGCTGGAAGTAAATCTACACCATTGTTAATACAAGCACACACATAATTTCACTTAAAATACCCTTTCTATGGATGGCATTAGGCAGCTTAGTGACCAGCTCTGTCAATGGATGGGTACTGTCACAAAGTTCCTTTCACTGAAAACTTCTGTGTTTGTCTAAGCTTAAACAGGTGAGCAATTGTTGGGACTACTGATCAAATGAAATACCTACTAAATGCCATGGTTTATTGTTTAGCATCCAAAACATACTGTGTAAATTCAGCATGCAGACATCCTATACATTACAGCAGCTATGACTTGAACTGGGAGTATTATGGTCAGTAAGCAGCCACGTCAGGTGTCTCAAAAGGAAGGGAGCTGCCTTCTGTAAAAGTGCAGGATCCTGTCTTGGATAATGTTTCATTTTAAATCTCATAGGAAGGGAAATCAAATTACAGAATGACACCAGTTGAACTTTAAAACATTTTAGATGTGTCACAGGTTTCTGCCAAATGAGATCTTTATGTTCTATTTGTCTTTCATATGGAATACATAGTATAACATGCATAGCACTTCCAATCGGGGAGATAATTCTAGCATTATGTATAAAATAGTAACATATACACAGCTGTCCTGGTTTTAGCAGCAGTAGAGTTAATTTTCTTCCTAGTAGCTGGTACTTGTAGCTGGTGTTTTTGAGTGTGAGAATAGTCGATAACAGACTGATGTATTAGTTGTCGTTAAGAAGCACTTCTCCTAAGGATGTCTCAGTTTCCCATGCTCTGCCAGGGTGCAGGTGCACAAGAAGCTGGGAAGGAGCATGGCCGAGAGAGCTGACTCAAACTAGCCAAGGGGATATTCCATACCATAGGACGTCATGCTCAGTGTGTAAACTGGGGTAGTTGGCCAGGTGGATGGGGATCATTACTCAGGCATCAGTCAGTGGGTGGTGAGCAATTGCACTGTGCATCACTGGCCTTTTCTTGGGGTTTATTTCTCTTTTTGTTATGTTCCTTCTCATTATTATTATATTTTAGTTATTAACCTGTTCTTATCTCAACCCACAAGTTTTACTTTTTTTTCCCAATTCTCCCCATCTCACTGGAATAGGGGAGGAGTGAGTGAGCAGCTGCGTGGTGCTTAGCTGCTGGCTGAAGTTAAACCACGACAACACCACAAACAAATATATATGATATGGCATGTAATTTCTTGAACAATACAATAACATAAATCTGAATAAGCAGTGCTGATATGTCAGAAGAAAACTGTGGCTTTTCCAGTTCAAATTCTTGAAGAAACTATAAAAAAATAAAAAAATAAAAAGAGGAAAGAAAAATAATATATTATGAGGCAACTAGATTTGGGTAAAGAAAAAGTTTAATTACATCTAAGCATATTTGCAGTGATTCATGATGGCTATTTACATCAAATGATTTTTTAAATATTAAATATTAAGTCCATTTAAATGTAATAACTTGTATGGCAAATTTTCATCTTTATTTCAGAGCCCTGCTATTTTAAAATTTGTCATTAGAGCTAATAAGAAATGATATTGAAACTACTCCTTACATTTAAATGAAGCATAAATCAATTATTGAAGCAAGGAATTTTTTCATCATTGTAATGATTATTGGAATAAATTTAATCTTGAGATGTTTCATAATGAAATCTGAAATAGTGAAAAAATTACATGGACTTAATTTTTACTATGTGCTATTTAAAAGTGTTTCTCATCGGTGAAACATTTAAGGGAATACACAAAACCTACAGTTTCCTAGATAATGAAATATAAAACATAGGCTAAGTTGCCTTAACATGCTGAAATTCTGTATCTGATTTGTCATCAGACAACAGTATTGATTACTTCTTTTACTTACTTCTCTATCTTGCAGTCTTTGGAAAGGGAACCAAACTACAGGAAACCAAAGTGTCTATAATCAGGTTTCTGATATGAAACACATAGAAGTGCATGTAGCTTGGAAAATCTAGGAGTGTGAAACACACTTATCTGCATCTCATTTAGTAGAAAATGAGAAGAACCGTTACATGACAGCAGCAATGTATGACCAGTGTATTACTGTTAGAAGGGCAGTATGGTGGATGCAAATAAGGTGCCCAGTAACAATTTCATTATTCCCAGCTCTTTGTAGCTAGACAGGAGAAGCTGTTTGGTAAGCAGAGTTAATGGGTGAGCTGTGACAAACAATGAGGAGAGAACCAGTCACTGACAGAAATGTTCCTAAGTGTGCTGAAGAGATTTTTATAACACCATCCCTGATTCTCTCTGCTCTACTAATGATTCTGGCCTTGTTTGCCTCTCACTGAAATGCCTCTGCACCTTCTTCCCCTTAGTCAAGAAACACTCTTCCCAAACTGGTCTGCAAGTCCACTACCTTCTTGTCCTTCATATCTCTTCTATCACACACCACTGTCACAGTACCTCTCTGGAATCTGACAACTGCTAACGGAGTTGGTTCAGAGGAAGACTGGAGTTTCTGACAGGTACTTTGTCAATATCTGATAGGGATGCATATACATATTTAAGAACCAGGCTGTAGGATCCCAAGAACTTCCAATAATTATTTGCCTTGGAATCATTCAGCTGTGCTCTGTGAATTTTCACTGCACCTGTTCCTCATTCAGATCTGTGGCCCTTTCTCCAAAAGCCTGGTACAAAATGGTTGTTTTTCTATGGTCTTTCAAACTGGAGTGTCATAAACATCAAATGTAGCAGTGACTGCATATGACACCGTAAGAGTTGCCTCTGTAAAGCTGACATCATTATAAATAATTTTTCTACCCTGCAATGACTTTTCCACCACAAACTTTGCAGGCATGGGATTGGACTCATCCTCCAGTGGTTAACAGCAGAACGAACAATTATGATCCGCATATGTTATTCATAAGGTGAAAGGCTTAATATAAAATACAGTAGTTGAGGTTTTTTTATTATTTATTTTCTTCTGAAGAGAACACTGTCTGTAACTGTACCTAAACACTTAATAAGACCACCTGATTTCTTTCAAGCTAGTTTGGTTTTTCTTGATTTCTTTTGATAGAATAAAATATCTGTTATTGAATGTAACCATGTGTGCACATAAGAACATTAAGGATATATGTTTGGGATACAGTGTATTTATTTAATCATAAATGCTAAAACACAGTCACTTATCCTCTATAAATAGAATTCTTTAGAACAGTATTTTTTTTTAATATTACTTAGTCAGTTTTTTTCTAAATACATCATTCTTTACATTTGTTCAAATGTATTGCCAACATGTTTTTTAAGTAAGCATACACAACTGTAGTAGAAAGACACAAACAAAATGCAGATGTAATTCATAGCCAGCTTAGCTCTACTGTTCACAGGGAGTTCACAAAAATACAATGATGCAATAAGGAAACTGAAATCCTTTCTGTCAACAAACACAAAATGTGAACATTAAACTGGAGACCAACACTATGATCTCGACAAAGGAAAAAATTCAGCTTTTAGTAGGGATGGTTTGCTTGGAGAAAATTTGGATTAATAAGGTCTAGGTTATAGCAATACTAAAAACATAAAACGAAATTTTTCTCAGCTTCTGTAGAACCAGCATTTATCTACTACAGTCTCACGCTTCTCATTTTCTTCTATCTCATGAATGGAAGTAGTTTGTAATTCTGGAGTTTTAATCTTGTTTCCTTAAGAAAAAAGGGTGATCTGATTATCCTCTGTATCAATGTCTGTTTCTCTTAACCATGTATGATTTTTAACTTAGTTTGACCAAATTTTAACCAAATTTGACAGATGTTGTGTAAATACCTAGCCAGGTAAAGTGCCTTGCCTGAGGGAAACCTAACATACTTACTCTTGACAGATGGAGGAAACAGAAGATGAAGCCATTGCAAACCAGTTTCATTATTTTTCTGCCATAAGAATTACATCTTTTTTGAAAGATACAGGTTTATTAGACTTAGCAGTTCTGGGGAATCATTAAGACATGATTTCTAAGTTGGTCTGTAATCATTTGATCTATGATGACAGAAACTTCTGTACTTTCCATTTGTTTTCATTCATTTGAACTAAAATGTAAAAAGACAGTTGTACCTACTCAGGTCCCTTCTTTGTATTGGTATGCATTATGATTCCAAAGCTTATTTTAAAAAATGGGTGTGTTTGTGCATTGTGTGCCTCATGTCTCTATTTGCTGGGTAAAAAAGAAAAAAAAAACAAAACAAAAAAAACCCCAAAAAAAGGCCCTTTTAGTTTATTCAGTCCACTCCTAACTAATGCTGGGTTGCTTCAGACAATATCACTGCAAGGACCACGTATTTTTCAAACACTCTGAGCAATGGTGTTCCCATTTTTCTTCCTCATAGCACTATTTGGAAACCTTGTTTTAATCTTACTAGCACTATGTTACAGGAAATAAAAGGCTAAGTATACATAACCCTTTTAAACAGCCCTCTGTGCATGAGTAAAATAAAACTTTACTTTTAACAGGTATGCAAGAGTCGGGGCACTGAATTCTAACAAGTATCATCTAGCTTTGCTTTTTTAAATTCCTTGTTTAAAGACAGAATGTTGGGGTTTTTTTCCTCCTCCGTGGGGAAAATGTCTTCAAGGAGACAACAGAAAGAACCTGGAGGATAATGTTGCCAACAGCATGTCAGAGATGATTACTGCAAAAGAAAAGAGAACCTCCTGTTTTGACATTGGGCAGCCAGCAGAGGAGAGCAAAAAGAAGCTACAAAAAATTGCTTACATATATAACTCAGATCCAAACTGTTTAATTGTTAGCCAGTATTCTTCTCTTCTTTTAGAGAATGCTCAAAAAAAAAAAAAAATTACTCAGCTATTGACTAGATCTTGTCCAGTATAAGGCAAAGTAGTATGTCAACATGACATATGGAAAGACAGCTACAGATGGCCAAACCAAAAATGTCTGTGGTGCATATAAGCTACCCAGTAGAAAGCCATGAAATTGCAGGTCTGATAGTCCTGGGTCACTGTCGCTGGCCAAGCATTTGTTTATGGCTAAGATTTAAAATTAATAGAATGCATGTTAATAAAAAGTCGTAATTTACATAGGCATACTAATTTACAAGGCATACTAATGCCTTGAAAGACAACCTTGGCCCAAAAAGGGAAAAAAATGTTCTCTATTCTATTCTTAAAATCCAAAAGAGAAAGGAAAATTAAATGGAAGTCTTTACATTAACTTACTACATCTATGAATTTCTTACTCCAATTTGCCAAACAGTTAACATGGAATTCCCTCAAAAAGATTAAAAGATTATCTTCACAGTAATATTTCCCTACATAACGATTTTATTTTTTTAATTACAGATATCTTTTGTAACATACAGCTAACAAATCATAAACCCAAATTTAATCACTGTATTAGAGAAACTGGGATTAATTAACCAATACACAAACAAGTGGGCAGTTGTGCTAGAGAAAGGTTACATTCAGTATTTTTATAACTGTTACTTAACTTCTGCTACATCTACATTATAATTAACTGCAAGGCTAGATTGCCCAAGGAAGTTCTAACTGATCTTCAGTTAGTTAGATACAGATAGATAAATTACTTTCTCAATGTGAGCTGTTTACATCTTGTTGTGTATACTGAAGCCTCTATTTTCATATCTCTCGTACTTTGTTAGTAGCAGAGGTCAATCCTAACTCCAGCTGCTTTCACTGGGATGGCCTGAGAGGGTGTCGCGGGCAACTCCAATTGCTTAAGAAGTGAGCAGAAGCAGAATGCTTCATCTACAAGTAGATTTGACTCCAAGAAACTTAATTAAATGATCCTACTCATGCCCCTGCAGTCTCCTAATCTGTATGCTCCAGATTAGTTTCAAGGAACATTTTCATAAATTATTAATAAATAGTTTGCCAAATCTTTGCCACTAGGTTTTACAACCTTTCATCTGCTACTCCATGAAAGATACACTTAGGACCTGTCACTGTCTCCTGTAAAGAGGAGGCATTTCTGTGCAACTTTTCAGGAAGGAAAGCAATTAATGTTGCTATCTTACAACCTGCACTATCTTTTCTATGGAATTTATGGAACCATAAGGATTCATAATAAAGAGAAAAGTAAAGACTGGTGGAAAATACATGAATTCTAAGTAGTGAAGAAAAGAGAATGCAGAAATACTAATCAGATTTGCTGTCTGACTCAAATAGAGCAGTCAGTGGAGGAGAGACAAGCTTTATCTCATTAAGGAAGGCAAACTTCCAAACTGGACATCTGCATTGCTGTATCATGTAACCAGTTTATAAAGTTATGTGAACCAACTATATCATTACTGTAAGTTGCAAAACACTTAATTTATTCATACAAAATTGAATGTTCTATTTTACAATGTGTTAATCCAGAGGGATCAGAAAATGATTCTAATAGTGAAACATTTAAGTATTAAGTACTGTATATTTTATTGATTTACATGACAGGTGAAAATATATCTCAGTTATAAGGCTGTCAGAATAAAAGAACCTCCCACAATTTCAACCTAATATGCATTTGGGGGTGGAGAGGTTGATATTAATGCAAAGAAGAACAATTTAACCTTTGAACATTGCATTTTGACTAACTTTCAGAGACTGTTTCACTGGCTTATCTCTGTATTTCTATAAAAAGTAGAAAAGGACTTCCATTGAGTAAAAAGGACAGGTAAAACTCACATTTTTTTTGAGCCATCCCACCCCCCAAAAAAACCGCAAACCCTGAAACAAAAAAACCCCAAACCAAACAAAAACAGAACCAAACCAAACCCAACCAAACCAAAAACCCATCAAAAACAAAACAAACAACCCAACAACAGCAACAACAAAAAAAAAAACCCCAAACATCTAGACCTGCAATTCACTTCATGTTTTCTTCTCTAGGAGAAAAATTGTCTAATGCACCTATTCCAGACACCGGTACTAAATGAAGGTCCTAGCCAGTCTCTTTTCATGAAGGCTGATTCTGAATCCCTTCCAACCTCCACCACTCTGTGATTCTGTGAAAGCTACTTCAGCTGACAGTTCCTCAAGTCTAGAGCCAAAATACTAACACTAAGCACCTGATCCCAAACAATGAGCACATTTTCTTTACCTTCATCACTGGATTACAGTGAGATGCACTTAATTATGATGCAATGTATTTACGGTAGTGTAACTGTGCTCTCTGTTGCTGGGGTAAGGGAAATACTAGTTTAATAGCCTTTGCACAAAGGCCAAGTAAGTTAGACAAAGATCTGACATCAGGGCATTTCTGCATATAAATTTGAATAGATTATGGAGGAGCATTCGCTTTAAATATGATATCTTACTAAAATGTTACAGCGTTACCCAAGATTTTACTCGTGTTCTAAAACATGTGAGGTATAAATATTTCCTACCTTGTTGACCTAACTCCAAACAGCACAAAGAGGTCAAAGTCTTTAAAGCTTTCTCTTGTAAGGTAGTGCTGTGCTCTTCCCCCCAGCTCTGATGTGGGTGCTCACTTGCTTTACTCAGACAGCATAACATAGTAAAAGCTGATGGCCTCAGACTGAAAGGAACGATCAGAAATATACAGAGCATGCATCAATCAAGTTCTGGTTTGTGAACAATTACGTATCAAAACAAAATCAAATCCCTCAGTGAACAATCCAGACACTGGGGGCAGGGGGGGAAGAAAGAGGCTGAAACTCATCAGCTAAAGTTTTTTTTTCATACAAGCAGTTCACCCAGCTCTATTAAAGCTGTTGGAAAAATCTCTTAGAAGAAACCCTTAATAGCACTTCAAGTGTGTTATTTTCGCTCTGGGCTCAGAGAGTCTTTTTCTGTGTCATTGCACTGGTCCCACTCAGATGAAACAAGCAAATATAGAAATATTGGCAGCTTTCATACTTGCTTTCTGTCCCAGGCCCGGCGGGTGAACAGCACTGAATTTCCTTGTTTGTAAGCTTTTCCAAATGAGCCTAAAGGGTCTTGCTCATCAAGGTTGAATTATCTGGCAAATAGGAAGAGCTCTAGATCATAGCTTATAATTAGAATTGCTTGAGCCAGTTCAAAAACAGTGAAACAAGCCAGAACCTATTCCATTGTCAAATTCCTCCATTTCAAATAAGACCCCTTTACATAATGAGAGATCTCACATATTAGAAGTTCTTAACCAGCAATATATTATTAGGTAGCATCTTATTTTCAAATTTTAAGCCCTAAACTCCTGGCACAAATTACAGTTCATTTTGGGTCACCTGTGAAAGAGACAGCTTTGCTGGAGGAGTAATCTGAGAATGACCACATTTTACAGACCTCAGCATTGTGCATCTAGTGTGTCACAGGGGAAAACTGGGTTGAGTAGAATAGAAACAGAAGGAATGTAAAAAAAAAAATAACATGGTAAAGCTGTATCTACTGAACCTGAACAAAGGAAATCAGAGAGAGAGAACTGCATTCAGAATTTTTAAAAGAAAAATATTTGGGAATATTAATTAAGCTGAGGGGCAGGGATAGGGAGGAGCTGCTGAAATTTGATAATGTAAGCAGGAATCCAGGAAAAAAAGCCACTGAAAAAAATTGTATTTGGTTTCTCTTCAAACATTATGTTTGACTATGAAGCTCTAAGAAGGAAAATTTCCACAAAACAGTAAGGTTTACAGTCTTCTCCTGTATGGTCATCCAGTTTCAGTTTAGCGCAACTAAATTAAAAGTTTAAATGTTTTAACTAATATATTTTAGCTATAGAATTTGCTTCCTGAATTTCTTACACCAAAATGAAAAAGACATCATTGTGTATATTAGCTTCCATCTTTGCTATTACATCCACAGAGATGATTACTAGCACTGGAGGTAAAAACATTTCTTTATCCAGAGCTAAGCAGAGAAACTGTAACTCAGATGTAACAATATCTTCATGTTCCTTATGAGGATCTAACACTAAGGAGAAGTATGAAATCCACAATGATGCTACACAGAGATTGACACAGTGGTTACAGAAAAAACCCTAGGTTTGAAAGGTTTGTCTGATTTGTGTCTCATTTCTTAAGAGTGGAAAATTCAGAAAGTTTTGTACAATTTCTTGTAATGTACTCCATTCAGTTGAACCATTTGTTCTGTTTGCTTTACAGAATGATCTAGGAAGTATAAATACATGAAAATGGATAGATAGCATGAAATTACCATTTCCAACTCAAAAAATCAGATCTTTCCCAGTTACCTTTTGTTTTACTGAAACCTCTTCATTTAATGATGTAGACTTTCAGGTTGGATTCTAGAATAAATTAATATACAAGACCTCATTCAAGGCAGGCTGCTTAATCATATTATCAAGGTCGGTAATGAAAGATCTCAATGCATATTAATTCTTCATTTACCTTTTTTGCTACATAGTCTTCATAAAATGCCTGTGGTAGTCCTAACTACTTTCTCGTTAGCTTGTGGGACTATGAAAGAAAAAAAGATAGATTCTAATTTGTATTTTGGAAACCATCTCATAACATAATTGTGATATTTGCTATACTTTATATAATTTGCTAATAGATCCAGTCAACTCATGAATGTTTACGGTGATAAACAGTATATAAGCTGAGTTATTCACTATTTTCAAACCATAAGGAAAAACAAGTTCCAAGAAGCAACCCTGCCACCATTAGTCATGGGGTGCATGGTATCTAGAGGAAAATTAATTCATGTTGAACATCTGAAGCTATCAGAACGCACAAAGATCTTGGAAGCACTTGTTTAGAACTGACTCTGTACTTCCTATTTATATTCTAATGCCTCATTTAACCCTGTAAGATACTTTTTGAACTCATGAAACTGGATTCTGCTAGACTTATATACTGAGCTATGCTTATAGTCATCTCTGGCTTTCCCATAGAAGAGAGAGAAGACTCTGATAATGGGCTATATCAAATTTGTTGGCATGCCTGTTGCTTTGTTTACAGCAATAGTTGTTAGCAAGCTGCAATACATGTACTTGGGGGACTGGATAGCTCCACATGCCCAGGCAGGGAGGAATAGATTCACTCTTCTCAGAAACAGATATGGTAGTGGCATCACTAAAAGTTCATCTTAGAAGTTCACTGATGTATAATACTGGACCACTGATCTCATTTTCTGCAAAACATTTTCTCCAAATGCCTAATGGTTTGGTCATCATTCATTGTTATAAAAAGTTGTTAGAAATGAAAAAATCCTAAATTCCTTACTGAAAGAGAATAAAATCCGAGGGAATGGGTTTTTTAAATCCTTACACATCTTCCAAAAACATTGCTGATGCCTAAGAACCAAGAAAAAGTTTGTTATGAAAACCCACTGTAATAGCTGCAGAACTTGAAAAACGTATGTTGTTAGGATTGTGGAAAGATCAAGTCATGAACATAGCTGAAAAGCTGGACAACTTTTCAATTATCAAAGGTGATAACACCTTTGTCCGAGAAATAACACTGTCACCACTAGCAATGGTGATAGTAGTCTTGTGGAGGAACAATTAAGAAAAATCTCATGTCACTTCTGATCAAGTACCTCTCTTTTTAAGGCTAACAGTTTTCTGGACAGTTTATATTCTTGGATAAAGAGTAAGGAAAACGACTCCCAGTCCCTCAGACTGAAAAATCCTATTTGTTGATACTGTCTTCTCTGATCTGTTCTTGGTTGCTTACAGAAGAAATATTCAGTCCTCCTGAATAAAGTGTTGCATTTCATATTAGCTGTGTAATATATGAGATCTCTAAATTTATTTTGTCATCATCCACATCTTTCTGTCATTCCAGAAAATATTTAAACACAATAAGAATTTCACTGAGTTGAAACCTTTTATTTCAGTTGAGATGTAAAATGTATGTCTAACTCATTGAGATTTATTCTTCTCATGTTCTATTGGAAAATACCTGCCCAAAACAATGTCTGAATGGCAACTATTTGTATGTACCACTCAAAGAAGTCCAGCAGCGAATATAGGTAGAATGGAACTAATAAATACAATCACATTTTGGCAGTTGTCCAAGTATAGCATATTATACTTGCTATTGTTGGTGGCACACACAATGGAATGTTGGAAACAAAATTTAATATGTATAAAATAGAGTGGGAAGCTACTTGCTGTTATATATCTCCCATAATACATTAGGTAACATGAGCTTTTTAAAACCTCTAAATGAATTCTTCAAAAGACTGCTTTGGTTTTTGATAGTGTGTAATAGTAAAACTAATAGTAATACTTATCACATCATGAAAGGATCTTGAAGTGCTTTACAAAAGAAATTAAGTACCATTATTCACATGTTACAAGGAGAAACTGAGGTACAGACAGAGTGTGTTAACACCCCATGGCAATAAATAAGTCAGTACCACAGGATAATAACCTGTGCCTCTTATGCCCATCTTCTTGCTGAGTAACATCACCTCCAAATTTTTTTCTACATAATCCACATTTTTTAATACATTATTTGACACTATGAGTGCTTGCAAAACGCTGACCACTGTCGAGTCACTCACTATTTGCAGCCTGTCCTAATCCCTGTGTAATCCCTTCAACCATGACTCCCCTCATCCAACATATCATATTCACAAGCTACTGAAAATAATGTTATAGAACCATAGACCTGTAAAGCACATCATACTGTGAATCTGCTATTGCTGTGAAATCATGGAACTTTTCACATGAAACAAAAGCTCATGATGATTCCTACAGTTAGTAGAGTGCTTTCTCGTTGATAGTGTTGAATGAGAAGGACATCTGAGGAGGCATAAAACATAGAGGGATAATTTATACAGGAGCAGCACAGAAACTCTCGTAACACAATCACAGTGATTAGCTTTTTCAAGTGTAATTCTAAGAACCAAATTATGCAGTGAAATACTTTGTTAACTCCTCTGCAGAACAGGAAAGAATTACAATTTCATCTCAAAAAAGATTTTCTACCTCTAAAGAAACTTCAGTATATCTTTCCTGGTAAGCTTAGGTAAATATCAATGCTTCTGCCACTGATGATACCATAAATAGAAACATGAGAAAGAGTGATTCCACTGTGTGATAATTAACAGATAAACATTCTCTGGATTTTAAATTCTCCACAGAAATAATATCTATATGTTATCTTTATACTGTGGCCAGTAAATTCTCCTCTGATTCAGATAGGAAATGCCTCTGCACAATTACAGAGAGTTTTAACACCACTTAGAATATTGCTTCTTATTGGCTTACTATCTTTTCAATCAGATTCCTAGCCAGAGAAATTACTGGAGCTGCCATTTCAAATCATAAAGAAGTCAGACATGTTTTTAAAGTTGGAGAGCTTGAAAGATCTTGTGGTTTTCTTAATAGCTATCCCTGAGTAGTTTTTGAACATCCTGATTAGAACTAGAACATTCAAATTTCAAACTGGAAATACCATTTCACACACTTCTTTAAAGGAAGTTCACATTTAAATGGTTTAATCAGTATATATATATCACCTTGTAGGTACAAGAGAACTTAGAGCAAATCTTGTCCATCAGATAGTTTGACATTATTAGTGACTGGGTAAAATTAAGCAGTTTGGGTAACTTTTCAATTAATCTAAAGGCCTATTTCCCTGTTTCAATTATTGGTCATCATAGCCATCAGGTAATCATAGTATCATGCAGATTATTTCACAATCTCATATGGAAGGAGCCCTTTCTCATAGCTGTCAGATGAAGAGCCTAGACAGCAAAGTCTGAAAGAGGAATATTCTAGGGATGTATCACCGTATGCTTGTCTGCTTTTGTACTCTACTACACATCTACTTTTAGTGACTGCCTCATACAGGAGATTAGGGTGGATAGATATTTGATATGATCTAGCACTGCTGTTCTTATTAGAGAACATTATAATAGAGTGAGCAAACTGTTAGGCAACATCAATAGTGGTCTCCCTGTTGACAATACTGAGAACTGAACAGACGAGAACTGAACAGCTAAAAGTTTGTTGTCTCTATATATGGCTTGAAACATACTGGGAGGAGAGGTAGCTAACATATGCTCTACAATTATCAACACTTTTCTTGTCCTGTGAAAAAATCAAGCTTTCAAACTGTCATTTTGTAAGAATATCAAATACATGCACTTTCACACTGAAGAGAGAAATTTCAGCAGAAGTACTTGGAATTAGTTCTTTCTTTTGTGATATTGTTTGTATACATATACAGGTAGCTATAGCTTTGTAATGCTATAAACAACTGGTACATGATAAAGTAATAAACGTTCCCAAAGAGAAGCACCAGTCTACTTTCAAACCAACCCTACATAACTAGGCAGACTGGCAAGGCACCTGAATGTCAATAATGTCAAGCTGTGTTGCACTCCTGAAAAAAAAAAAAGTAATTAAAAAATCAGAGATGAGGGTAGAATGCTCTTCATCAGTCCTGCATCTGCAAATGCAAAGACTATTAGCTCCAACAACAAAAATGCCCTCAGCTTTCCCCCTCAAGTCTGAGAAAAGTTGGTTCTACTCAAGAAAGACCCAGGGCTGGAGCTACAAAAGTGTTCTGAGCTGGAGCACAGGTCCAGCGGTGATGCTGTAAGGAACATATGCAGAATCCTGTCATTACTCCAGGAAATGACAAGGTTTTGGCATCATAATTTAACATTGCAATGTGGTCTCAATCATTTTATAGAACATTGTTTTACCATTGTCTTGACATAGTAAAGTGGTCTCCATAGACTTATATTGGCATAATTTTGCCATCGTCTTGACACTGTAATACAGTCTCTATAGACTTGAATTGAATTTTTGTCATTGCCTTGAAATTGTAATGTCCTCTTCCCAGGCTTGTCTTCATAAGCACATCCTCACCATGTGCTTGTATTATCTCATCCTCATTCTGAAACCACTGGGCACTTTTATTTCCTATTAAACTTTGAAAAAGACACTGTTTGTAACCTAATCCTTGCATGTAATCAGTGACTATTTTAAAACTCTCACCTATCATTGTTTTACAGGATTTGAAAGAATTCCTCAAATCAGAAGTTATTCCAAGAAAATCCAAACACTGGTAAGATGCTGAAAATGCACGCACATACACTAGGAATGTATATCTTTTATATTCAATATCGTGACTTTTTAAGAACATCTTAGGTTTTTGATTCTGCATTCTCTACTCTGTAGGACTGCTTAGATAAGATGATAAAATTATATAAATTGTTTAACCTAAGTATGCTTCAGGAAAATACTGAATCTTTGCAGCTTAACATCACTTCAGTCCTTCTGTTCAGAACACTTTCTATTTGAGGACTGCTACTACCAGTCCCTCTTCTTGATAAAAAAATGACAAACCTACATAGCCATTCAACTTTACTTCTCCTTAAAGAAGGACAAACGGAAAGTGTTTTCCTTTCTTCACGACAGCAACATTTCACATGTAAATATTTGCTGACTTTTTTTCCTCATTTTAACAACTGCCATTAGAGTCTTGTTTCTTATAGAATCAAACATATAGTAATATAATACTTCAAAGAAGAACCAGGATTTGACATGTGCAGAATACATACAGCTAATTGATGCTGAAAATTGGGAAAATTTTGGTTTGTTTGGCTGATGTAAGGTACAATTTCTAAAGGAAATGGACATTTTCCTTATAGAGCTGCTTATAGAACATAAGGGAAACTGCTTTATACATTGAGCAGTCTAGAGAAATTAATTTGTAGTTAGTCAGCTAGACTATTTGTCAATGTACTGGTATGTACGTCTTCTTCAGTATGCCCTAAAGCCTGTCCTGACAGAAATGTAGGGAGCTTTTCTCCGGACTTCAGATGAAAGGAACATCTTTAACATGACAAAGTATAACATTTTTAGGAACATTAAACTCAGCATAATATTTATACAATGTTTTCCTTCTAAGATGCAGGTGAAGTTGCTCTTGCTTTACTAGTAACAAATTGCAGACATAGAAGAAGATTGAAGTTAATTTTAATGATGTATGAAATTATTAAAATAATCAGAAACAGACTGTGCCTGAAAACTTGAAATGAAGAAATAATACAACAGAATACTGAAATTCACAAGTTGATAGTGTATCTTAATTAGAATTCACAAGTAATGAGGTGGCAGTCTTGGGTTACAGAGGCTCTTTCAGACACCTAAACATAGGTGCTTATGGTCAGCCAGAGATGTTTGGGTGCCCTGCCTGTCCTACATGCTGCAGAAAGGTGCAGACTTCCTTCAGTCTTATCTTCCATCTGCCATCTCTTGCAGATGCCTTGTAATATCCCAGGGCACTTCAAGTGCCGCGAATACCTGTGTTTCTGCCCCTAAATCATATCCTGGAATCTAAATAAAATTTAAACTTATTTTGGATTTCACTGATTAATATCAGTGAAATGAAAGCACCAGGAGTAATGTTAATGAGCTTTTGATAATACATAATTGCTGCTTATGGCAAGCAGAGTTTATGTAAGTAGTTTGCCTACTAAAGGTAGTGCAAGACCTTTTTAACAGAATTTCAAAATAAAGGTTAATAAAAGAAAATAGATGTAAATGATAAAAGGGAATGCATGTCAGAACTTACAGAAAAAACAGTTGGGACAACTTTAAATAGTAATTTTCATGTTCTTTTAAAAACCTCAATGGTACAGCAATAATATGACCTAGGAACCTTTCTTTCTCTCAGAATCTAACATTCACTTTCCTTTGTATCAAAATAGTATTTGTCATGATGAGATGCAAAGTAACTGAATGCTTTGTAGCACAACATGATACAGTGCAGTTAACAGAATGCATTTAAAGAACAATATTCTTATTCTCAAATCACAAAGCCACCATCACTTCAGAGAACAGGTACCTAATTATAAGTATGTGTGTGGACTCATGCAGAGCAGACAATGAGATGTCTTGGCTACTTGCAAACCAGCAGATACTGTGGTTCACTGAGTATCCAGATTATTTGAGGGCAGTTTGTCACATCTCTAGATATTTCTTTAATGAGTTCTTTTTGCATTTACCAAGCTCCATGTTCGTTGTTTTGAAAAATTCTATTTGTTCAATTCTAGTTTAATATTGTTGAGTGTTTCCAAGCAAAATTATCTAGCTTCTGAGGAAAAAAATATATACAAATTTAGATTGCAAAGATTTTCTATGGATAAATTAGACCAATAGCACTAAATTTATGGTGTTGAATTGATACATCATAACAAGAAAGATGACCGGAATTATCCACTTAGTTCAAGTAGTGGCAAAATAGGACACCAGAGAGAAATTTATGGTAGTTTCTACAATACCTATTATCCTATTTAGGCTCTGATCCTATAATTGGGTTTGCCCAAGTGGATCTGATTGCAGGACAAGGGCTATATATCGTATCCTCTTCAGGGTACAGGCAATTGGGATTTTTTTTGCTGTTTGGGTTTTTTGCATTATAGGTGAGGCCTAGAGCAAAGTAGATGCTACTCCAACAAAAGATAAAATATTGAAATAAGTCAATAAAAAGATTTTCCTCTTTTCACTGTGTAATGAAGGTCTGTAGATATATTGCATCAGCATGAACTATGAAAATAAGAAGACATTGATACACAGTGTATCCAAAGAGTTTGGGACTTTATTTCAGTCCATGGTAGAAATAGAGAGCAATTCTTGTCTTCTTAATAATAACCATAGTTTAATACTGATTTATCAAAGCATCTCTCTGAAATTTCAACAGGGACAGGCCAGAATCTCTGACTGTAAATAGTAATATTTAATGTCTGACACTTCTGTAAGACTTTTCAACCAAGGATGTTAAACTGCTTTACAAATATTAATTAAGGCTTAATTAAGCAATTAATCAACTGTGTCATATTACTTTATAATTATGATTTATATTACTCCCTGTGTGTGGTAGGCAATTTACAGATATATGAATGAATCTTGTCCTGAAATGTAGAAATTTAGATTATGTGGTCTTTTCTTGTTAATCATGACCCACAGATATCAAATATTTCTCTCTCATCTTCATCTTCAAACTCTTTACTATCATCATCATAAATCAGGATCGAGCATCTAGCTACCTCTGTGTGGGACATTGTGCTGTCCATGAAGATTTCTGTGGCATTTTCAATTGAGAGAAAGGCACGGGTCTTTCCCATGTTTCATCTCTCCCTCTCTCCTAGTTTATACCTTCTACGGTGTTCTGCAGCTACAATGGGCCGCAGTGCCTATGCGTATACAATCTGAGTTTTTACAGCTTTTTTGGGATCTCTTTGCTCTGTGAAACCTTGGGAAATATGGTCTAGGGAATACTCTATGCCACAGGCATAACATAAAAATGGTTCCAAGACAAATAGGTTAACCGTGTTACAGTGTGTCTGGCTCTGCCCAATAACACACCTACCAATCAGCAGTGTAAACTCCCTATCTCTGCAAAGGGCTACCAACCTAATTTAATGTTTTTCCAGAGTGCTTCATAAGAAATTCCCTTCCACAGCTTCTCTTTTTAGCAGTCACTGGGAAATACTGCTGGCTTCCTTTTTCGAAACTGGTGAGTCTATTGCACAAAAGTTAAGCACAAGACACTGCTCAAAGACTATTGAATCTTTCTACAGTTGATTAAACAATACATACCAAAGCACACTCACATGAATACACTCCCTGAGTTTAAAGAACAGGAATTAATTTTATGTCATATTCACAACAAATAATTTAGTCAGTTCTATTCACTGGTTGTATTTTTTGAAGAGATATTACAGACTTTTTTTTTTCCTCTGATCTACATAAGCACCGAGTGACTCAAACTGACTGCTCAGTGTCCTAGAAATACACAGTTCACAGTGCACATGTCCAGAGGTGGAACTCATGAGTGGGGTCACAACCGCATTGATAACACTGCAGCTGTCCTTCTGTGCTTTCCTGAAAAGTGCCTACCCACTACTGGAGGTTGATAGGTCTATTTATAGTTATTTGTTTGCATGGGATAACAACTGTTCTTCAGACATTACTAATCCAACAAAAGAGGTCTTCTCGGAGCTATGATGACTGGCTTAATGGAAACAATTTAACTGGGACCAGGAAGAAGGGTTCACTTCCTCAGTTGGCTTAGATTTCTACAATCATTAGCTTGCTACTGCTTAATAATTATCAATTATTAAGCTTTTGCTTTTATTTATCAAATATTATTATTTATTAAATATTAAGCTTTTGCTTAATATTTGTCAAAGCACAGCCTTACTTCCAGCACGTCATGAAAACAGAATTCATTTGTGATTGTAAAGCTTTCCCCTATTACCATAGTGTTGAAGGTCACACGAGTGAAACAAATTAAAAGGCCATTTCTTCTAATCGGTATGCATCTTTCTCACTTGCTATTAACATTTTTTTTTCTTAAAAAAAAAAAAAAACCTGGTATGTTTACCATTTTGCTGTAAGTGAAATACAAAAAATCCTGATATTTTAAGAGGAGTTAATTTTATTAGGTGGAATAGATTTTGATATGGTCAAGTCACAGTCTGCTAAAGCTTTCTTTGATTTTAAACAAGTCTGAAAAAACATGAATAAAAATATATCCTAAATATGCACTAGAGCTTGTAATGAAATCAGTCTTCTAATAAAATGAGTCTGCACTTGTGCCTTGATTATATTTTGAAACTTTAGGATCTAATCTATTATTAAAATAATAAATAGAATATAAAGCTTTTCAAACATTCTTAGGAGTGAATCTCCTGGATACTTACTGCCCTTGGTGCTGGCACTGGGTCATTTGTATGCATATTTGAAGAAACAAATAAATGACTGGTTTTAGTAGGTTTGTATAGAATCCTGAGGAAGCAGAAATAGAAACACCTTTACTGGTGCTAGCAGGAAGAAAAAAATAAAAATAGAAAAACTGTTTGCAAAACTCAACTTATGTTCTATTTTAAAGCTAAAAAATTCCTGTAAATACTGAACTTCTTATGGATGATATGTATGAACTAGATCATTTGCTTCTACATATGCTGTCACTATGAACTTACTTAGTCAGTCACCTTCCTTCTCCTTTTATAGAGTAAAATACTGCAGGGATCAAGACATGAAACAGAGGATTTGAAACAATGCATTTGAAATTCCATGGTTTACATCTTAGGGAGAAAGATGATGAACTGAATTAACAGAGAATCAATATGTTCAAAATTTCTAGGAAAACTTATGCATATATAATTTTAGATGTAATACATTATTTTTACTTTAGCTCCAAAGAGGTAATTATTACTACTAAAATATTCCTGCTCAGTTATCAGCATATTATGATGGGCTTTGAAAAACTAAAGGTAAAAGGCCAAAAGTCTATCATGAATGTCAGGACATAGAGAAGATTCTCTAGCAGGTTAACTGCCTTGATAAAATGAGGTTATATTTCTTCTTGTCTGTATACAGGCTGTTAGTGTTCATGGACATATAATTTGGCAACCCAGCCTACAGAAAATGGAAAAGATACAGTTAAACTGTAAAACAAGATTTTACTAATTCTCTCTGTGAAGCGCTCCTTCCTGTTAGTTATAGTTGCAGATAAACAGGTCAGAAATAGGCCTTTTATTTTATTTTTATTCAAATATTTCAAAAGGTCTAAATTATGGTAAGAGGGATGTGTGTTTGTACAAAGGCTT
>JANVCC010000033.1:13698873-13721373 GCA_025345505.1 Todiramphus chloris collaris | reverse complement strand
ATGGATGTGATACATATTTAATACAATAAAATGGCCATTTATATGCTCATAGTAGGCACAAGGGAAATCCTTGTAGGAAAGAATTCTAAAATCAAAAGGGGCCTATTCTCTTGTTGCTGTGCAAGGAATTTAGGTACCTAGCTCCCATTACTACTGATGGGTGTTATGATCCCAGGTCTTGTAGGCATCAGTGAGACAATATGTATTTAAGGGTCCAGTTCAGCAGAATGAAGGCCCTGCACATGCTGAGCTGCAGGCAACTCCACAGGTTTCCCCTGTGCAGCTAAACGACAGGGGAGAACTGCAGTCCAGGGCCATCAATGCCATGGCTTCAGCCTTCACAGCTGTCACAGAGTGCACCTATGCTGTCCATTCCCCAGCCATACAGAAAATATGGGCATGCTAATGATCCCTTGGAGCTCCAAAGAATGCTGCCTCAATTTCCTGACTTCAGTTATGCCCAGCTGGGCACCAAGATTTCTGAGCAGCTAGGAACCCTATTGTATGTTTAGGCTGTCTTTTATCACTTCAATGGCATTTAAAGAAAGTGTTGGAGAAGGGGGGGGGGGGCGGGGGGGCAGGGGGGGTGGAGGAAACCTGAACCCAAGTTAATTAACCAAAGCTTTCCCAGAAAACATATGCAGCAAAACATAAGAAAACTAAAGCAACTAACAGCCTCACTGTAACAATACAAGTTTGGGGTAGAGAGAAGAAAGGAAAGAGCAATAAGAAAACACTACATGCTATCTGAACACATCTACTGCCTTGACAAGTGTGGTTGGTTTGGTCCATCACAGAGATGGCCACATGCAACTGCACAAGTTGTTATTCAGTCTTTTCAGTTTACAATTAAACATGCCCATTTGAGCTACTAACAACCCTCCTGAATGTGGACCACGGTACCCCTGGGAAGTCTGTAGGATGTTCTTTTGCCATTACCCACCCCCACCCCCCTTTTTTTTTTCAGGGACACACTGAAAGCCCGTTTTCACAATCAGGAGTCTCTGCTGAGTTTTGATGGCTTTTGATCAGGCACTAGCCCTTCAGCACTGCCGGCCACTGTGGCAAAATTGACCACAGCAGCATTAAATTATTCTGACTCATATTGCTGGCTGTGCAACTAAGATCCACAACATCTGAAGACGTTGCTAAGATGATTTTATGGCACAGTAGAGAAGGACACCTGAGCCTGACTTCTTTTTACCTATTCAGAATATATAGAAATCCACTAAAATCTGACCAACATTCTAGTTTTGTATTTCAATATCTGATTAGAGGGCTGTACTACAGAATCACCTGTTTTAATTGTTAACATCACATGTCCTGGCTAATAGCTGAACAACTACAAAGGATATTGTAACTTTGAGCCCTTGTTCAATGACTGTTAATAGCACTGATCAGGAATGAAAGACTAAAATTAAAACTAAAAACTGTTGACAGGAAGAATAAATCTCGTAAAACCTTTAATCCATGTGCATTATGTTGAGTCAGAAATTATTCAGAGACAAAAAGCACCTATTGATTTTAGGAAATTGAGAAAACCAGAATATGTATTGGAACTTATTTAAATATCCTAAATTCCCCTTAATAGCACGAGCTGCTGGCTCTGCAAAATTCTGGAAATGCACCCTGCCGTTTGTACTAATTGGTGGGAAATGTAGGCCTGTGTCAAAGACAACTAATTGTCTGATGAAAATAGCTTGTTCCTGACATCAGTATGTACCACACCCCTGTATCACATGAGGAGGGTTTCAAAAAGGTGTTATATATTGTCATGGTAATTATAATTGGGTTATATGTATCCAAGGTAGAGAACCCATACAAGGTGATGGCATAAAAGAGGGTCTTATAAATGAGACTGTAGGGCATTTAGCTAAATAATTGCATGCAGAACAAAAAGCTTACATAAAAGTGTGTCTTATGCAGATGTTAGAAACCTGTGTCTCTGAGAAGACACTATTTTGACCATAATGCATTCTGTCATGTGAGATAAAATGCAGAGAACATTTACATTTCTCCCACTCACTGAGCTTCTACCACACGGCTTGCATTTTTCTCACATCAATAGACATCTTTTTAAACATTATATTCATGTCTGTCTCTCTTGATGGCAAATAAAATTCAATAAATAAAATACTTTATGATAAATATGTTAGATTTAAGAAGCAGTTGTGATAAATGTGCAGGTTTTCAAAAATGATTTGTTAAAACCAAATAAATTTAACAAGACATGTACACAAGCTCAAGATATATTAATATATTGTAGATGATGCACAATAACATAATGACCCAAAAGAGCATTTGCACAGTTTTTCACACTGCTTAACTTACTACTAAGTAAGACAAATAATCAACAGAACTTGGACCCACTGCCTCTGCAGATCAGATCAACATACGACTGCTGCAACAGCATGACTTGCCAGGGCATTTCAAACCAGCCACAGTTACAGATAGCTACTGTATAATAGGAGACATGCTCTCTACAAAATCATCAACAAGTTTAGTGTCACTTAGAATATGCTTATAGATCACTAAAGATTTCTATCAATACTAATGCACAGCACATTCTTTTGCATTCACCCAACCAGATTAGTGTACTTGGCAAACCAATAATTTGTAATCAATATAATTAGTGCACATAATTTAAATGTCCTACTGTGCTCCTGGTAATCATCTCCTTTTAGGTAACTTGTGATTGCACAGTTAATGTGTATCATCTTAGAGTTAAACAAATAGGAGACAGTGCAACTCAACACTTCTTCAGTTTTGTTTTAAAGTTTTGTTTCTACCTTTTTGCAAGATGTCTATTTATCAAATATTATTCCTAGCTTTCATTTATTTTTGCTTTTAAAAGTGCGAAGCATATAAAAAGTAAAGACTCTTCCTGTATCTCTTAATTGCGTTTATTTGATTTTCTACTTGTTAGTTTCCTACTTTTTTCTTAGTAACTACTTTAAAACAGTGGGCTTAGTGTTTTATTATTATTTCCTTTATGGAACTGCCAATAAAATCAAACAGATAGTGTGCCTTTTGTCATCTTTAGAAATGCGAAATAAGAAACTGGCCATCATTGATTCAAAGAGCTTAAAATATATACAAGACAAGAGAGTATATTATTATTATTATTACTATTTACTTTTTAATGATGAAAACTAAAGCACAGAATGACTAAGCTATTTCCACAATGTCACACGAGAGAATAAAGTGAAAACAGACCTCTTAGTTGTCAGTCCAATGTCTAAACCACATGTCAGCTTTACTGTAATTTTGAGGATAGGGATCCTACTCCCCAAAACTGGAGACTCAAATATACAGTTTCATCTCTACATGTTTTAACCAGGTGGAATAGGCTACATACAGAGACTGAAACAATTAATGTAGAGTAGCTACATTGGCTTAAAATTACTTTTTATTTTAAAATAAATAAATAAATAAAAATACCTGCTTGATGATATAAATATGCAACCCATCTGAAATGGCAGGGTTTCATAAGCACTTACCACCCCAACTCTTCGCTTTCTTCCAGCCTTGCAAGGCAATTCTCTTAAACCACAGAATTAATATGTCTTATTTCAGATCACACCAAATCTGCATTCTAAGTTGCACAGCTAGATGGAAGAGTAGGCTGTGGGCAGACCAAACCTGTAGGAAAATATTAAGTGCTAATACCACTTCCTTACTGTCCTCTTAATGCAATGGCAGGCTGTATCTGCAGGCATGCTCACACTTGTGAACTGAGGAGAAGTTAGTGACCATATCTGTTGCTATAAAAATCCATTTCCTCCTACCTGTTAGAGAGTGACAAAGGCTTTCTCAAGCTTCAGAGAGGCATTTTCAGTTTGAAATGGAGCTGCTGCTGCCACATCTCAGCTTCCTCAACAAAATGCAGGGCAGTGTTCGTTACCGAAGACAATCACACCCAAGTTTCTTCACACTCATCACAATGTTTGATCTATGTGCATCTGAATTATGTATTGCTCAAGGCCCAGCCATGCATGGCAGACTTCAGCATAACCAAGAGTTACCTATTCCAAATGTGCTTCTTGATCTACTACTATTCACAGGGTTACTATTGCTTGCTCAAGGACCAAATAATACCAGTAATCTTATCACTTGATGCATTTGTCTCCAGAACATGTTCACAACAGCCCTAATTCCATGTTCCCTGCTAGCACTGAGTTAAAATGCTTCTCAAATAGAAACTGTTTTCTTATGTCAGAAAGGACAAGGCACTATTTGACATGATAGTATCACTATGCTGAATTTGGTTAGGCTTCTTGCAGAACAGTTTAGGTGTAGTTGGCTATGCCTTGGGTCTTGGAGATACCTTAAATGACAGCTCAAAATTTCATTCAGCTCAATTTTTCCTCCTGCAGCAATGTCAAGATTAGAACCTTAACAAAATATATTAAATAAGTGTCAAGCCCTTCAAATCACAACAGTGACTTTAGAACACAAATTATTCAGAAACATATTAGCCTGTGTGAAGCTTTTTTATTTGTCTTCTGGAATCTAAGTCTTTGATTGTAACTTTCAAGTTTTACTTCACAGGCATGTGAGATGGAAGGTCTACACTTTAACAATACAAAATCCGCAGTTTTCAGACACTTGCTATTACATGTCATTTGGTTTATTACTTCATACAATGCATATCAAATATCATGAGATCCATTACGAAGCAAGAGTTTTGGAGCAGTAGTCTTGCAAGAACTGTGTCTAATGTGATATTCTGAAGCTTAGTTTCAGACATTTGCCTGACATCTTAAAAATATGAAAAAAATCTGAAATTTATATTGAAGCTCTTTATATGGGCTAGGAATCTATAGCACTGAAACAACGTAACCTCTCGGTAGACTGAGAAGGAACAGAAAGGGACCACTAGGATTGGAAGATGGAGGAGGCATTTTGATCCTTGCAGAAGACTGAATTACAAACACCACCACCTCCATCACTGTGGGGAACAGTTGTACTTTAATTTTTGATAACCTATTTCAGATTATTTCTTCTTAAAAACCGCAAAACTTATGTTCCTATTAAGATCACACTGTGAAAATAAAAAAAAAAAAATTTTAATTAAACTATTTTATTCTTTTGCTTGGAAAAGAAAGTTTAAGTCATTTTTGAAATATTTTTCCCCCTGGTGAAAAATGGCTTAATAATTAGAATCTGTATTTTGTGATGAAGCTTAAAAGCAGTTGCCCAAACTTACAAATCATAAATTAAGTTTCATCTCAATATATTTCTACATTTTTTTTATGCTTCAAAAACTTTGTATGCTACAAAACTGAAAATAGATACTGCTTTGATATTTATAAAAAGCTCTGTGTATAGTTAGGAATCATTTCATAATCTTGGAGATAAACTTACAATAGTGTTAATACTCATGAAACTCTAATCACTGCAAGTTACCCAACCAGGCTGACTGGTCCCTCTGTTTTTGAGATACGTTTTTCTAATTCCTCAGTTGCTCACCACTGAAGCTCCATAAGCTTCTTTGCACTAGCATGTGCATGTAATGGAACCAGTCTCCTCTACAAAAAGGACTTTTGTTTAGAAACCAGTTTCTTTGCCTCTGCCTTTTCAGAATCCTACCAGAGAGACAGAGGGAGTAGTGTGGAGAGAGGAAAGGACAGGAATGGTGAAGGAGATATCTACACAGCTTATAGCTCTCTTTCTGATGGCATTGTCACCCATTCTTACCTGCCAATTACCTGCTTTCAGACAAATTCAGCAAACAGTTATAGTAAAAGTCATTCCTGGGAAGGTTGTTTTTTAGATAGTATGCAGTCAGCTTAGGAATTAGGACAGTAATAAAATCACTAACAAATATATTGCTTACAGGAATACGCAGAATGGATGATCTTTTAAAAAACACCAGTAGTAATTGCCCCCCTTGAAACTAGTCCAAATTCCCAGTTTTCTGATGGGACTATAAATAGAGTCATGTCTAGTCCTATTACTACTCATTTTAACATTGTTTTAGGATAACTATTATTCCTTTCACTATTACTGTCATTTTGATTACTTCAGTGTCTAGGAAATATAGCCGCCTACCATGACTCCATTCTGCTATGTCATGTCTGAAAACAGAGACTTTTTTTTCTATTTTAAGTTTATAAATCCACTAGGACACCTATATTTAGCTATTAGACACATAATTTGGTTTTGTTTACTTGGTACAGAATTGTATTTTTCAACATCTGATGTTCCTTACGGCAAGACATGAAAAATGGTCTGCATTTAAGTGTCTAGTCTTAGGGCTTGGATGACCCCACCTTCGGTTCCCTACAGTGAGAAAGACACTTCAGATTAGATCTACAAAGGCATCCCCACATTGGATAACTTATGAAAATATTGTCTTTACTGCAGGAACTAAGATGATCCTTCAGTAAGGACTGGCATGAGGGCTTCTTCAAACATGTGGCCTCTGTTGCTCCCACAACTTCACTCTATGAATCCTCTATTTCTTTCTGAACAGTGTCGCTTCGCCAGAAAAGGTTACAGGATATTCTGGAGTCTTGTTCCTAAGCCTAATAACAATAGTATGGCAAAGAAAATTTTAGGTCTGCTATGTCATTGTTGTATCTTTTGGTCAAGTGCTCTGTCTCCTGAACTGTTTCATAAACAGGGGACAATGCACAGCTATGACATCTGTTTTTTAGTGTAAACAGTGAACAAGCTTTACATCATAAAAAATAATGTATCTTATTTTCTAGCATCTAGCATGAAATTTTACAATAGAATCCTAAGGCAAGTCCCATAACACTCTGGCAGGTCCTCACAGGCATGGTCTTTAGCTTCTCCGCTTTTCTTCATCTGACACCTGTTTTTTACCTTTGTTATGTGCCTCTTAAAAGGCATCCCGAGGCAGCAAAAGGAAACCTGTTCCTGCTGGAAGCAACCAGGGTCCTGAGGGTACTCCCAGCCCTTCCTGTTCTTGCCTAGCCTCCCCTGGCTACCCCCACCCTGCCCATGGCCCACGACCCCATGTCAGCCCCTGGAACAGAAGGGAGGCAGAGGAGAGATGACAGAAGTGAGAGCACGTGGCTCAGGGAGCCCAGGACTGAAAGAAGATCTTTCCTGGAGGAGGCAAAGAGACCAAAAAGCAGACACTAGACTAGCGTTCATACAGAAGAGACAATCCAACCCCTGCTGCTATCAGAGGGGGGAAGATTTATTTAAAGTCTCTGTCTCCCTCTGAATTTTCTTAAAGTTTATACGTCAGGTTTATATTCCAGTAAAATACAGTTTTAAAGGTGTTGGGGATTGTTGTGTTGCTGTTGTGTTTTAAAGCAAACCTTTTTTGCCACTTTGGGATGTTCACTTAAAGGAAAAGGTGCTAGCAGACAACTCTGATGGAGTCAAAATCCTGTTACACTTCTCACACCAAGAGCTATCCTGTGAAACAAAATTCTTCTGAGTCATTATTCATCACCCAGTCCCTCTGTCCAGCACAAATGAGTTTAACTTTGCATCTCCATAAGCCACACTTCTGCTGAATTCCTCCCTCTTCCATCACATGCTGTGCTGAGCAAGAGAGCCTTGCAGGTGGCCCAGTGGCAGTTGTTTGCCTTTCTCCTTCTAAATGCAGAAAATGTACTTATGTGATGAAATAACACTGTGATCCAATGGAATATGATTTAAGAACCACTTAAAAAAATGTGGTTTAATCTGGAAAAGAAATTCATCAGTTTTTTTCTTTTGCAAGACTTTCCAGTTATGTCAATTAAGAGTTTGGCCTTCCTAAGATCTTCATCTTTTTACAGACTTATAACCCATAAATAGTGAAAACATTTTCAAATAGCAAGAAAAAAGTCACAATAATGGCAGAAACATCTTCATGTTCATATTCCTAAGGTGATATTAAAATATGTTGCACTTTCCTGCAAACACAGTTAGCAACATCAGAAGTCACTGACAATTTATTTGAGACAGAGATTGCCGGGGAAGCTTTCTATCCCCTGAATTTCTATGCAAATAGTTAAAATATTGAAATGAATTTAAGGAGTTATACTCTAACACGTCAGTCCTGTTATAATTTGGAGACAATGAATAATATATTCCAGACAAAGTGAAGCCAGCTATAGAAGTAAACTAAAATAGGAAAATTACGCCCACAAGGCATTTAAATTTAGGAGCTGAATAAATTATCCATACATTAAAAGGTTCATATATTTCAAAGAAAGCATAAAGAAGTTTAAAAAATAACTGAAAAAATGTAACAAAAAAGCAGAATAATTCCAAATGTGATCAAAGCTGGTGTGGAAACCTATTAAATGGATATCCTTCTTGCACAAAAATTATACAATTCTGCTTCCACAGATTTATTCTTTTAGGACATTTTCACTTAGAGCCTCTGCTGTTTTATGAAATTATTTTTAATCTGGTACACTCTAAAAAAAAATCATTAAATCTAAGATTTTTATCCATTCAGATTTCTATTGCATTTTTCATCTCTTGGCACAACAGACATTTATTGTTTTTAATCAAGTGTGCTCTTGTATCTGGTATTCTTCCAGAAGGACTTCCATATATTCTTGCATGATTCAGTTCACTGCATATGCTATTCTTACAAATCTACTAATTAAAAAGCCCACTCAGAGTGTTTGATGAAAACAAAAAATACTTCAACAGTTTTCACATCATGCCGAAAAGCCAATTCTCCCAACATTCATCCAGGCCCTAGTTATAACTTTGTACATGTAGCACTTTCAAATGTGTGCCACTGCCACAGAGGACGTGAACTGTTACTGTCCTGATTTTATTTATATTTTATTAAAAATATTTCATGTATTCAACATATAAAGAGCACAGTAGAGCAACAACTGATGTAAGAAGGTCAGATATCTGTTGAAAATCATTAGAAGTTCATCAATATGATCTGGCTTGTTATTTATAACATAATGAATGTTAGCTAAAAATCATAAGAACAGCACTTTATTTAATAACATATACTAAATTATCTGTGCTTAGTGCTGCCATAATTTTGGGGGTATAGCTCTGGAATATACAAGTCTTGCTTGCTTATAAGGAATATATGGGCAGAATAAGAATGTTCCAAGGGTCTGTGTTGCTTTAGAGGAAGCATAAACATGTACAAGGTTCACTATCAAGGAAATTTTATAGTATAGAATCCAGACAGGACTGATATATAATGCAGTGGTTTATGTTTCTTGATGGTCAAGTTTCATGAAATGTGTGGGTTTGCTATAAAATGATATAGCTAAGGAGTTACCCAGTAGTAGGTCACCAAAGAAACCTTCCTTTCTGCCTTTGAATGTGTCCTGCACTTCGGTTTCGTGGGCTATGAGGTTCACTCACTGATTCGGTGTTTGTAGCATGTGTTGTGACTAGTAAAATACAAGTATTTCATTTTGTGAGAGCCAGTTCTTTACCTGTACATTGCAGCAGTGCAATTATGCAATTATAGGGGTAGGGATATTTGCCTGGTAACTCAGAACTTGGTAAAAGTTCTAATGCAGACATATTTATATCAATGTGATAATTCCTACAATTTTAAAAGCTTTCTCACTCCTAGTAAGAGAATAGTTTTTCAGATGGTTGTATCCCTAGAAGTGATCCAAAGTGATTTGCAGAAGTAGGAATGCAGTACCTGAGAGCAAATTAATAGTGATAAAATGATCCTTTATTTCCTTTGGGACAAAACTATATAAACTTTAGGCCGCAAAACCTAAACTCTCATTGGAAAGCTAAGCTTCACAAATACAAACAGCAAAAGGGGATGTGACCTCTGGCTGCACATGACTACTGCCCCTGTCCTTACACTGGTCACCTCAGGTTGCAGAGGACCATGGTTTTGCAGCTAGGTTAGGGCACAGATCAGAGTGCTATTCTGAACTGCAACAGTAAGAAAATTCTACATTAACAGGTGGCAAGCTTTTGCTGAATGATTAAACAAGAATGATCTACAATCTTCTATCTAAAGTGTCAGGCTGGATATTTGAATTGGTCAGAGACAAGGATCCTATATTCTTCAAAAGTTTAATTTAAAATTTTGACTAATATGTAGAGTGCTTTCCAGGAACCTAACTCCTAGGAAGAACATACAGGTCACCTAGACATGGGGAATTATATTTGCATTTTTTAAGGCCAGGCAGTTTCATAACTGTGAGTTGTACTGAAGAAATTATTGATGGATAGCTCACAGAAGTTAATAAAATTGTAACACAATCAAACCATAACCCTTTTCATCTAGTATTTTTCTCCATGTTCAGCATACCTTATTCTCCACTTTCTGATGTATGTGAGCAGCTAAACAGTATAAATCATTATTTTACTGATCTAAATGAATCCTTACCAGATAGTTTTAACTGTTTTAACTACACCAGTATAGTACAACTCCAACTTAATCCCAGTGGATAACTGAAGACAGATTTTAAAAGGATAAAGAAGAGTGGATTTTAATTTTTACAGTTGAAAGATGATGCATGAATTCTGCAAATTGAGGAGCTGAGCACTCAGGATGCAGAAACTTGATTTGTATCTCATTTTCAACTGAGGAGCCTAGAAATATATGTAACGCTGCTTGTCTCTGGTTTGGTTGTTTTTTTGGGTTTTTTTTTTTTTTTTTTTTGGTTGTTTTTTTTGTTTTTTTTTTTTTTTTAAGGAAAAGAAAGCAAAAAAACCTCTCTTTTCCTCCAAACTTGCATCATTTCTCTCATACATATCTTTTCTTTGTTCAAAATAAAGGGTCTTGCCTTTTGCCTACATGCCTGATTTTTAGTGCCGTATGTCAAAATCTTACAGTCAACTTTTGACATTATTGCCTATTCAATACACATGAGAAAAACAATAATTATCTCCACTACAGGGTTTGTGGATCTTTTTTTCAATTTCCCTTTTAAAACCTTTTACTCCAACCCTTTTAAAACCTTTTATTCCAAATCCAAGACTTCCAAATTTTGCAACACATTGTATTTTTTGATGTCTCACAGTTAAATCATTCTGATTTCACATTGTCGCAAAATCAGTCACTTGGAGAAAATATGTAAGAGTCCTGATTTGCCTTTCTGAATCTGTTTTTCACAGTTGCAAAGTCCTAGTCAAATAAATTAAATTACTGCAGCAGTATGTAACTAATTTTATGTAAATTAAGGTGTTAATGTTCTGAATCACATTCCTGAAAATGGTCTGTTTTCTCTTGCAGCTTTTTTTCATTAATGCCACGATGGAAATCTAAAAATTAATTTCTACCAGACTAAGTGTTGCTCCCTGACCTCTAAAAGAATTAAATTTATAGATAGTCTTAATGGTCAGCTGACACTTATCAGTAGCCCATCCAAATAAATCAAGACCCCTGCCAGCATGCCAACACAATGGGCTAACGTGAATTCAGGGGTTTTTAAAGATGAGCAATGCAACTTTTAGTCATGTTGCTGAGTACATGATTATTGTAATGTTTTAACCCTTGTTTGTGGCGGTCCCATAGCACAAGCAAAACTGATGCTTTAGGTTATCAACAAAATACAAGATTAGCAGAATGAAAATAAGCATAATTGGAAGCTGTAGGAATACAAAGGCAGAAAGAGCCCTATTATTTGCTTAGGAAGGTTTAAGCAGCAAATATATTCAGATGGACACAGGAGAGGCAAATCTAAAAAAAAAAAAAGTAGCAGAAACCTCAATTTCCAACTACCAGTTTCCTCACTTTGTTTGTCATCACATCATATTACACTGGGAGAAACCATGATTATTAATTTATTTAATTGTTCTTGCAGGCAGGTCCAGATTGGTTCTATGTTAATTTCTTTGAGACATATTATAAATTATCATCTACAGTGGTAAAATAAACTAGGTCATGTTCTTCAAACATTGGACAATAAATTGTATTGGCTTAAAGTACCACAACATCTACTGCTACAAGTTTTCTGCATAGTCCTATGCTTTACACAAACAGAATATTGTATACAGTAAAGTAATGTTCCCAACTTTGTCATCTTAATGCACACTCCTTGCATCATCATTGTAAAGGATGAAGAGATGAAAAGAGACACTTGCTTGGTATTTCTAAAAATCCATTTTCCAAAGAAATTTTCCTACTCCAGTTATTTCACCTACACAGGACTTGTTCTTCCACTTGCCAAAATCTATGAAAGTTTACTCACTGGCATCAGTGAAAGATCTGATGCTTTTGCATAGCCAAATGCCTCTGAAAATCTCGCAGTATTATAGAGTAAATGTTACCAGTCCTCAGGAAAAAATTGTGTTCTTCCTAAAATGTCTCAATCTGTGATTAATATATAAGAATCTAAGCAATGGTTTTAAATAAACAACATGAATTTTAAAATCTTAAAATTCAGACTGCCAATATGAAGAATCTTGAAAGGTTTTTTAAAAAACTGGAAACAAATTTTCACAGTCCAGATTATTTTTGGTTATTTAAGTGTGATTAATAAAGTTACTTGTATTTTACAACAACTTTTTTTTTTTTTTTTTTTTTTTCCCACTTGTTTTCCATAGGGTACAGATATTTAGGGTGATTGATTTGGGCTTGCTTGAATTCCTAAAGATCCGTACTTCCCTTTTATCTAGCAGGACTTCAAAAAAGAGGTCTTAAATTGCTCCAAACCATTCACTTCACAAAACTGGCTGAAATTTAAGAGTGACTTAAGTTAATATATTCTAACAGCAACAGTTATGCTTCTGAGCCATACAGGTTAATGACAGTTTACTACTATGCATCATCTATATATGTGGTGGCTATTTATTCATTCTTTGTTTGTGTTGAACACAAGGTAAAACACATTAGGTTGAATTTTAATGTAAGAAGGTTACACTAATGCACTTTACTTGGGATATGGCAAAAGCTAGGAGTTCACACAGTACCTCTTAAGGCAATGGTAACTTGACCAGCTGGCTAAGCCCTAAATAAAAGACTAACTAGAACCCAGTCCTGTTTTCTGGTTCCCTGTTGTAATTATTAAATAAAATTCTGATTCATAGGTTTCAAGGCAATATTTATTTGTTCAAGGAAGTATGTTGTCAAAAAGTTGAGTTGCAGTGACCTTCATTCAATCTGTAATTACAGTGAATAATCACCATCTCCCCCCTCATATTTTTTCTTTAGAAATCAAGCCCTGGGCCTTCATCCACCTTCACATGTGTGTCTGGACTTTAAATGAAAATAAACTTTTTCGGAAAGCCAGGTCAACTGAGCCTTGTGTATACAAGCCACTGGAAGGGAGGCAGTACTTGTTGCAAGGTGATATGTGAAAAGGAGTGGCTGGAATGGCAAAAATAAAACCGGAGAGCAGTCATGAGTAAAAGTTTCCCTTTGAAAGCTATAAGCAGTCCTACTGAGAAATAGAAAATGAATGGATTTAATCTAATCCAGAACTGACAAGAATTCTGAAGGAAAATATCTTTGCAGTCATTGAAGTTCACATATCCTTCAACAGATAGGAGTCAGAAAAGCTCACAAATTTGTAATTTTTTTCTGGAAAAAATGACTTTTCAAAGAAAATTATCTGAAAAATTGCAAAAGTTGTTGAGTTTGGCTTTTGTTAGCATTTACTCTGCTGCCTGATTTCTTTAGAAATGTTATTCTTTCTTTCATCTAGTTCTGAGAAAAACTGTATCTATACATCAGAAAGGCTGTCAAAGTCAATTACAGGTCCACCTCATTTATGCATATTCTAAAAGGAGCCAGCATAATCACTACTAAGTTAATATTCCAAACCTCTGTTTTAGGCGCATGATTATTAAACTTCACAACTAAATCAATGCTGAAGCTTCATTTTCTGGTTTCTGATTCAGTAGATTTCTTGTACAGCTGAAGATGTGTAAGGTATTCTCAGCCACGCTTTTAATGTAATCACAGAACAGCTATGAGGTTCCTTCCAATCCCTTCCTGCTCAAGCAAGGCCACCTAGCGCTGGTTCCCAGGACTATGTCCAGACAACATTTGAGTATCTCCAAGGATGCAGACTTCACAACCTCCTTGGGCAACCTGTGACCATTCTTAGTGTTTCCTGATGTCCAGATGGCAGGAACTATGTCTCTGGTCCTGTCACTGGGCACCACTAAAAAAAGCCTGGCTATATCCTCTTTTCAGTCTTTCTTTGGACATTTCTAAACATTGATAAGATCACCCCTGAGCCTTCTCTCCTTCAGATACTTGTACACATTGATAACATCCTGCCTGAACCTTCTTTTCTCCTAGTCAAACAGAGTCAGCTCTCTCAGCCTTTCCTCATAGGAGAGATGCTATAATCCCTTAATTATCGTAGCAGCCCTTTGCTGGACTCCCTTCAATAGCTCTATATCTTATCTTGTCCAGAACTGGACACATCACTCCAGGTGTGCCTTCACCAGTGCTGAGTAGAGAAAGATCACCTCCCTCAACCTGCTGGCAGTGATTCTCCTAGGGCTCATTCCTGGCTCACGTTCAACTTACTGTCAACTAGGGCACTTAGGTCCTTTCCTTTGAAGCTCTTTTTAAACTGGTTGGCCCCCAGCATGTACTAGTGCATGGGATTATTCCACCCTAGGTGTAGGACTTGCATTTCTCTTGGTTGAACTTCAAAAGGTTCCCGTCAGCCTATTTCTTCAGCCTGTCAAGGTTCCTCAAGATGTCAGTACAATCCTCTTTCTCTTACTAGTATGGCAAATCTTCCTCCAGATCATTTCCCTAACCTGGAATTTCTTGCAAGTAATTTTCCCTGCAGCCCACTGTCTCAGTTTCTGCCTAAAGGGAAGCTGAGCATAGCAAGGGGTGTTCTTGGAACCAAAATTCTCCAGGAGATGATTCATCCTTTGAGACACCAAGCAATATATGCATAGTTAAACAATATATTAAATGTAGTGTAAAGTAGTAATGAATAATGTTTGAAATAGTTTTTGTACCTAATGTGAACAAGCCAGACCCTTTTGAAACAGGTATGAATTTTGGAGGAACTGGAGCAGCAATTTTTTTTTTTTCTTTCCGGTGGCAATGCAGAAATGCAGTTTATTGTAGAAGGTAAAATATTGACAACTGAGGTCCTGTCTATTGGACTCTATTGGACTTTGCACAGCGAGTTTCAAATGAACACAGATATGCTTCAGCATTCTTGTTCAGTATGTCCCTTCTCCGTAGTGCCTTATTATTATTACAATTTAACATAGTGGCACCTAACTAGCAGAGTCGGGTTATACTCCACTGTGCTAAACAAACATAATAAATGACATGACAGTCCCTGCCACAATACATGGCCTTCACCCTGACAGGTCTAGATCCAGTGAAGGAAAAAGCAATGATCTATTCTGACAAGATTCTGAAGGTATTTAGAACAGATGGAAAACCCTAGACTCGGCATGAATGTCCTCCTTAACCATCTTGAATCAACATGAGGTAGCTTGTTTCATGCAGATTGCTGTACTGAGCTGGACTAACAGCATGGATTTCCATACCAAAGTCTCATGGACAGGTATGTAGATCCACATATTGTGATGCAGTGTAAACACTTATTCTTGGAGCATTTAACTTGCCTGGTTTTATACTTTTAGTGGCACTTCCTGAAGTTCACAGCTAAACTGTCTGCGTTGTCCAGTTTCAAAGTCCCTTTAATGACAAACAGATGTGACCTGGTCATGCCAAACTTTTGATTGCCTTTGGAAAACAGATACAGGAATTATGGCTGCAGAAACCAAAGGCCACACTCTAGTTTGGAAGCAGACAGTCCTTTCCTGGTCTGCTGAAAAAATAACCACACTTCAGACTGCTATAGGCTTTAATCTATGATTTTCTACTACATAGAAATAAAATTTTAGAATTAACTGCTATAAAACTTTAATTAATATGCACATGCCTACTTCAAGTCACACCATGCACAAGGATGCTCCCTCCTTTCATCAATGTGCATAGCTTGAAAACTTAGCCTTGTACCAGTATACAAGATTTGCTCTGAATTTCTTCATAGTTTCTTGTTCACGTTCTGTGTAAGGTATCCAGATGGCCATGGACAGACTTCATGGTCCTAAAATGTGGGATGTTATTTGTAACTGACTGTAAGTGTAAAGCACTGCTATTACTATTTGTTAACATTAGGGAAAATATGTGTTTATGTCTTCATACTGATGCATTTGGTAAGTAAATATTACATAATATTATATTCATTAACATTATATAAGACCAAGAACCTTTCATAAATTTGCCTGCTTTGATACAGAAACAAAGAACTGCTATTATGAACAAGAGCATAGCACCTGCATTTTTCACTGAAAAAACATTGTGCATAATGAATTCTCTAGATTCTGCTATTGTTTAGTGAAGTACACTCTCATGCAGAGAACTGCAGGATGGAGATTTCAATAGGAAACTAAGGTAATTTATGACAATATTAAAGTAATAAAAGAAAGACATATGAAAAACTTGGTAAAATCACGTCTGAGCACCCTGTCTTGTAAAGAAATGAGACTACAAGGCAGTAGAGTGTTCTGTGTTTACTGGGATTCTGGATATGATGGTGGCAACTGGTGTAAAAAACCTACATTAATCTTGTCAATTAGGTTAATCTTACAGAGAACAGAGTGCACACAATAATACTCTTAGAGATCTATGAAAATGAAGCCAGGTTCTGCTCGATACTCCTTGTGCAACACATCCTTTCCCAATGAAACCAACACCATACATTTTTAATTGTTCGCAGTAGTTACAAAGGTTTATAAACCTTAAACTTTGTACAGAACTTAAATGTCACCAATATTACTGAATGCAAATTTAAACGAGCTTTCACAGATGAGAAATGCCTTTAGAATAGCAGTAGAGGAATTTCTCCCACCAGATGAATTTCTGTTATATGATTGCAAAATGAATCTATATTTTTAAACGGGTAAAGGGAAGGGACAGTCAGTCTGAGATTTACACCTGATTTGTGTTATAGTAATCTTTGAAATTAAGAAGTGTATCCTTGCATTTCATTAAATTCTGGCTAATGAGATAACTGTCTTCCCAAGGAGGGAGTGATGAAGTACTCATGCCATAAAGCATAAATTAATGCTGCAAGGTTAAACACTGGAACTAACTCATGTTTCAACAAAAGCCCCTACCAGCAGTTAAATTAACTGACATAAATACCATAAAATCTGTCTTTATTTTAGTCTCCGATGATGCTTCTTTTTACACCCCTGCTTTCAGTTTGTATAACTCATTTTTGCACATTATTGCATGCATCATTTGCTGTTTAAAGAATCAGCTGTAACTGGAAAAAGATTTAAGGAATCAAATACTCAGGGAAAAGAACCTGTAGGTATGAGGAATACCCTTATCATACTGTGTTTTGCCAGTACTCTTTAAAGAAAATACCACAATAGACAACCACAGTTCAAAGAAACAGTTAATTATGTAGAGAATAGAGGAAAGAATTCTAGTTTTTCAGGTTTTTGATAGACATTTTGAAAAAAAATGCTAAAGAAAACCTGTGGTGATAATAGGTTTGATATATATTCTGGCAAAAATTATATCACATTAATGAGGTGGCTTAAAGGGCTCATGCATTTTGTAGGAGGCATTTCAATGTATTAGTATAATTAGCAGTGATGAGAAAACTGTTTGGAACTGAATTACCTCTCACGAGTTCATTTGAGCTATATGAAATTACACCATGCAAGAAGGAAAATTATGGAGCCATCCAGAGAGAGTTCATGCCTGATTTGATCATAGCCACTAATTGGATGATCATTTTCGTAAAGCTTTTCAAATGGTTGACAGTTTCTGCCTCTCATTTTTTTAATGGACTAGCTCTTTATTTCTTGCACTAAGCAACCAAACATACATTTGTTCAAGATTTTGGTGTTTCTACAGGGACCTACAGGTGTAATTGTCACAATCTGAACAACCTTTGTCCCCTAATTAGCTGCTTTTTGGGGACCCCTGATGAGAGTTGCTGTTCTTGTTAACAATCTTAGAGAATACCTGATGAGTAAGACTCTCCAAAGTCTGATGCATGTCAGCAGACACCATATGACAGCAATTTAATGAAGTTAAAAACTGACCTGATTCTGATGGCTGGAGTAGCATCTGTGTTGTATAGCTTTTGATTTCTGTTAGTCTATTTTTTTTTTAACATGAATTGGGTGTTCTGGTGAAGGATAACAGAAAGGTGAAGGATACAGGAAGGAAAGCTTATTAATGGAAATACTTTATGAGCTCTCTTTCTGTCCTTCCTAATATCCAGTAACACTGAGAAAATTGAAATGGTGCTAACCTTCTTCATATATTTTAAATGAGATGCCTAATATATAAAATACTTGATTCAGGAGTTGTTACACATTTAACTCAGATCTGCTTTACTGCTTTTTCACTAATACTTTAGCTTGTTTTCTGGTGGGTTGTTTTGTTGCAATTGTTTTGCTTGATTTTGTTGTTTCTTTTTTTTTTTTAAATTATTCTTTTCCTCCATTTAATGCAAACATTTTGCAGGAAGATTTAGACAGTGTCATCCCAAGTGTAAATTATTACTTTGAAAACAGTACTTTCCACAAATAATACATATGGCATGCAAATTCAGGAAGGAAAACTAAAAAAAGAAGGGCTGAAAAAAAGGAAGGGCTTTTCTTAAAAGAGAGATGGAACAATAAGCTCAAAAATACTTTACCTCAATGATAAGATATAATTCAATGTGGATACCCTTTCTGAAGTACATAAATTCATGTATAGTACTTGTGCAGACTGTTCTTGGAAATGTGTTTGCAGCCTTTTATAGGAACAGAGGCTCTTTCTTACTTTCTCTATTTACTAAAAATTTTCTTTAGCCTTCTAGCAATCACTATGGAGAGAACACTAACACTTATTTAGATGCTATGAGTAGATAATAGTTTTAAGCAAAAATGTTATCATCACATTGATAATTCTATTTTCATATAACTCTCATGTTTATCAAACTTTACAGAAAGATATACAACATGTTACTTAATACTTTTAAACTTTATTAGGTTCACTGAATGTAAAATGTCTCAAAGAAATCCGTAGAAAAAATGTGGTTCATAAATCTGTCTTAATTGAGACATTTTTTTGAAACACGTTGTTTATAAGAATTTTTAGGAAGAGTCTTGTTAGCAGGTTGCAGATTGCAATCATACAAAAGCCTAGCAGAGATTCGATACAGGAAGAACATACGTGTTCAGAAGTATGTTTGAAGAACTTATACACTATGCTAGTGCTCTCACAGTGAACAGAACAGCAGTTGGTAGTGCAAATGCCTTAGTTTATGTTGCTCCTCTCTCTAATCCAGCAGGCAATTGTTCTAGGAATGCACTCCATAATCCTTAGGACACTTTAATGTTGAATGTCAGATGGAGAACAAATGTGGCATGTCCTTTTACATCATATAACAATTAATATAGCGAATTCACAAAAGTTAGAAATATGGAAAAGTGTTAGATCATTGAGGTCAAATGCAGTGTAGTACTTCCATTTCCAAATGAAATCATAGTCTTAAAGGACACGTGTCAATGGTAATAATATTATAAGAATGTTCATTTAAGTAACTTTCTAGAGGGTGTTATCAGTGTAAAGTAAAATTATTGTCAATGGTAAAACATTATTTTTTTAACTGCAACTTCATAATAGGATTGGCAATTTTTATCCATTATGTGGCAATTAATCAAATAATATTAATATCATGGAGTCTTACAGAAACTTGGCAACATGATACAATTTCTCCAAAAGGCCACTTAGAGATTATTTCTACTTCACAGCCTACCCCCCATAGACATTCATACAGCTGCTTCACTGCAGTTAAGTTGGATTAATTTTTCACATGCAAGAATTGTGTCTTTTTACACATGAAACTGATTGGTTTTTCTGAGGAAACTTTCAACTATCTGAGGGTATGGAACAGCATTGCTTTGCAGATACTCTCTGCAAGAAAAAAAATCAGCTGAATCAAACAGAATGTTGAAACTAGGGATTTCCTAATGGGAGAGGTTTGTATGTTAAGCAAAGCAAATGAAAGCTGTATGACAGACGTTTATTTCATTAAGAAATTAAAGCTGGCAGGTCTTCAGTTTGATCATAGCTGTAATGGTGTAAACTCACCTGCTGTGAGTGGTATTACTTCAGCTTTTATCATTGTAGTATAAGAATTCTGCAAAGATACTTTTGCTCATCAGTCTTATTCTGAATGTCTCAAGTACTGTGTACACATGAACAGTTTAGGAAAGGGTTTTCATTTCTTTGTATTTGTAACCCTGGATGTATACCCTTAAAGAGAAATCATACCATAATAATAAAAAGAAGATGTTTAGAATAGTAAGGAGACAGAGAGAGGATTACAAAGCAACAGGCTAACACTGAAACTTCAGAACCTTGTTATTAACTTCCTTTCTAAGTGACTTCATATATTGAAGTGTAAAACATAAAACATAAAACATGAAGTGTAAAACATAAAACATAAAAGTCAAAATTATGGAAGGTTTGCTTGTTTCTGAAGAACAGTTTGAATTCTTCCCAACATTCATAATGTGAAGACACTGCTATCGTATCAGGAATGGGCTTTGTAGTCTTTCAGAGAGATAAAATTAAATTCGTAGGGAGAAGTGGGACAGAGGCCTCAGATGTAAGTGATATAACTATACTTCTAAAATAGTGATATAACTATACTTCTAAAATAAAGATTCAAAGTTGATAAAACCAAGACCATGAAAGAGGCATATAGTCAGGATGATTTAGCACATCATTTCTCTGATGTGCGTCTTGCTTATGCCATTTTCATCAATGAGAATTAAAGTACTGTAATTCCCTTTAAACGTTAAAAATCAACACATGCATATTTGTCAGAAGATATATTTATGAATCAGACACTGGCAATACAGTCCCTGTAATCTATTGTTATAAGGCATTGTAACAACCTTATTTGTGTGAAATAGTAAAACTCCCCAAGGACAGGAGTGTAACCACTGCAAATGTGTAAAGTACACCACCCTTTGCCCAGGATTTGTCCTTTGTTGGACTTCTGGCTAGCACTAAAATCTAATCAGTAGTATTTTAAATTTATGTAAGTATTTATTTAAATCTGACCGGTATAATTTTAAAATTTGCTACACAAAATTTGTCATCAAAAGATTATGCATAAAAAGTTCTTTTTAATGACATTTAATTTTTAGCCATTTCATATTCTTCATGATAATGAGCTTCCTTGTCTCCCTGTTTTAACCAGAAATGCAACTTGTATCATTGCTATCATCACAACTCTAAGGAATGCAGAAATTAATAGGAATGAGATGGTAAATGGCCCTCAGAACCAATTTGTCAGACTTGAAGTAATTTTATTTATGGGAAATCTTTAAATAAACCAGGGAAAATAGTATATTGCTCCCTGGGAATATCTTTCGTTTACTGAGAAAATTATTTGACTTTTTTTTTTTAATCATCATATTTAATGGGGGTTGGAGGGTAGAAACAGATTCCTTGAAGTCAGCAGTAATTCAAAGAAATATTCCTGAGAAAGACTTCAAGCAATTCCCCAGGCAGCCTGACCCAGGATATTAGTCCTGAAGGCTTTTGCGCAGACACCAGTTTCACCACTAGTGGAGACAGCTACACTTCCAGATGTTGATGTTGGAAAAAATCTATTCCCAAGACTCAGCATCTGCTTCCTGAAGTCTTCTGTGAATTGATAAGAATATTCAGCAAAAGCAAGCAAAGAAGAATATTGCTTTTTATAGAATAAAACCCTCAACACTGGCATTTATACAGCTTCCTTTCAATGACAACAACCAGTTCAATAAAAGAGATGAAAAAGACCTTTCAAATTTGAAAAGAATGTCAGCTTACAGGTATTAAAACATGGGAATACAAATAAGGCCAAGAAAGTCCCAAAGATATAGTTGTATACTTTGCAGGTGTTCTTTACATCTTAAAAAGCTGCATTTGAAAACTTTGAATTACTGAATATATAGGATATTTTGCTAAAGGAATAATATGCTTTCCCTTTTTAAGGTCAGGCATTAAAAAGCCAAAATGGGTATGTTCATTTTCCAGTCAGGAAACTTATTGGATAGATATTATCTGTTCCCAGCCACTGGACATTTTTATAAACCAGGTACTTGACTGGTTTTCTAAATAACCAGCAAGTATATTAATACTGACCATTTTTACATATAGAAAATGGCCTATCACTCCTTCTTCCAAAGATTTTGCTGCTGGAGACATTATATTATCAAGTCTAATATGTTTCTCAAAGGTGCATTACATTTAGCATACTAATCAAAGGGGAGGTAGGGGGAAGTGCACTGCATTATTTTTAGCCCAGCCAGTGAAATCTCAAAAAATTGTAAAATCTAATTCTCACAGCATACAAAGTCAAAAGTGATAAAAGGCAACATTCATCCCCATTAATAGCTTCAGTGACTTCAATGGAATTACAGCAAGAACAAATTTGGCCCGGTCTCCTCGGCACGACAGACTGTTCACATGTGCTACAAAACTCCTTCTGGGTTTGTGCCACATCTCTTTTTCTTATCTTTTTTTTTTTTTTTTTTTTTTTTTTTTTTTTTTTT